>JACEFZ010019003.1:737500-974712 GCA_014155875.1 Cepaea nemoralis | reverse complement strand
TCTCGTGAGTAACGTAACCTGCGCGAGAATCGTAGCGGTTCTCGCCACGTTGATTGTGAACCGGCCGCTTAGAAAGCAGTGGCAAACTACTGAGCGTAATCTTGCCTAGTACGTCAACAGCAGCTGAAAAATGTTGATGTTGACTGCAACGTCCTGTAAGGGATATGAAAAAAAACAACTAATGATGATGACGGTCGTGATAGTTGTGACTATGATGGTGGTGATGATGGTGGTGATGATGATGATTATGGTAATGTTAGTGATGATGATGGTGGTGATGGTGACGATGATGATGATGGCGATGGCGGTGGTGGTCTTGATAATGACTGTGTTGATAATGATTGTGGTGATGATGATGGTCATGATGATGATCATGGTTACGATGATGGTGTGAATTGTTTTCCCCTCTCTCGCTTTGGATTCAAGCGCAGTCCATACACGCTACTTCTAGTAGAACTGGGCTGCATTTTCCAGTGGATTATTTTTCCCTATTAATGATGATGGTGGTGGTGGTAATGTTTGCTTGCTTGTGTTCGCTGGCTGTGATCTCCAGCGCGAAGTCCTGTATGTCGGATGAAGGCATCCTGTTGTCCAACATCAGTGTGATGTCATACCGGACTGAGGTTTGCGTGAGTATCCGTTGTCCCATGTCTGGCTCATTGGTGTGCAGACTGGTGGTTCCTCGCCGTACAGGCAGACACTCTCCGACTTCGGAGGAATCGGTGATCCTACTGACTTTAGCCAGGACCCCGAAGGGACCTGTTGCCCAGGACGCTCAGCGAGGACGCGTCAATAGTTATAATGCTGCTGCTACTGATGATGATGATGGTATGTTAGCGGTGGTGAATTAATTTTTCGCTCGCTCGCTATGAACTCAAGCACAGTCGAAGCGCTTCTAGTTTTCCCTTTTACCAGTGTCCCTCGCCATCTGGCAAACCCACTCCATCTTCAGAGGTGGCGGTGGTGATAATGATGAGGATGATGGTGATCGAGAAATAACAATGATTGTGATGTAAATGATTGTAATGATGGCGATCATGGTGGTGATAATAGTGATGATGATGGCGGTAATGATGGTGGTGGTGATGATGGTAAGTATGATGATGATGATGCTGGTGGTTTATTGTGGTGACTTGTGATAATGGTGATGATGATGGTTACGATGATAGTGTTGGTGGTGATGATGATGATGATGATGATGGTGATTGTGATGGTTATGATGATGATTGTGGTGGTTGTGATGATGATGGTCGTGGTTGTGATGATGATGATATTGACAATGATGATGATGATAATGGTGATTGTGATGGTTATGATGATGATTGTGGTGGTTGTTATGATGTTTGTGGTGGTTGTGATGATGATGGTCGTGGTTATGATGATGATGATGATGATGATAATGATGATGATGATGATGAGGATGATGATGATGATGATGATGATGATGATGATGATGATAATGATGATGACGGTGATGGTGGTGATGATGAGGATGGTGATGATGGTAATGATGATGATGGTGATGATGATGATGATGATGATGGTGATGATGGTAATGATGATGATGGTGATGATGATGATGATGATGGTGATGATGGTAATGATAATGATGGTGATGGTGGTGATGTTGATAGTAATGATGGTGATGATTTTCATGTTCATAATAAGAATGATGATGATGATGAAGACGGTGATAATGCTGGTCGTGGTGTTGGTGATATTTTTTGCACTGGCTTGCTTTGAGTTCAAGCGTAGTCCAGACACTACTTATATTAGTACTAGACTGAAATTTATGTGTGGATTAGCTTTCCTATAAACAGTGTCCCTCGCCATCAGGCGAACCCACTCAGATTTCAAAGGTACTTGTAATTTACGTCCCCAGGTCAAGGACGACAGATCAACATATTAGTACAACTTTCCAGTGTAGGGGTTGAAGCCCTTAATTCGGCATTAACACACCTAATGTTTAAGAATAAGCGTTCGTATCCACTCGCCATGCTGACCTAAGGTATTGGTGATGATAATATTGATGATGGTGATGCTGATGATGATGTTGGTGGTTCGACTGTGATGATGGTGGTAATGATGTCGATGGAGACAAATTTGATGAACCTGATTGGGATGATGGTGATGATGATGATAGTAGTGATGATGATGATGGTGGTGATGATGATGGTGGTGATGATGATGTGGTGATGATGATGATAGTGGGTGATGATGATGATGGTGATGATGATGATGGTGATGATGACGATAGTAATTACGATGGTAATGACGATGATGGTGGTTATGGTGCTGGTGATGCTATTGGTGATTTTGATGATGGTAATGATGATGGTGGTGGTGGTAATGATGATGATGATGGTGGTGGTGGTAATGATGATGATGGTGATGATGATGGTGGTGGTAATGGTAATGATGATGATGGTAATGATGATGATGGTAATGATGATGGTGGAGGTGGTAATGGTAATGATGATGATGATGATGATGTTGGTGATGATGGTGGTGGTGATCATGATGGTGATGGTCGTGATGATGATGATTGTGTTGGTGATGATGGTTGTGATGATGATGTTGGTAATTATGGTGGTGAAAGTGACGATGATGGTGGAGATTATGATGATGATGGTTGTGATGATGATGTTGATGATCATAGAGGTGTTGATGATGATGGTGGTGGTGGAGTTAATGATGGTTATTGTGATTATGGTGGTGGTAATGACGGTGTTTCGAATGATGGTAGTGATGATGACGATAGTGATGGTTATAATGATGATGGTGATGGTTGTTGTGGCGAGTTGCAACTCAGTATGAGACGATTCAACCAATTTACACAAGTATTTGTGACAATCCGCCATACCGCACTCCAAATCAGCTGCAGATGATTTAAAAGCAGGACCGCCTTGTGTTGAATTTTAACAATTGTGTGATATTTTGTCGTTGAGAAAGCAATGGAAAACTACAGAATGCAAACTTGTTTCCTAAATCACAGACAGCCAAAAAAAAAAAATGCTGAGGTTGACTGTGACGTCATGTAATGGACATGCAACTAACATGATGACAGTTGAATGGCTTCAGGGGTTTGCCAGCAATTGGGTATTCTGTGAAATTCACCGTGTGCAGCGAAGACTGCCTGCAGCAGTCTGAGAACCGTTGAATTAAGGATGGGATCAGGTACTAGACGAGAGGGAAAACCCTTTTGGGGTACGGCTGCCTTGACCTTGTTACCATGTCTTTGCAAGTGCACGGGTCACCAAGCACGAGTCACTGCGCCCTCCTTGGCCCCAGAGGTTGTTCCATATAGCAGGCGTGCAGACAGCTTCTCGCCTTGACCGCTTTCCTAGCCACGCCACTCTGACCGGGTCCTGGCGTCCAGTTTCTTCAATCTCGTTGGCTGTTTGTGTCCTTCCCTGCTATCATGTGGCCGGGTCAAACCCAGGTCACGCAGGAAGTTATCAGTGTGCAAAAATCTGTTGTAATCCGGCAGAAAAGATTCACTCCTGGAGGCAACTCGCGCGCGAACTTACGATTTTTGTCAAGTTAGTAAAAGCACGGTGCACATGTATATTCTCCCAGTGCACATCAATGGACTTTAAACTGCGTCATTCTTCTCTTGGCTAAGCAAAGTATACTAATTACACAGTTTATACAGTTGTGTCATAGTTTCGGTTCACAACAGCGGTCTTGCAAGAGTCACCTGAAAACTGCAGGGGTCGTTTTGGGGGTAAGCCTTATGTTCGTGGTTGTTTTATCTGTTCTGACGTTTGTCGTTGCGGTATTTGTTCCATCACATGCGTTTCTTGGAGTATTTTTAGAAAAGGTCCTTCTTGTACGCCTTGAGTAATACGAGGTTTACGGTGTTGGCCCAATATTTTTCTTATAGACAAATGACACTCGAGGGGTAATGGGGTCAGTATCACGTGACCGCCTTTACTTCTGGACATTTTCTGGTACCCATTTTATACTGGATTCACCTGGGAGTACACTATTCAGTGCCACCCTTCGAGCGCTGGAACATCAAGTATTTCTCCCCACAACGCTTGACGTCAAAGGTGGAAGATTATGGTGATAGTCCAGTCAACTTTACAAGTCCGCCTCTGTTCGAATTTACACCCACAATCACCGGGCAGGACGGCAATTATGCTAGCTACTACGCTACAGCGGCTCCCAATTTGGGAAAAGCTGGGGATTAATGATCTGGGTGATATAATAGTAAGAGCTCCTGCTTACCAAGACAGTGGGCTGGGTTCAAGCCCCAGCTGTGGCAGCGCTCATTTTCATTACCAGTACGACCCTAGTGTCGACTCAGTCTCATAACCTGGGTAATTGTAAGTACAGTGGGCAGGAAATGTATGACGTCGAGCAAGCGAACTGACCATCTCAGCGCACAATGCTGTAGTTTAGATATGCGAATGACTAATGATACACAAGCAGCGCTGGTATCTATCATGGGACTGCCTAATGTCAGAGTTCAAGGTCGCCAAGAGCAGACGTCAGATGCGCAGGTAAAGGTTGTAGTTTCTCGATAGATTCAAATCTTTGGCTTGCTTGGGGACTAGAACCAAGGCATGCCGTTTAGAGGTAACTATTCTAACTGTTCGGTCACTCATTATGTATTATAGTACATGTCGAATGGCGTTGGTTATGTTTGTTCAGTCATCTGTAATTTAATGCAAATAATTTGCGTGACAGATGTTTCTCCGTGCTAGCAGGACCAGATGCCCAGTATCTAATCTGTATATGTTTGACCAGCATGGATAAACTCGACTGAAAGTAGATAACATGAACAAATTAGTTTAGTGTCGGAAATAAACTAATTAGACTCGCACAAGGAAGGCAGTTTTCGTGTCTTGGCTGCAATTATGAGATGTGAGGTATTACTAACAAATACTACAGGAGAAAGATCCATTTCACCATAATGGTCAATACATTATGCAACCACATGTATACAACATTCAAGATTGGCGAATCAGCCATGTGTACATGTGGACTGGCCCTGCAGACAGCAGATAACATACTTCAAGACTGTCCAAAATACAACATATCTAGGCAAACTTTCTGGCCTAGAGAAACAACAGTGGAAGATAAACTCTAAGAATCACTGAGTGAAATAACAGACAGATAGTGACGTTCATACAGGAGACAACATTGCAGATATTGACACATTTCAAGTGAACAAAGAAGAAGAGGATCCACTTCAAGAGAGAAAGAAGTTCTAGGAAACACAAAATCACATAAGCGTGCAAGTGTGTTAGTGAGCAGACTTATGCTGAGCCAGAAATGTTAGTGAGCAGACTTATGTTGAGCCAGGAATGTTAGTGAGCAGACTTATGCTGAGCCAGGAGTGTTAGTAGAGGCAGAACTTATGCTGAGCCAGGAGTGGTTAGTGAGCAGAACTTATGCTGGAGCCAGGAGTGTTAGTGAGTCAGACTTACTGCTGAGCCAAGGAATATTAGTGAGCAGAGCTTATGCTGAGGCCAGGAAATATTAGTGAAGCAGACTATGCTGAGCAGGAATATTAGTGGAGCAGAACTTATGCTGAGCGCAGGAAGTGTTAATGAGCAGACATACTGAGCCAGGAATGTTAGTGAGCAGACATCCTGAGCCAGGAATGTTAGTGAGCAGACATCCTGATCCAGCAATGTTAGTGAGCAGACTTATGCTGAGAAAGGAATATTAGTGAGCAGATTTATGCTGAGCCAGGAATGTTAGTGTGCACACTTATGCTGAGCCAGGTATGTTAGCGAGCAGACTTATACTAAGCCAGGAATGTTAGTGAGCAGACTTATGCTGAGCCAGGAATGTTAGTGAGCAGACTTATGCTGAGCCATGAATGTTAGTGAGCAGACTTATGCTGAGCCAGGAATGTTAGTGAGCAGACATGCTGAGCCAGGAATGTTAGTGAGCAGACTTATGCTGAGCCAGGGATGTTAGTGAGCAGACATGCTGAGCCAGGGATGTTAGTGAGCAGACATGCTGAGCCAGGAATATTAGTGAGCAGACATGCTGAGCCAGGGATGTTAGTGAGCAGACTTATGCTGAACCAGGAATGTTAGTGAGCAGACTTATGCTGAGCCAGGGATGTTAGTGAGCACACTTATGCTGAGCCAGGGATGTTAGTGAGCAGACTTATGCTGAGCCAGGAATGTTAGTGAGCAGACTTATGCTGAGCCAGGAATGTTAGTGAGCAGACTTATGCTGAGCCAGGGATGTTAGTCAGCAGACTTATGCTGAACCAGGAATGTTAGTGAGCAGACATGCTGAGTCAGGGGTCTCCATGGAGAAGTACGCCACCTACCTCATGGTCTCAAGGTTGTGAGTTCGAGTCTTGTCTACACCATTTGGTTCATGAGTGCAGTTTTCTCAAAGACTCTTGGATGTCATCGCTGGAGCTATGGAGTTTGTGCTCTGTGCGATACTTTTGGCAAGTCACACTGCGAAAAGTGGCCAAGCCACATGGGATCAAATCTGGTGCAGTGAAGTTAATCGTCACCTCTTAAATCCTCTTTTAAACTTATGCAGAGCTGAAGAGAGTTTGTTAGAATTTGAGACAATTGAGGGACATAATCAGGCGATATACTTACTGACCAATGTAAATATAAATATCTTCTGAGAGTTGAGGGACAAAATCAGATGATATACTTATTCACCAATGAAAAAAATTTATATCTTCTGACAGTTGAGGGACATAATCAGACAATATACTTAAGGACCAATGAAAAAAAATTTATATCTTCTGACAGTTGAGGGACAAAATGAGACGATATACTTACTGACCAATGAAAAAAATTTATATCTTCCATGTCTCTGTTACCTCTCACATTTACAAATGCACTTCTTCTCATCACAAATCTGACATGCTGATTGTCTACTTCTGATATGAGTAACCAGTTCTCTTCCACAGTTGGTTTCCTTCACTTATGCCTTTATTAGTCTTTCTATATATTCCATGATGCTCTTAGCATTCTTCTGTAGACCAAAACTCAGCGTTCTTTTATAGACCCATGTCTCAACACTTCCATAGATCTACATCTCAACATTGTTGCATAGACCTACATCTCAACATTGTTGCATAGACCTGCATCTCAACATTGTTGCATAGACCTACATCTCAACATTTTTGCATAGACCTACATCTCAACATTGTTGCATAGACCTACATCTCAACATTGTTGCATAGACCTACATCTCAACATTGTTGCATAGACCTACATCTCAACATTGTTCCATAGATCAATAAACATCTCAACATATGTAGACCTATATCTAAGCATTGTTCTATAGACCTACATCTAAACATTCTTCTATAGACCTACATCTCAACATTATTCTATAGAGCCACAGCTCAACATTCTTCAATTGACACAACTTAACATTCTTCTATAGACGTACATCTCAACTTTCTTCAACAGAACCAAATCTCAACATTCTTCTATAAAACGACATCTCAACATTCTTCTATAAAACCACATCTCAACATTCTTCTATACAACCACATCTCAACATTCTTCTATACAACCACATCTCTACATTCTTCTATAGACTTTTCTCTCAACATTATTCTTTAGACCCACGTCTAAACATTCTACTATAGACCTATATCTCAACATTCTTCTATACAACCACATCTCAACATTCCTCTATAGAACCACATCTCAACATTCTTCTATAGAACCACATCTTAACATTCTTCTATAGAACCACATCTCAGCATTCTTCTATAGAACCACATCTCAGCATTCTTCTATACAACCACATCTCAGCATTCTTCTATAGAACCACATCTCAGCATTCTTCTATAGAACCACATCTCAACATTCTTCTATAGAACCACATCTCTACATTCTTCTATAGAACCACATCTCTACATTCTTCTATAGAACCACATCTCTACATTCTTCTATAGAACCACATCTCTAGCATTCTTCTATAAACCACATCTCTACATTCTTCTATAGAACCACATCTCTACATTCTTCTATAGAACCACATCTCAGCATTCTTCTATAGAACCACATCTCTACATTCTTCTATAGAACCACATCTCTACATTCTTCTATAGAACCACATCTTAGCATTCTTCTATAGAACCACATCTCTACATTCTTCTATAGAACCACATCTCTACATTCTTCTATAGAACCACATCTCTACATTCTTCTATAGAACCACATCTCTACATTCTTCTATAGAACCACATCTCTACATTCTTCTATAGAACCACATCTCAGCATTCTTCTATAGAACCACATCTCAGCATTCTTCTATAGAACCACATCTCTACATTCTTCTATAGAACCACATCTTCAGCATTCTTCTATAGAACCACATCTAAACATTCTTCTATAGAAACCACATCTCTAACATTCTTCTATAGAACCACATCTCAGCATTCTTCTATACAACCACATCTCAGCATTCTTCTATAGAACCACATCTCAGCATTCTTCTATAGAACCACATCTCAACATTCTTCTATACAACCACATCTCAAGCATTCTTCTATAAACCACATCTCAACATTCTTCTAGTACGAACCGCATCTCAACCATTCCTTCTATACACTTCTCTCACATTATTCTTTAGACCTACGTCTAAACATTCTACTATAGATATAGACTATATCTCAGCATTCTTCTATAGATCTTTTATATCAACATTTTTATTCTATAGATCTTTTATATCAACATTTTTCTATAGATAATTATCTCAACATTCTTCTATAGAACCACATGTCATCCTCTGCTGGAGGTGGTGTGTTGCTGCTGCTGCTGATCCTTCTTCCATGTACTTCTTCTTCTTCTTCTTCTTCTTCTTCTTCTTCTTCTTCTTCTTCTTCATCATTATCCTCTTCTTCTGCTGCTTCTTCATCTTCTGCTGCTGCGTCTTCTTTCTCTTCTGCTGTTGCTTTTTTCCTGATACCGATTTTAGGCAGGGTCGACTTGGCCAAATATACCAGATAAATAACTTGTGGATTGTGATGAGTTTCTGTACATTCTGTTAGTCATTGAGCATGCTTCCACCATGTTCATGAAACTCCCAAACATGGATGCACGACTTGGATGAAACTCCCAAACATGGATGCACAACTTGGATGAAACTCCCAAACATGGATGCACGACTTGGATGAAACTCCCAAACATGGATGCACGACTTGGATGAAACTCCCAAACATGATGCACGACTTGGATGAAACTCCCAAACATGGATGCACGACTTGGATGAAACTCCCAAACATGGATGCACGACTTGGATGAAACTCCCAAACATGGATGCACGACTTGGATGAAACTCCCAAACATGGATGCACGACTTGTGATGACACTCCCGACATGGATGCACGACTTGGATGACAACTCCCAAACATGATTGCACGACATATGGATGCAAACTCCCAAACATGATGACACGACTTGGATTCGAACCTCCCAAACATGGATGCACGACTGGATGAAACTCCCACAACAGGATGCACGACTGGATGAAAACTCCCAAACATGGATGCACGACTTGGATGAAACTCCCAAACATGGATGCACGATTTGGATGAAACTCCCAAACATGGATGCACGACTTGGATGAAACTCCCAAACATGGATGCACGACTTGGGTGCTGAATTTCTACGGATATTTTCTGCAACTCTTTCACGCTGGAGATATGCAAATTGTGTGGCCCTCGACATATTTAATCAGAGTGGAGATCGCAAGCTTGGGGAGTAGAGGAGAAAGCGCGAGCAAACAGACAAAACACTAATTTAGGAAACTATCAAAGGTCACCAAGTGTGCGCTGTTGCTACCATTGCAGCTTAAACAATACTATTATGTCGTCTGAGCTCTACTGTTTTGTTTTAGATACTTCTACCAGTGCTCATCATGTACCTGTATATTTACTATATATCCCTTAATTTACTTCACATGGTACTACTGGTGAACTGATAACTGCATCGGTTACCTTCTTGGTCATGTGGTTACTACTCCGTATGAAATTTATCTCATGTGCGTGATGTTTTGTTATGGACTTTAGTCAATTCTCGCGCCTTAATGACATATAGTAAGTATTCTACTGTGGCCCAAATGCTGAACCTTTTAAGTGCTAGCATCTGTATATAGTTGCCATTGTGTTGCCGGGCTCAAAAGGGAAGCAAAGAATTGTAATACTATAACATGGCGTCGGAGACGACTAAGGAGGGTTGGTATGAGACTGGGCATCGTATCCCAGAAAATAACGCAAGCTTCTCTTAGAAAACGTAGGCTGAACAATCAAACCAGTCGTGAACAAATCTACGAAGGTCTTAGTCAGCTGGTTGAGGCCCTACGCTCTGTTGGAAGATGAAAGGCAGTAGAGGATTTTGTGAACAATAAATGTGGCTATCCCATGTTAGTAGAGGAATTTTTGAACAATGAATGTGGCTATGTCAGGCAGTAGAGGAATGTGTGAACAATGAATGTGGCTATGCCATGGCAGTAGAGGAATTTGTGAACAATGAATGTGGCTATGCCATGGCAGTAGAGGAATTTGTGAACAATGAATGTGGCTATCCCATGGCAGTAGAGGAATTTGTGAACAATGAATGTGGCTATCCCGTGGCAGTAGAGGAATTTGTGAACAGAATGTGGCTATCTCGTGGCAGATACTGTTGTAACCTCGTGAAGTGTTAGGGCTTAACATATACTAGGTCTGAGCATAGTTATATGAGGTGACCAGTTCCCTCCCGCACTTTAACATATTTCCAGATCATTTCTCCAAGAGTATTGAAATTACTGGAACGCATATTACGAAATTACCGGAACGCACATCACGAATTACCAGACACATTACGAGGCTGGGTGGGTTTGAGAGCTTTGGTGGGGAATTGGTCTGGTAGAATTTCATCCGTGTCTCATTGTAATCAAGCTAATAACTGTCAAAACTGTCATTTACTGCCAACATAGTACCTGCGGTGTATGGCAGAGGGGTCTTTGAGTCTGGGGAATAAAGGCCGCCTGGCTAGTGCAGTCATCGCGAACTGTGCAGGTTAGAATTTTCTTTTTGCCCCCGACAGAAAAAAATCCCTCACCTTACCGAGGGCTCGAACCCGGGTCTCCCGAATGAGAGTCCGGCGTTCTAGCCACTCGGCCAGCCGCTCCTCCCACAAGCTAATAACAACCTAATAGCTCTCTTCCGAATTCCGGTCCCAAATAGTTCTGCATTGAATAATTTTACATAAACACTAACCCTAATCACTTATTCACTGCAGAACTATTTGGGACCGGAATTCGGAAGAGTGCCACCTAATATCTGTGGATGCATGTCGATAGTTGTTCATTTGCCTTATATCTTAAGAACTTGTTTTTGTTTTTTCGTCCAGCCCATTTTTTGCGTCATGTGACCGCCAATACCACACCACAAAGGTTTCCAAACTGCTTTCAATCTGTTAAGTATGAATACAATTAGTGGAACTGCCGTAAAGCTGTGGAAATGTAAACAATATAAAATAACGACGTAATGAAGCTTGTATTTTGTAAAGCTGAATTGCTTCATGTTATTTTATATTGTTTTCAATATGTTACACACACGCCTTCCCACACAAACGTGCACGCTATCTGCCCCACCCAGGTTGAACCCGGCGCGTGGTTCGTTCAGGCAATTCCTGGTATCCTTTACTTGCAGGGTCACCTAAGGGTCAGCTTATGAGGGCCGGAACTACACGCCAGGCTAGTCAGGCCATTGTAGGCCAGATTTGGTTTAATTCAAATCTGCTGGTGTCGTGCCCCAAACATTCCAAATGGCGTGGATTGTGGCGCCAACCTGAACACAAATTCAAGGGACAGACAGTATCCTTTGTTGCCACGATGTGACGAATTTAACGCACAATTAGCAACGTTACTAATACTCCATGCATGCAGATTTACCAACCGTGCTACTTACCACATCAGGCCAGTTAATAAAAGACCCTTTTACGTGCTTTCAGGGGCCTTAAGGCACATTGGCATGCAATGCTAGACCCATATTCTGTATAGATCAGTCGGCACTTGGTGGTCAGAGCCACGCCGACCGCCTTGCTTCCCAAGACATGACCTGGTGTCAATTTCAGGGAGCGTTAAAAACTTGGAATCTGCCCCGATGCAGCTCGAACCCGTGTCAATCGGGCCGGCAGCCACAACGGCTCACACCACACAAGTGTTGCACGTAAACTGTCTAACGCATCTCTGTGAACGAAACACACACAATTTTATGTTTCCGTCAAAGGCATTTAAAAGAAAATCTACGCACACAAAACTAACATGACAAACAATATATGATACATATACTAAGCCGCTTCTAGTGGCGCATGGGTTACGGGCGCATTTCGTAATCCCTCATAGGCGTTCGAAACACAGCTGCGGGCGATTTGACAGCAGATCGCCTAACGTTGATTTTCATGCAATGGTATTAGTGCCTATCGGTCAGAAAGCAGTGGCGAACTACTGAACGTAAACTTGCCAGGAAATCATAGTAAATATAAATGCTGGGGTAGACTGCGACGTCCCATTATCAATCAGGATCCTTGTGACTCATTGTAGCGTGTCTAATGAGACACTAGCCCAGTGACTAGCAAGCTTGCTTACCTGCCTGGTTGTCATGTGCTCATCAGTATTATTAAGTTAGTTTGAAACGGTTTTGTCAAGCATGTAGCTCGGTGCATCTGATTTTGACAAGAATACTTTGGGGCCAGAAATTACTTGTCATAGATCTAACACAAGTCATAGATCTAAGTAAACGCATGTCATAGACTTAAGTAAACGCATGTTATAGATCAAAGTAACCATTTGTTGTAGATCTAAGTAAACTTACGTCATAGATCTAAGTAAACTTACGTCATAGATCTAAGTAAACTTACGTCATAGATCTAAGTAAACTTACGTCATAGATCTAAGTAAACTTACGTCATAGATCTAAGTAAACTTACGTCATAGATCTAAGTAACTTACGTCAGAGATCTAAGTAAAATACGTCATAGATCTAAGTAAACTACGTCATAGATCTAAGTAACTTACGTCATAGATCTAAGTAAACTTACGTCATAGATCTAAGTAAACTTACGTCATAGATCTAAGTAAACTTACGTCATAGATCTAAGTAAACTTACGTCATAGATCTAAGTAAACTTACGTCATAGATCTAAGGGAAGGTTAACCCGGTCAACAAATGCCCGCAGAAGTCGGATGTGTCGGCCTAACGGCGCAAGAACGCAGCTCTGCTGTAAACAGGTACAACGCAATCACATCCGAAAAAAAATCCGGATGAACGAAGAAGAAGAAGATCTAAGTAAACATATGCCATAGATCTAAGTAAGCACATGTCATAGATCTAAGTAAACATATGTCATAGATCTAAGAAAGCACACGTCATAGATCTAAGAAAGCACGTGTCATAGATCTAAGAAAGCACGTGTCATAGATCTAAGAAAGCACACGTCATAGATCTAAGTAAACACATGTCATAGATCTAAGGAGACACATGTCATAGATCTAAGTAAACACATGTCATAGATCTAAGTAAGACACAGTCATAGATCTAAGTAATACACAGTCATAGATCTAAGGAGACACATGTCATAGATCTAAGTAGACACATGTCATAGATCTAAGTAAACACATGTCATAGATCTAAGGAGACACATGTCATAGATCTAAGGAGACACATGTCATAGATCTAAGTAAACCCATGTCATAGATCTAAGTAAACGCATGTCATAGATCTAAGTAAACATATGTCATAGATCTAAGTAAACCCATGTCATAGATCTAAGTAAACACATGTCATAGATCTAAGTAAACCCATGTCATAGATCTAAGTAAACGCATGTCATAGATCTAAGGAGACACATGTCATAGATCTAAGTAAACATATGTCATAGATCTAAGAAAGCACACGTCATAGATCTAAGTAAACACATGTCATAGATCTAAGAAAGCACACATCATAGATCTAAGTAAACATATGTCATAGATCTAAGAAAGCACATGTCATAGATCTAAGAAAGCACGTCATAGATCTAAGTAAACAGTCATAGATCTAAGTAAACACATGTCATAGATCTAAGTAAACACTAGTCATAGATCTAAGTAAGCACACGTCATAGATCTAAGTAAACACGTCATAGATCTAAGTAAACACCGTCATAGATCTAAGTAAACACATGTCTAGATCTAAGTAAACACGTCATGATCTAAGTAAGAAACGTCATAGATCTAAGTAACACACGTCATAGATCTAAGTAAACACGTCATAGATCTAAGTAACACATGTCATAGATCTAAGTAAACACGTCATAGATCTAAGTAACACACGTCATAGATCTAAGTAACACACGTCATAGATCTAAGTAAATACACGTCATAGATCTAAGTAAACACATGTCATAGATCTAAGTAAACTACGTCATAGATCTAAGTAAGTACACGTCATAGATCTAAGTAAACAAACGTCATAGATCTAAGTAAGTACACGTCATAGATCTAAGTAAACACACGTCATAGATCTAAGTAAGTACACGTCATAGATCTAAGTAAAACGTCATAGATCTAAGTACACACACGTCATAGATCTAAGTAAACACGTCATAGATCTAAGTAAGACCACGTCATAGATCTAAGTAAACACACGTCATAGATCTAAGGAACACATGTCATAGATCTAAGTAGACACATGTCATACAGATCTAAGTAAGTACACGTCATAGATCTAAGTAAACACAGTCATAGATCTAAGTAAACACATGTCTAATAACACGTCATAGATCTAAGTAACACACGTCATAGATCTAAGTAAGTACACGTCATAGATCTAAGTAATACCGTCATAGATCTAAGTAAACACACGTCATAGATCTAAGTAAACACAGTCATAGATCTAAGTAAGACACGTCATAGATCTAAGTAATACACGTCATAGATCTAAGTAAACACGTCATAGATCTAAGTAAACACACGTCATAGATCTAGTAAACACAGTCATAGATCTAAGAAGTACACGTCATAGATCTAAGTAATACGTCATAGATCTAAGTAAACACTCATAGTCTAGTAGACACTCAAGATCTAAAAAATGTCATAGATCTAAGTAAACACTGTCATAGATCTAAGTAAACACACGTCATAGATCTAAGAAAGCACGTGTCATAGATCTAAGTAAACACATTTCATAGATCTAAGGAGACACATGTCATAGATCTAAGTAAACCCATGTCATAGATCTAAGTAAACGCATGTCATAGATCTAAGTAACACAGTCATAGATCTAAGTAAACACAGTCATAGATCTAAGTAAACACAGTCATAGATCTAAAACTGATAGATTAAGTACACTGTCATAGATCTAAGTAAATACATGTCATAGATCTAAGTAAACACACGTCATAGATCTAAGTAAATACGTCATAGATCTAAGTAAACACACGTCATAGATCTAAGTAAACACACGTCATAGATCTAAGTAAGTACACGTCATAGATCTAAGTAAGTACACGTCATAGATCTAAATAAATACACGTCATAGATCTAAATAAACACACGTCATAGATCTAAGTAAACACACGTCATAGATCTAAGTAAGTACACGTCATAGATCTAAGTAAATACACGTCATAGATCTAAATAAATACACGTCATAGATCTAAGTAAACACACGTCATAGATCTAAGTAAGTACACGTCATAGATCTAAGTAAATACACGTCATAGATCTAAATAAATACACGTCATAGATCTAAGTAAACACACGTCATAGATCTAAGTAAACACAGTCATAGATCTAAGTAAGTACACGTCATAGATCTAAGTAAATACGTCATAGATCTAAGTAAATACACGTCATAGATCTAAGTAAGTACACATCATAGATCTAAGTAAATACGTCATAGATCTAAGTAAATACACGTCATAGATCTAAGTAAACACACGTCATAGATCTAAGTAAATACACGTCATAGATCTAAGTAAACACACGTCATAGATCTAAGTAAGTACACGTCATAGATCTAAGTAAATACGTCATAGATCTAAGTAAATACACGTCATAGATCTAAGTAAACACACGTCATAGATCTAAGTAAACACACGGCATAGATGTAAATAAACACGTCATAGATATAAACCCATGTCATAGATGTAAGTAAACACATGTCATAGATCTAAGTAAATACGTCATAGATCTAAGCAAACACGTCATAGATCTAAGTAAACACACATCATAGATCTAAGTAAACACACGTCATAGATCTAAGTAAACACACGTCATAGATCTAAGTAAACACATGTCATAGATCTAAGTAAACACACATCATAGATCTAAGTAAGTACACGTCATAGATCTAAGTAAACACATGTCATAGATCTAAGTAAACACACGTCATAGATCTAAGTAAACACACGTCATAGATCTAAGTAAACACACTTCATAGATCTAAGTAAGTACACGTCATAGATCTAAGTAAACACACGTCATAGATCTAAGTAAACACACGTCATAGATCTAAGTAAACACACGTCATAGATCTAAGCAAACACACGTCATAGATCTAAGTAAACACACGTCGTAGATCTAAGTAAACACACGTCGTAGATCTAAGTAAGTACACGTCATAGATGTAAGTAAACACACGTCATAGATGTAAGTAAACACACGTCATAGATCTAAGTAAGTACACGTCATAGATCTAAGTAAACACACATCATAGATCTTAGTAAACACACGTCATAGATCTAAGTAAACACACGTCATAGATCTAAGTAAACACACGTCATAGATCTAAGTAAACACACGTCATAGATCTAAGTAAACACACGTCATAGATCTAAGTAAACACACGTCATAGATCTAAGTAAGTACACGTCATAGATCTAAGTACACGTCATAGATCTAAGTAAGTACACGTCATAGATCTAAGTAAACACACGTCATAGATCTAAGTAAACATACGTCATAGATCTAAGTAAACACACGTCATAGATCTAAGTAAACACACATCATAGACTTAAGTAAACGCATGTCATAGGTGTGAGTGTACACATGTCATAGATGTGAGTGTACACATGTCATAGATGTGAGTGTACACATGTCATAGGTGTGAGTGTACACATGTCATAGACGTGAGTGTACATGTCATAGACGTGAGTGTACATGTCATAGACGTGAGTGTACACGTCATAGATGTGAGTGTACACGTCATAGATGTGAGTGTACACGTCATAGATGTGAGTGTACACGTGTCATAGATGTGAGTGTACACGTGTCATAGATGTGAGTGTACACGTGTCATAGATGTGAGTGTACACCTGTCATAGATGTGAGTATTCACCTGTCATAGATGTGAGTGTACACGTTATAGATGTGAGTGTACACCTGTCATAGATGTGAGTGTACACGTGTCATAGATGTGAGTGTACATGTCATAGATGTGAGTGTACACCTGTCATATATGTGAGTGTACACCTGTCATAGATGTGAGTGTACACCTGTCATAGATGTGAGTGTACACCTGTCATAGATGTGAGTGTACATGTCATAGATTTTTATTATAAACACATGTTATGGATCTAAGTAAACACATGTCATAGATGTTAGACCTGAGTAATTACAAGCGGCCTTGGTGACCGTGTATCATAGACATGAGTGCATACAGGCGGCCTGGGTGCTAACACTTATCACCGCATCATCCCCCTGATGGCGTCCTACAAACAGGGTGGTGTGTTTAATGGTCGCTTGGCCAGAAGACTGGTGTCGGGTTCAGACCGGTGTCAAGGCAAACAGTTCAGATGCAGACATTCCCGCCTCTTCTCTTCTCGTTCTGCTGTTCCACCCCCGCTCGTTCGATAAACGATCTGGCTTTCCGACATTAATAGCGGAAGCACTGCACACGACCTCTGACACGAATTTCCCATGATGCATTCCATGTCCACCTACTGGCCCCAGACTGACCGCGAAATCTGCTGGCGGGAAGAAACCACGTATGGGGTGATTCATTGCCAGTGCTGCCACCCCTCTATCCCACAAAATGAGGACCTTTTCCTAACTAAACCATACCGTTACATTACCCTTTTACAAATGATTATACATGATCATTTACAAATAACATTCCGTTTTGGTAACAGTTTATCGTAATATTTTTTGTTTGCGCGCGCTTTGAACTCAAGCGTAGTCCATACACTTCAATTGCTTCTTAAAAAAATTGTTGCGTGTGAAACCTCACATTGGACAGTTGAAAGTGGTAAGAATCACACTCGGTGGACATTGACATCATTTTGTAAGAGTTAAGTTGAGTTGTTGAGTATTAAGAACCAACATCACTGCCCTCAGGACATTCCCATATGTGCTCCGTCCCCTCGTTCAACAGCCAGCGAAGAGTCATACTACTAATCGTTCCCATAGCTATCTGATTTAAAGGTCTCCTCAGTTTTGAGGTTCTTCCAGAATCCCTATTAATCCCTTGCAATCTCATTCCTTCCACATGTGGGTTCTCAATCTGTTCCCCCGCCTTCTCCACCTGGTCCCACATGACTACCTCCCCCTTGTCCATAGGCAATCTACCACCAAGAGGTGTATTCCCTGCCAGCCTATCAACCTGTTCATTCCCCTGCACCCCAGCATGGCCATGACAAGATATCCATACAATTCTCATCTGTGACATCTGAAGCGACGATAGCAATTCCACATGAAACATTCCTTTCTCCACTTTACTAAGCATACTCCTTGAGTCCGTGATGAAGACAATGTGTGTTGCAGTAGTCTTCTCTAGCCAACGGAATGACGCTGTTACTGCCTCCACCTCCATTCTCATGCTGGAGGTCGTAGTCTCATATGCCAGACTCCCTTTTCAAGACTCGCCCATTAGCCTTTGCAGTAAAACCCCAACCTCTACGTCTTTGTCTCACCACTGACCCATCGGTGTAGATGGCTGTCACCTTGAAGTGTGCTACTCTGGATTAGCTGTTGCACTTCAAACTCAGTGCGGCCCGCTGCCCATTCTCTGCACTCACGACCCAGTGTTGTTATTACATTGTGCCAGTCCGTCATGTCTTCCAGAACTTCAACCCACTCTTTTTCACGATTGATGGTCTCCAGATCACATACCTGACGTATAGAAAGTTCTGCCTATGCCATCCAGGACCTGCCTCGTCTTAGTCTATGAACCTTGACCACATCCATGTTTTGTAAGACTGTTACGTCACACCTTCGCTTATGTTGATAATAGCATGAACGCGGTCAGACCGGGGTTAATTGCCAGCTCTCGTCTTTCGCTAAGGGAGGGATAGTCTGACCACCTGATCCCCCGTGTACTCAGTATGTAATGACTCTAACACTGCACACACACAACAATGTATTGGCATTCTGGCAGCGGCTTTATGCATAGAATACTTGTGCGAGCTGTTGGTTTGTCGAGACTCTCGTCTGTTCCACTTTTCACATGTTGCAGTGAGGAGCATGGTCTGTAACTTCACTGGCACAGGAATGGAGTATAATTGGGCGACCCTTTGCCGTGAAGCTGAAACCGCGATTAACTAACTAATTAACTAACTACACTAAACTTAACTAACACACAGCATCGTTTGTTACACGTGCTGTGGGCGTAATTGGGGTACACTAATTAATGCCAGAAGCAGCCCCACTGTGTGGTGTCTGGTCAGTGCATCTCTAAAGGCCACCAACTCCGTGATCGTCTGCCAGTTCGATCCAGACCTGTGATGACCATTTACCCGGGATGTACAACGTTCACAACACCTTCGCTACAGCGCCGGCCGTGAACTAAGAAGAAGAAAAATGCGGACATGTTTCAAGATCTGAACATCAGAAGGAAAACTGCCTCATAAAATTGAAATACTTTGGCTTGATCAAACGTTACAGTGGATATTCCCGGAAGAAGATGAAGACGACGACCAGCTTAAAGATACATAAACCACATTGAGGACACATTGATCTGCAGTCTCCTGGTTAACGTGACTAACTCCTACCAGGCGAGGCTGCGTATGGGGTACCCATTTACGCCGTTTCTCTGATTCTCTATTTAACGAAACATGACTGTCTTAGACGTAGTCAGTCATAATTCACAATTCTTTGTACACATAAGAAGAAATAAATTAGAGAACTTTGTGGCAACTGGCAAGATTAAGGGGGAAAGAACAAAGGAAAGACAAAGAAGTAAATATGTGGATGGCTTGGTAACGTCACATGACCGAGACAAGAACACAGAGCTGATCCACGACTCTGGTGATCGTGCGAGACGGCGAAACATGACCGCCAAGGCTTGTCGATTATCATCACAAGGCAGGAGAACCACGACACGGCTTCAAATGAAAGCCTCAAATATCTCTCTTGGTAAATATATTCTGAAAAAGTAAACTGAAAAAACAAATGAATCATTTTTCGACGTAGTCGCCACTGCGTTCAATGCAAGTCCCCCAGCACCGATAAAGTGCTTGGATTCCTGTAGAAAAAAATATCTTGGTCGGGTGTGTAACCACTCTGAAGTGACTATTCGGTATATCTGACCGGTTCGTGAACAGTCGATCACAGTGGTCACGCCGTTTTGAAACTTCCTACTCTACTCATACACTTGCTGGACTGACAGGCATGCATCACCATACTGGACCTTCATTCGAGGATGCATTTCTATAGGTTTCACCCCGTCACTGATTTTTAAAAGAAAAACGGATAACAGAGCGCTGCTCCTCTTTGGTGCATGACAAAAGTAGTGCGGCCATCTTAAAACCATCCTTATGAACTCACCATATTCGTCTGCACCGTAAGTAACGTGCTGATGTTTGCGTGTGGATTAGCTTTGCCTATTACCCGTGTCCCTCGCCATCATACGAATCCACTCCGACTTCTTCTTCTTCTTCTTCTTCTTCTTCTTCTTCTTCTTCTTCTTCTTCTTCTTCTTCTTCTTCTTCTTCTTCTTCTTCTTCTTCTTCTTTCGTTCGCTTGAAATATGTCTATATCTGCAATGTCGTCTCTTGCATGAATTGAACTGTTTTTTTTTCAGTTCACACAGTGGTCCATAGAGTTTATCTTCCACTGTCGTCTCTCTAGGCCAGAAGGTTTGCCTAGATATGTTATATTTTGGGCAGTCTTGGAGTATGTGCTCTGCTGTCTGCGACGCCAATCCACATGTGCACATGGCTGTTTCACCAATCTTGAATTTTGTATACATGTGGTTGCGTAATCTATTGTGTCCTGTTCTGAGGCGCAGAATAATGACTTGTTCTGGTCTGTCCATAATGTGGTAGTCATCTTGAGCAGGTTTTGGTGGCTTTCTGACTGATTTGATCATTCTTTTCTTTTGGTGGTATGTAACGGGCACATCAGGCTGTTCCTCTTTGGCTCCTTCCTTAGCCAATTGATCAGCTCTGTCGTTTCCGGGTACTCCACAGTGGGATGGTATCCACTGTATGGTGGCTTTATGCTGACTGCTAAGTTCAGAAAGTAGTGTCCTTAGTACTGGCAATTTCCCAGAGAGGAGCGCCTCGAGTACTGATTTTGCATCTGTTAGTAGCACCACAGGTTGAGTACCATTGCTGTTATTTAGTAATTTCTCTGTTGCTATCTTGATTGCCTCAATTTCGGCATCATAGTTATGGCAGTACTTTCCTGTCGGTACTCTGGCTGTGTCCCTAGTATTATTTGGGTATTCTATGTACACTCCCGCTCCTCCATTTCGAACAGCATTTTGTTCTGCGCTGCACACTGTTCTGTTCTTCCTTGTCAAATATTCCTCTCACTTTTGTCTGGATTTGTAACGATAGTCTATGCTCATCTTTCCATGGAGTTCGCTCTGGAATAGTTGTTAGGGGGATACCAACTGTGGGCAGATCAGTGGTTTCTCTGCAGAGTCGTTTGGCCTGGTGGATAAAACTACTTCTTTTCAACCGCCCCATAGCTAGGTTTTCAAATCTGTTCTTCATAGGGTGGCCTGGCAAGCTGAGGAACTTTTCTGCTTGTATTAGCGTTTTCGTATCTCTGCGCTCACTCAGTGCCTGTGTCCTCCCCATCTTCTCCATTTCCACTATAGGGGTTGATCTCATCCCTCCTGTGGTGACTCTAAGTGCTTGATTTTGCACCTTGTCCAGCTCTTGTAGTGTGGTATTTGATGCTGAACACCACGCAGTTGACCCATATTCCAGGTGTGGTCGTATGCTCTGTTGGTAAACTTTGCTAAGTATTTTCGTACTGGCTCCCCATGTGGTTCCACTTAGCTTTCTCAGGATGGCTATTTTCCTTCTGCCTTTTGCTACTGCTTTGTTGATGTGCTTTCTCCATGTCAGCTTGCCATCAAATGTTACTCCAAGGTATGTTTGTTCTTTATCTTCTCTTAGGAGTGTTCCATTTATCTGGATGATCCCTGCCTTTTGTTTTGGAGAGAGGGTAAATAGGGTTGTGCTGCACTTGTCAGTGTTTATGCTGACACACCATCTATTTGCCCATGCAGCAAATGTATCTACAGCTCTTTGTAGCAATCTGGTGGCCACTGATGCATATTCATTTGTGCTCCATAGAACCAGGTCATCGGCGTACATTGCCGCTTTAATTCCATGCGGTAGGTGAGCAACAAGATCATTGATGAAGATTAGAAAAAGTGTAGGGGACAAGACTCCGCCCTGGGGGACACCGTGACGCAGTAGTACTTTCTTGCTCTTGAGTCCGTCTATCTGTACTCGGGCTCTTCTGTTGTGCAAGTATGCATTCACCCATTTGTACATTCTTCCATTGACTTTGCAGTTTCTCAGTTTCTTCATCAGACCTTCTTTCCAGACTTTGTCAAAGGCTTTCTTCAGATCTATCCATGCCGCAAGCACCAGCTTCTTCTCTTGGAATGCATCCTCAATTTCTTGAGAGAGGTAGGTTGTCTGATCTTCCGTAGAGTAGCACTGCCTAAAGCCAGCCTGCTGTGGCACAAGGATGTTTTTACTTTCAATGTACCACTGCAGTCTGTGATTGATGATGCGCTCCAGCGTTTTGCAGAGACAGCTGGTGAGGCTAATTGGTCTGTAGCTAGAGGCAATGGAACTATCTTTCCCTGATTTTAGGAGGGGTATCATGATTGCTTCTCTCCAGGCTTGTGGAACACTGCCTAAGGTCCAGCTGTTATTGAAGATCTGCAACAGCTTTGTTTTGGCCTCTGTTCCTAGGTTCCTGATCATTTCATTGGAGATACCATCAGCTCCTGGTGACTTTCTCATTTTCAGTTTTGATATGGCTAGCTCCAGTTCGCTGATTGTGATGGGTGCCTCCAGAACCTCATGTACTATTTCCTTCTGTCCTGTATGTTGTCGTTTCTCTCGAATCTCTTGTTGTTTCTCTGGACTAATTTTGATATTGCTATCTTGTGCGAACGAGTCCGCAAAATGGTCAGCTGCTTGCTTTCTTGTTAAGATTTTTCCATCTGTATGTAGTGCAATTTTTGAGTTTCTCCCTGTGCCCTCGTCATTAAGCTGTTTTATTAGCTTCCACAATTTCCTTGTGTCTCTTTCAAAGTTCAGAGACTCTGTTTTCTCCTGCCAGCTTTTCCGTCTAGCCTGAAGCTTGGCCCTTTGAAATATGGCTTTTGCATGCTGGAATTTATTGTGGTGCTCTTGGCTGGGTGTGGCCTCTGCTTGCTTTCTACACACTTCAACATCATTATGCAACTGTTCCAGTTCACTACTCCAGTAGGGTTTATATTGTTTACCGGCTCCTCTTGGTACTGTTTCTCGCGCGGCCTGTAGTATGCATTTCCCAAACTCTTCAACTGCTTTATTTATGTCTTTTTCAGTGTTCAGGTTTCTAACCAGTATGCTGGTGCGATGCTTGTACATTGCCCAGTCTGCTTTCTTGTAGTTCCACCTCGAGAGGGTGCTGCTTTCACTTACAAGCTCATTTTCTACGGTTAGAAAGACTGGCCGATGGTCACTGCCACCAAGTTGTTTCCCAACAGTTTGTGTAATGTTCCACTCCAGGTCTGGTGAATGAAAAGCCAGGTCAGGTGTAGTTGTAGAGTGCCATGATCTCGAGTAGAAAGTATGTGGGTCGGACGGCTTGTTAATCAACATGAATCTATTCTCATCCTGCCAGTCTTCCAGTCTCTCTCCTCTCTGGTCCATGTGATCATAGCCCCAGCTCTGCGAGTGGCTGTTGAAATCGCCACACACAATCATTTTTTCTTTTAGTGGTAGAGTGTCCAGTGCCTGTGGGCGGTCACTTGGACAGTAGTAATTGATCAGATGTAGATCTGTATTACCTGTCTTAAGTTTAAGTGTCTGATACTCAGCCCCTTCCATGTAGACTTTGATTTGGGAAGCCATGATGTTATTTCTTACAAGGGTCAGTATCCCACCTTTTCGCCTGTCCTTTCGGTCAGATCGGTAACACTGGTAGCCTCTGATTTTGAAGGCTATAGTTTCATTGAGGTGAGTTTCTTGCAAGCAACATATGCTTACTTTTTCTTGGTCCAAGATTTTTTCTAATTCTATTTTTTTGTTGCTGACTCCCTCCGCATTCCAGTGCATTATTTTAAGTCTTCGTTTAGTATGGCCAGTCGTCCTATTCTCATGTCCCCTGGCTCCACAGGACATCTGAGAAGGACCTCCAGTAGTTGGGGTTGGACCCTTTCGAGACATAGGGCCGCGGCACTGCACCTGCCTGGGGGTCCAAAGCAGGGCGAGCACCATAACGATTAGCAGTAGTCGACATATTCCATTTTGCGTGATTGCGTGGCATCCTGATTTCTGTGGTGCGCCTCTTGGCTGGTTGCCTCCGTCTTCAGCACCTTTCTTTGCTAGAGCAGACTGTGGTCTCACTCGAGTGTAGATGTGTACGCGCGCACACACCTGTCTGCGCATGCATGTACGTGCATACACATCTAGAGCATACTGGTTATTTTCCGGCGCCAGAGACTCGCCGTCGCCCCTTCTCCTGTTAGTTTAAACAGGTCCGCCACGTGAAGGCCAGGAGTTGGACTTTTGCTGCATAGGTTATGTATTCACGAGCCATTGAGGTATTTGAGCAATGTTGGGCGCTCACCCCAACACCGCGCCTCGGCTACATACAGCAACATTTGGAACCCACTCCGACTTCTGAGGTACATGTTATTTACGTCGTCAAGCCAAGGACGAGAAGTCAACATTTTATCCAATTTAACAATGTAGGGTTGAACCTGCTACCTCCCTATGAGTTACAGGAAGTTTACGAGCGAGCCCTCTTATCCATTCAACCCCGCTGACCTCCTTGTGATGTGGATAAGAAGTCTCATTTCTCTCAGTGTTTGCATTCTTTAATATTTTCCATTGATATAATATCTCCGTAAATCTGGACTTTTTGATAAATATGCATGGAAATCGGTACATAGCATGCCGCATAAATTAAATTGTGTAGCACTAGCCTCCAAATTCAATCAGTAATATGTATTCCATAGCTGTGGGTTCATGTGTGTGATAGACCTGGCTAATGAAGACGTCTTTTCCAGGTTGCTCGTGCGTCGAAGTACACTTGGTCCTGCAGCGAGACGCTGTCTTCATTTGGAGGTGGCAGGTTCAAATCCCGGTCGGTAACTATAGCTTTCAATTTTTGTGTGTTGTCTGGTGCGTCCTGTGCGGCTTTGTGATAAAGGGATTACGGGCCCAGTTCGTAATCTCGCATATTGCGTTCGAGACACAGCTGCGAGCGATTTGCAGCAAAGTGCTTTGCGTTGTTTAAAAAAAAAATAAAACGGTATGAGTGCCGGTCGTTCAGAAAGCAATGGCAAACTACTGAACGTAAACTTGCCAAGAAATCACACACTACCAAAAAAAGAAATTGCTGTTGGTGATTGCGACGTCCTGTAAAGGATATGCAACTAACTTTTTAACTAGTGCGTCCTGTAGTCTCTATTTCCTTCTCACTTATGTGAGCGCCACGCAATACATGTGTGTTTATTTATGAACCATCAATGGTAAGAGAATTTGTGTGTTTAGACCATTGTATCTCCGTCAGTCACGGAGGTCAGCAGACTATGTCGCGCTGGTTTTAACGTGTTGGTATGAGAGCCGGTCGTTCAGAATGCAATGGCAAACTACTGAACGTTAAAAAAAAAACTTGCCAAGACATCAACAACGGCAGTAAAATGTTGGTGCTGACTGCAACGTCCTATAAAGGATATGCAGCTTTATAAAAAGAAATCTCCGTCAGTGAACAAGTCTACGAGTGCGTTATGTGGTGGTATGGCAAAGAAACATTTAGCAATTATTGACAGCTCTCATCATCCTTACTTGGCTAAAATAATTATCCCATGAAACATCACAAGTGTCAGCCGCGGTAACGTGGTAGCTAGACGATCGCCTGCCCTCTCGGTTGTCATGAATTCGAATCCGCATTGGGGCGGGTTGTAAACATTTACCTCGGCTCTCACATCGCCCCAACCTAACCTGGGTACCAGCAAATGCCTACAGAAGTACAGGCGGCCGGTGTGGTTTTATCATATCACTCATCGAGAGCCGATTGGTCTATAAAATATGGGTGGAGCACCATATACCTCGGGCTTTTTTGCGCTCGCTCGCTTTGAACTCAAGCGTAGTCCATACACACTACTTCTAGTAGTCATTTAAAACTGTCATTTACTGCCAATATGGTACCTTGCGGTGTATGGCTTTCCATATTACCAGTGTCCCTCGCCATCAGGCGAGCCAACTTAAGTACTTGTAATTGACGCCCCCCCCCCCCCCCCCCCAGTCAAGGACGACAGGTCCCCATTTTAGTCCAAATGTCTGGTGTAGGGGTTGAAACCCTAATCTCGGCATCAGCACACGAGATGTTTAAAAACACGCGTTCTTAACCATTCGGCCACGCTGACCTGCAATTCGTGTGATAAAGAAGTGGAATGTAATAATTAATGCAATAATGAAGAGGAATGTAACAATTCGTGTGACAACGAAGAGGAATGTTACAATTCGTTTGGCAACAAAGAGGAGTATAAAAATTCGTGTGATAACGAAGAGTGGTAACAGTTCCAGTGACATAAACATGGATAACAGACAAGTTTCAGAATGTAATCAAAGAAACCATAAACAATACATTGCCGGATTTCTTGTCTGGCATATTTCGCCGCACTTGGTCTGATGGATACTGCAGAGTTATATATCAAAGTAGGTGAATACATGAATGATACTTTGGCTGAAATACAAAGTGCATAGCCAATGATATTGTTCGTATGTTATCCCCCGCGAAAGTCTAAGATTTAACAGGAAGTTCCCCTGTTTGCGTAGCAACGGCTGAAAACGCTTATTCGATCATGTCTTGGAAGGGAGCTAGCCACCAAAACTCATATCTCGTGGCACTTGCAGTCTCTGCTAAGGAACTAAAAGGTGCCTTTTGCAAGTCCAAGACGCATGGGAGAGAGATCCATATATTTATAGACCAAACGGCACTAAGTGGCCGTGACTAATGAGGACACTATCAAGCTGACCACAGAAAGAATGTTTAAATAAGTCGAACTGCCTGGACATAACATCAGTGGAAGAATCATAGGCAATCTTAGGTATGCTGACGATACAGTGTTACTAGCAGAAGGTGAGCAAGAGTTACAAAACCTTGTACAAGTAAACAGGCATAGTGCAGAATTTGGCTTCTTGTATTAACATCCTAAAAACGAAAACTATGATAATTAACAATGGAAAGGAAAGGTCATCAATGAACATCACAGTAATCGGGGAGATACTAGGACAAGTAACAAGTTTCTCTTATCTTGGACATGTGATAACAGATGATGGCAGAAGTGAAATAGAAATAAAAAAGAGAATAGGAATGGCCAAAAATGCTTTCAACAGCATGAAATCAGTATTAACATCTAGAGAGATTAACAACACATTAAAAATGAGGATTGTGAAATGTTACGTATATTCAACACGTATGGCGCGGAAGCTTCGACATTGAACAAACAACTTGAACAGTGGTTCTCAACCGGTGGGAATTCTCCCCCAGAGGGGAGTTTTAGGGTTTCCGTGGGGGGGGGGGGGAAATTAAGATTATTTCAAGATCGCGTTAATACAAGAATCGATTACTTTATATTTTTCCCCTCCATATTTTACAGTTCTGTACTTCTCGTCCTTCTAAAATTCGTTATATAACGTAAGTAGTCCCACAAATCACGTTTTATGTAGATGTCTAGACTTGTTCTAGTATGTGTTATTAAATTTAGCTTCCATTTTTACGTACACTATGTACGGGCGGGGGAGGGGGGATTTATAGGGAGTATATATGAAAAAAGGGGGGGGGGGATGACATTCTGATATGGTGAAGGGGTGCATGGGCCAAAAAGGTTGAGAACCACTGAACTATAAAGTTGAATAGATGCCCTGGAAATGTGAATATATTCAGAAGATGTCGTATATCATGGAAATAGAAACAATAAAATACAGAAGTTCTTGAAAAACTGGGAATGGAAAGAGAGTTGATGAAAGAAATAAAAAGGAGGCATGTGAAATATTTCGGCTATGTTAAAAGACATAACACTCTTATGAAAACTATACTGGAGGGCAAGGTTGAGGGCAAGCGAGCAAGAGGTAGACAACGATACAAGTGGGAAGATAACAAGAGATGGACTAGCATCAGTCTGACAGAATGTACAGTCAAAGCCAGTGACAGAGTGTTGGAGATCCATTGCAGCCAACCTTCGTTGTGGAGACGGCACCTGATTGATCGATTGATCAAGCTGACCGCCTTTACTTCCCCGGGGGCCCTGGTCAGTTGTGAACAATTGGAAACCGTCTTGATGCGGCTCGACCCCAAGACCACCGGTACGGCAGGGCTACCGCAGCTGCTGTGGGTTTCATACCCGGTTCAACCTAAAAGAGAAGTTATACTAGGGTCCATCCCTGGCTCAAATTAATAATCCTGTGACTGAATCAGCCACAAATGACGGCTGACCACGGTTTCACCCACACAGGATATTCATGTGAAGGTGATTGTTGTCCGAAAGAGGCGGGTCGCTTTACTTTTTTAAACAACTGACAAAACTAGTTCTAATCAGTTGCGCACAATATGGATTCACGGGTAGTTTATGACTTCTGTTCACGTGTACCTAGGTGGGTGTTATGTTCACGGGTAACTTGGTGGGTGTTGTTATGTTGACGAGTAGCTTGGTGGGTGTTGTTATGTTCACGAGTAGCTTGGTGGGTGTTGTTATGTTCACGAGTAGCTTGGTGGGTGTTTTTATGTTCACGAGTAACTTGGTGGGTGTTGTTATGTTCACGAGTAACTTGGTGGGTGTTGTTATGTTGACCAGTAACGTGGTGGGTGTTGTTATGTTGACCAGTAACGTGGTGGGTGTTGTTATGTTCACGAGTAACTTGGTGGGTGTTGTTACGTTCACGAGTAACTTGGTGGGTGTTGTTATGTTCACGAGTAACTTGGTGGGAATCTGTTTATAAGTAACTGGGTGGGAGTTGTTCTGTCAACAGGTAACTAACTGGGTGGGAGTTGTTCTGTTCACGAGTAACTTTGTGGATATTGTTATGTTCACAAGTAACTTGGTGGGAATCTGTTTATAAGTAACTGGGTGGGAGTTGTTCTGTCAACAGGTAACTAACTGGGTGGGAGTTGTTCTGTTCACGAGTAACTTGGTGGATATTGTTATGTTCACAAGTAACTTGGTGGGAATCTGTTTATAAGTAACTGGGTGGGAGTTGTTCTGTCAACAGGTAATTAACTTGGTGGGAGTTGTTCTGTTCACGAGTAACTTGGTGGATATTGTTATGTTCACAAGTAACTTGGTGGGAATCTGTTTATAAATAACTAGGTGGGAGTTGTTCTGTCAACAGGTAACTAACTGGGTGGGTGTTGTTCTGTTCACGAGTAACTTGGTAGGTGTTATGTTCACGAGTAACTTGGTAGTTGTTGTTCTGTTCACGAGTAACTTGGTAGGAATTTGTTCATGAGTAACTGGGTAGGAGTTGTTCTATGAATATGTAAAACTGGATGGGAGTTATTATGTATGCCTACACTTTCTACCTTAATTACACAGAAAAATATGGGGTAACTATAGCTTCAATGGTGATATCAAAGAAACTGGTGACACCAAAATGTGAAATAGAACTAGAAGGGAAAATTCTTAACCAAGTGGATAATTTTAATTATCTAGGAGCATTTATAACATCAGATGAAAGATGCACAACAGAGAGAGCAGAATAGGGCAGGCAAAAGCCGCCTCTCAGAAAATCAAGACTATCTTATGCAATAAGTCACTATCAATAAATGTAAGAAAGAGAGTGCTGAAATACTATATAGAACAAGTTTTGCTGTATGGCAGTGCATCTTGGAATTTAAAACACGTTTTCCCGTCGTGAATTTGAACAATGAAGACACAAACAATAGATTACACGATTTATTGCCTGGTGTATTTCGCTGCATCTCGTCAGGTACATACTGCAGAATTCACGCATGTGTATATTTCAGCTTGAAGGATGTGTCTAGTTATTTTACTTGACGTTGTGTGAATTCTGCAGTATGTAGCTGACGAGATGCAGCGAAAAATGCCAGGCAATAAATCGTGCAATCTATTTCTGTCTTCGTTATTCAAAATCTTGGAATGTAAATGAACAAATTAGGAAAAACTTAGAAGCAACTTCTGATGGCTGTAGAAATGTGGTTTCTGAGGAAAATGCAAAGAATACCATGGACAGCCAGAAAGACCAATGAACAAGTCCTTCAAGAAACAAATGAAGATCGTAAACTGATTAGAGACATTAGACGTAGACATTCACAATTTTTTGGGCATGTTATGAGAAGAAATGATTTGGAGAACTTGGTGACAACTGGCAAGATCGAAGGGAACAGACCAAGGGGAAGACCTAGAAGCAAGTACCTGGATGGCCTGGCCTTGTGGCATGGTCGAGACAGAAACACGGAGCTGATCCACAACTCTGGTGATCGAGTGAGATGGCAGAACATGACCGCCCACGCTTATCGGCATGGCACATGATGGATGGATGGAGAAGCAACAGAAATGTGGTTGAGAGCAATGTTGCGAATTCCAGGGACTGCCAGAGTAACTAACAACGACTGCCTGAAAGAGCCTAATGAAACTAGAACACTATATACAGCGATAAGAAAGAGACAAACAGCTTTCTTTGGTCATGTGATGAGAAGAGAGACATTGGAGAACATCGTGACAACTGGAAAGATCAAGGGGAAGAGAGGCAGAGGCAGACCAAGAGAAATGACGCTGGATGGATTGAGACAGTGGCATGGAGAAATATCAGCAGAGTTGATCCAGAACACCAAAGACCGAGATCTGTGGAGAGCCATGAACGCCTACGCCAGCTGGCAGGGCACTTGATGATGATAATTGTGATAGTTTCAATTGTTATGTTGTCCAGTGTGCCCTCTATTCTCTGCTTCTTTATTCTACTTCTATCAACGTCAAACAATACACGTGAAGTTACTAGCCTTTTACAATAGCCAGTCTGATGTGTTCATTCAAATCTAACCCGCTCTCTTGAACACGTGAATGTGAATGGTCACGCGGAATAACACACGTTCCCCTGACCAATGCACGCCTGCCTCATTGTGGACAGCACATGGATTACACAGCCGTGACCTTCGCTTCATAGCGTTACCGCGATTACAACACGTGTGATGACGCGGCCCCCCCCCCCCCCCCCCACGAGTCGGTCACATTACATCAACGCGTCAGACATTGAAAGACCCGGAGTATCTCAGCTTCTAGCTGTTTAACTCTTAAAGGACGTCGGTTTCTTTCTTTACTTTTTCTTTTTTTTTTTACATATTCAAGATTAACTCTTAGTACGGGCATATGCCACAATTTTTCAATCAATCAGTCAATCAATTGAAGACCCGGAGTATCTCAGCTTCTATCTGTTTAACTCGTTAAGAACGTCGGTTTTAATGATTTTTGCATATTCAAGATTAACTCTTAGTACGTGCTTATGCCACAGTTTTTCAATCAATCAGTCAAGCAATCAATCAGGCGCATGGGAGATAAAGTGCCGTCTCCACAATGAAAGTTTGCTGCAATGGATCTCCAACACTCTCTTGTGTCTCTCATTGTACATTCTATCAGACTGCTGTTCATCCATCTCTTGATGTTATCTTCCCACTTGTATCGTTGTCTACCTCTTGCTCGCTTGCCTTCAACCCTACCCTCCAGTATGGTTTTTATAAGAGTGTTATGTCCTTTAACAAGGCCGAAGTATTTCACTTGCCTTTTTTTTTGTTCTTTCATCAACTCTCTTTTCATTCCCAGGTTTTCTAGAACCTCAGTTTTTGATTGTGTTTGTTTCCACGACATACGACATATATCGACATCTCCAGGGCCTCTATTCGACTTTCTAATTGCTTGTTCATTGTCCAAGCATCCACACCACGTATTCGTGTTGAATATACATAACATTTGACGATTGTCAGTTTTAATTCCCAATTTTTACAAACTCATTTTGGGGAGTACATTTCGCGACATGAATGGTAATAGTAATTTGTAGCACATTGCTTAAGATCGACATAATCATCACGCGAATTGCCGGCTGGCGTAGGCGTTCACGTCTCTGCACATATTTCGGTCCTTGATGTTCTGGATCAATTCTATTGATGAAAATCCTCCACTTCCGCCCCCCCCCCCAACCTTTCCTCTCTTAGAAGACCGCCCAGCATAATTTCTTTAAGTCTGCCTCTGCCTTGTCTACTTGATCTGTCCAGTCGTCAATATGTATTATGCCTCTATCGTCTTATTAGATGACCGACGAATACTGTTTCTGTCTGTCTGTCTGTCTGTCTGTATAGTTGCATACAATACTATACTTTCATTAGCCTCTTACAGATCTTCAATTTCGGGTGCGTTGATGAAGAGGTCGCGGGGTCGCTTCCTACACATATCAATTACAACTTCAACGTCAGAAAGCTTAAAAAATAAACATGGTGTTGGGGTTGATCACAACGTCCTACATAGGACAACATATTTGTTGAGTTGAGTTGAGAACCGACATCACTGCACTCGAGCATTCCCATATGTGCTCCGTCCTCTCATTCAACAGCCAGCGAAGAGTCATACTACTAATCGTTCCCACCGCTATCTGATTTAAAGTTCTCCTGGTTTACCCTCTCAGTTTTGAGATTATTCCATAACCCATACCGATCCGCCGCAATCTCATTCTTTCCACATATGGGTTCTCAATCTGTTCCTCCGCCTTCTCCACCTGGTCCCACAAGCGCACGACCACCCCCCCCCCCCCCCTTGTCCATAGGCAATCTACCACCAAGAGGTGAATTCCCTGCCAACCTATCAGCCTGTTCATTTCCCCCGAACCGCCAGAGCAATATATCCATACAATTCTCACAATCTGCGACCTATGAAGCGACGAGAGCCATTCCACACGAAACATTCCATTCTCCACCTTGCTAAGCATACTCTTTGAATCCGTAATGAATACAATGTAGACAAGATATTAAAAAAACAAATGGTATGTTGGTTTGGCTGGTTTGAAGATTTTGTGTAAACCTGCAATTAAAGTAAAGGATGTTATTTTGAGGCATATGCAGAAATGCAGTTGTCTAGGCACACGGATAACATCAGATGGAAGATGCATGACTGAGATAAAGAACATAGTAGGACAAGCAACAAACTGCATTCTATCAAATGAAGAACGTTTTTATGCAATAAGTCACTTTCCTTGAAAGTTAGAAAAAGAGTTCTTACATGTTACATGGAACCAGTTTTAACATACGACTGAAAATACTGGAAATTAGTAAACAGGCGAAAAAATCCCTAGCAGCCTTGGAGATGCGGTTTTATAGAAGAATGCTGAAAATTAATTGGACAGCCAAAATGAGCAATCTGGACGTTTTAAGGGAAGCTGAGTCGCAAAGACAACTTATCACAATAATCAGAAAGAGGCAGTCAACGTATTTTGGCCCTGTTGTGAGAAGATAAAAACTGGAACATGTTGTGACAACCGGAACGATCTGCCGAAAGAGAGATAGAGGATTGATTGATTGATTGATTAATTGATTTAGAAACCGACATCACAGCATTCGGGGCATTCCCATAAGCGCTCCGTCACCATCCTCAGCAGCCATCGAAGAGTTCCAACACCAATAGTTCCAGTAGCAATCTGATTATATGTCCGTCTCGCCTTTCCTCTGAGCTCGAGCGTTGGCCAGATCCCCTCGTCACTCCTCGCTGCCTCATTCTTGCCAGACTATGGTGATCCATTTGCTCCTCCGAGGTGTACACGTGCTCCCACAAGGCCGCAACCACGTTTGCCTTGTCATGCATCAATACTCCACCACGTTTTTCCGAGCCAGCCAATTTGTCCGCCTGTTCATTCCCCAGCACACCGGGGCATGCCCCGGAGAAAAGATCCAGGTGATGCTTGCCACCCGTGACCTCCGAAGCGAAGCAAGCCACTCTGCACGAAGCCTGCCTGTCCTCACCCTCCTCAGCATGCTTTCTGAGTCAGTTACAATCACGATGTGTGTATGTATCGTGTTCTCCATCCAGCGGAAAGCTGCACTGACCGCCTCCACCTCCATTCTTAAGCTAGATGTTGTGGTATCATACGCCAGGCTCTCCTGCACCAAACGTCGACCATTAGCTTTTGCTAAGAATCCCCAGGCACTTCTCCTACCTCTCAACACCGAACCATCTGTGTTGATAATCACATCACCCGGGCGAGCATTATCCTGAATTAGTTGCTGGATTTCCACTTCCGTGGCCCCTGCTGGCCACTCCCTGCACTCCCGGCTCAATGTGATTATAACTCTGCACAAGTCTGACTGCTCCGCTGGCACTCTGACCCACTCCTCTCCTCGCCTAATGTTCTCCAAGATGCACACCTGTCTGATCGTATCCTCCGCCTGAGCCATCCATGATTTCCTCCTTATCAGTCTCTGACCCTTAACTGCGTCCAGCGCCTCATGCAACGGGTGATCTGTGTCTGCAGCTACTCTGAGGTATGCCTTCGCCTGCATGACCTTGTGCCTACCAGCAACAGTCGGCAGACCAAGGATGTAACGCATACACACTAATGGGGTGTCTCTGGTGCATCCCAGAATGACCTGCATAGCTTCGTTCTGTATGCGCTCTAATTTCACCAGCTGACTCTTTGAGACAGTGAGCAGTCCTAGTCCATAATCAATCGCTGAGAGGATCAAGTGCTGGTATAGTGTGAAGAGCATTCTCTGCTCTGTGTAGAGATAGAGGAAGACAGCGTGAGACGATTTTTGACAGTCTTGTGTCATGGCACGAAAGGGAGTCAACACACGAATTGATCCATGACGTCGGAGATTTGTGGAGATGCATGATAGCCCACGCCAGCCGGCAAGGTACTGAGTGATGATGGTGACAAGTAACATGTTTAACAGAACGGGACTATACAAAATAAAACCTTCACAAAATTATACAAGATATAATCTTCACAGAACGGTACTATGCAAGATAAAACATTCACAAAATTATACAAGATACAATCTTCACAGAACGAGACTATGCTAGAAACATATTTCACATAACGGAACTACAAGATACAACCTTCACATCATCAAGTGCCATGCCGGCTGGCGTAGGCGTTCTTGACGCTTCACAGATCTCGGTCTTTGTTTTTCTGGATCAGCTCCGCTGTTGATATCCCTCCATGCCACCGTCTCAATCCATCCAGCATCATTTCTCTTGCCTCACTTCCCCTCAATCTTTCCAGTTGTCACGATGTTCTCCAATGCCTCTCCTCTCATCACATGACCCCCCCCCCCCCCCCAAAAAAAAAAAAAGAAGCTGTTTGCCTCTTTCTTATTGTTGTATATAATGTTCTAGTTTCATTAGCCTCTTTCAGACAGTCGTTGTTAGTTACTTTGGCAGTCCATGGAATTCGCAACATCCATCTCAGGAACCATATCTCTGTTGCTTCCAATCTCTTCCAATTTGTTCATTTACATTCCAGGATTCACAGCCATATAGCAAAACAGGTTCTGTATAGCACTTCAGCACTCTCTTTTTTACATTCAATGATAGTGACTTATTGCATAAGATATTCTTCATTTTGTAAAATGCAGCCTTTGCTTGCCCTATTCTGCTCTTAATCTCATAACACATGACTTGTCCAAAAACGGATCTATACAGGTTACAACCTTCATAAACGGGCCTATACTAGATACACCCTTCACATAACGAGGCTAAAAAGGGGTTTTACAAGATACAACCTTTATAGAACGGGATTATACAAGATACATTTACAGAAAGGGTGGCACTAAGAACGGGATTGTACCATCATAGCGCGGGACTATACAAGATACAAGCATATACTATTGATACTATACAGATACACAGAACGGGGATATACAAGATACACACTTCACAGAACGGGACAATACAAGATACTTCACAGAACGGTATTATATAAGATACACACTTCACAGAACGGGACTATACAAGATGCACACTTCACAGAGAGGGACTATACAAGATACACACTTCACAGAGAGGGACTATACAAAATACACACTTCACAGAACGGGACTATACAAAATACACAATTCACAGAACGGTATTATACAAGATACACACTTCACAGAACGGGACTATACAAGATGCACACTTCACAGAGAGGGACTATATAAGATACACACTTCACAGAACGGTATTATATAAGATACACACTTCACAGAACGGGACTATACAAGATGCACACTTCACAGAGAGGGACTATACAAGATACACACTTCACAGAGCGGGACTATACAAGATGCACACTTCACAGAGAGGGACTATACAAGATGCACACTTCACAGAGAGGGACTATATAAGATACACACTTCACAGAGAGGGACTATACAAGATGCACACTTCACAGAGAGGGACTATATAAGATACATACTTCACAGAGCGGGACTATACAAGATACACACTTCACAGAGAGGGACTATATAAGATACACACTTCACAGAACGGTATTATATAAGATACACACTTCACAGAACGGGACTATACAAGATGCACACTTCACAGAGAGGGACTATACAAGATACACACTTCACAGAGAGGGACTATACAAAATACACACTTCACAGAACGGGACTATACAAAATACACAATTCACAGAACGGTATTATACAAGATACACACTTCACAGAACGGGACTATACAAGATGCACACTTCACAGAGAGGGACTATACAAAATACAATGATCACAGAACTGGACTATACAAGATACACACTTCACAGAACGGGACTATACAAGATACAATCTTCACAGAACTGGACTATACAAGATACTTCACAGAACGGTATTATATAAGATACACACTTCACAGAACGGGACTATACAAGATACAATCTTCACAGAACGGGACAATACAAGATACTTCACAGAACGGTATTATATAAGATACACACTTCACAGAACGGGACTATACAAGATACAATCTTCACAGAACGGGAACAATACAAGATACTTCACAGAACGGTATTAATATAAGATACACACCTTCACAGAAACGGGACTATACAAGATACAATCTTCACAGAACTGGACTATACAAGATACTTCACAGAACGGTATTATATAAGATACACACTTCACAGAACGGGACTATACAAGATACAATCTTCACAGAACGGGACAATACAAGATACTTCACAGAACGGTATTATACAAGATACACACTTCACAGAACGGGACTATACAAGATACAATCTTCACAGAACGGGACAATACAAGATACACACTTCACAGAACGGTATTATATAAGATACACACTTCACAGAACGGGACTATACAAGATGCACACTTCACAGAGAGGGACTATACAAAATACAATGATCACAGAACTGGACTATACAAGATACACACTTCCCAGAACGGGACTATACAAGATACACACTTCACAGAACTGGACTATACAAGATACAATCTTCACAGAGTCGGACTATACAAGATACACACTTCCCAGAACGGGACTATACAAGATACAATCTTCACAGAGTCGGACTATACAAGATACACACTTCCCAGAACGGGACTATACAAGATACAATCTTCACAGAGTGGGACTATACAAGATACATTCTTCACATAGCGGGACTATACAAGATACACACTTCACATAACTGGACTATACAAGATACACACTTCACAGAGCGGGACTATGACTATCTTGTATCGTACGCTAAGATTTCGGCAGCCTGGAAGTAACGGAGATGTGATTTCTGAGGCAAGAGTTGAGAATTCTTTGGACTGCCAGAGTAACAATGAATATAGAACATTACATTTAAACTGTAAGAAAGCATGAGTGTCGGCGCAATTTGCCAGGGCACATGATGATGGTTACACAATTACACTGGGCCAAACCAGTCTTTTAAAAGATTGACAAAGCAACGATGAGATAGCAGATACATTCTTGGAAGGGCTTCATATCAATTGCTTGGGAACGTTTTAGACTATTAAATTTCATTCCCAGATATTGAGTGACACTCATCGAGGTAAGAGTTTGACCAATGAAGAAGACGTGTTGAGATCGTGTAAAAATTTAAATTTTACTTTCTTCTTTTCTTTTAAAAGCTAGTTGTGTATCCTTTACAGGGTGTTGCAGTCAACTCCAGCATTTATTGCCTGTTTGTGATTGACTAGGCAATTTTACGTTGAGTAGTTTGCCATGGTTTTCTGTGCAACAGACGCCTCATACCATCGAAATAAACGCAAAGCATTTGTCTTTTTACTTACTAGAAACTTTCACGTTGAGTAGTTTGCCATTGATTTTCGAACAGCCGACGCCTCACACCATCAAACTCAACATAAGCGATCTGCTTCCACATCACCCACAACCAGGTATATCAGGGAAACTGCGTTTCATTATCCCCTAAGCCACAGACGAGTGATGGTGGTATTAGGTTCTAACATACAGCCAGAAGAAAGTGACAAACTGCATTGTTTGGTCATGTACTTCTTGTGGAGACGGCACCCGATTGATTGAGAAAAGAAATACTGGGAATACTTCATGTCGACTGGAAAAAATCAGTGGGAAAAAGACGAGGAAAATGATGCTAGGTGGACTGAGACGGTGGAATGGAGGGATATCAGCAGAGTTGAACCAGAACACCAAGGACCGACACATCAACGACTACGCCAAATGGCATGAACTCGGCAGCTCTAACATTTCCCATGAATATTCGAGAAAATTCTACTCGTGAACCTAAGTCAGAGAATAAAATCAAACCTACAACTTTTGGAACACGAGGCCAGTGATGTAATCACATTACCACGTCCGACATAATAAGAATGATGATGGTCTGGCAAAAACTGGGTCAGACCTGCCATGCCACGTGATGCCCCGGGTGGTTTGATGACTTCCATTCAGGGTACTCGTGGTTAGATCAAACAATGGCATTTTCCTGTGTGGTAACATGCCGTAAGAATGAACTAACACGCATTGCGTGGACCAGATTTGAAAGCAAGCCCCAGTTTTCCCGCCACTTTGAGCTGAAACCTGAATGAATAGAGCTTCACCAACAACCTTAGATGTTGACCTTCATGTCAATAGATCACAATAGACATCCCTTTTTCGCAAAATACGTGGTCATTCGAGTGGGCTGTCAGGACTGACCTTTATGTAATAGCAACGAAAGAGGGGTGGATTAGGTATCTGATTGGTCTGGTCAGTACGGGCGTGTCCTTGAAATTCTGAATAAATAGGCCACTTCTGTTTCAGAATGTATCGGAATCAGAATGTGAGTCAGTTCTAGAGAATCAACAGTGGTCAAAGTAGCCATTTCTGAAATCAGGTAATTCTGTTGTCGTTTGGTAGAAACAGTATTAAGTTATCTATACAAGCTACTTGTCTTGTGTAGTTATGGAGTTAGCTGTAACATGAGCTACTTGTGTAGTTATGGAGTTAGCAGTAGCATTAGCTCAACAGTTTAGTTACTTGCGGAGTTAGCTGTAACAATTTAGCTACTTTTGTATCTTAAAGGTTGTGCTTTTTTTTTTTAAAGCCTTCATGAACGTTTGTTGCTTGGTTTTACAGGACAACCCCAGTTGTTGTTAAGGCACATGTGTAATAACCATACATTTTGTTCTTGCATGAATATTTTTAGAAGTAAGAACATTCTCTTTTTACCTTTTTAGTGGAAGTCGAACAAGGTGATAAATTACCTTTTAAAAAAAAAGGGGGGCAACCGATGTCAGTAAGATACATGGTGGAGAAATATAGAATGAGTTTTGAAATATTGTTGTTAATGCTTGTAAGTGGGCTGGAAATTGACACATTAGAATGTCCAGCCAGTTTATTTACGCATACAGACCATTCCTTGTGTAGTGACATGTCTAGTCAGTCATTCACCATGTCTCTCTGCTGCATTGATATCCGCCATGCCCATGCTTTAGTGTCTGTATTGTATTTGATAGCTGGTCCACTTCTACTCCAGCACGCCTGAGTACTCAGGTGACTTCCTAATGCTTGCTACAACTATACTATTCACTTCAGAGCAGTGACTGCCGATTGGGATATGTAACACGCTCGTGCATAGGATTACCTTATGTTGGCAGAACTGAAACATTTGGTCCTTTCCTCAGGCTCACATGGACAAGTTTCTTCATTGTCTCTTGTCGATTAATGGCACTTTTAAGAAATTCATTTGAATACACTGAATTTTTGAAGAGTGCCATAAATGGACAGAGACTGACCATCCAGACCTGGCTCTCTGGATGCCAGCAATTGGAGAACAAGATGAGTCTGATCAGGTGAATTGTCAGTCATCCATGGTGCTCTGTGCTTTGTGCTTTTCTGATGTGATTTTGTTCTGTGATTTTTGTACTCCGTTTTACTCTGCTCCTGGGGTATTTGTCTGGACACTTAATACGTCTTGGTACAGTGTCCAGTGATGGTCCTCATTTGTTTGATTAGTATTTTATGCTATTCTAGTTTTTACATTCCATGATGCTACTTTCATGTGTAGTTGTTCTGTAATGTTTTTCTCATTCGTACTGCTGCCTCCTATGTATTTGTACAAGTCTTACCTGTCGCTTTGCAGTTTTACCTAATTGTTTATATTTGTTAATGTAAACATTGTCATGTGTACATTTGGTGTTTCCATTGTGTATTTTCATTGCATATTGTTTTGTGTATTGTTTTCTTTGTGTATTGTTTTCATTGTGTATTCATTCTGTGTGTATTGGTTATTCCCATTGTTTTTGTATGTTTATTAGCTTTTTTTTCTCCTGTGTCCTTTGGAACACAGGTCTAGCATTACATGCCCAGTGTGGGTGATGGGATGTGCAAGTATCCTTAACTTCGCCCAGATGAATACAAGTGTTCTTTCTGTGACATCTGCTGAATTGTCTTCTGTCAGTTAATGGCACTGCAAAGCACATGGTGGGATCAAATCTCCAAGTCTTTTCTGGTGCCATATATGGACAGTGACTTATCAACTATTCACTGTGGAGTCACTTGAGAGAACATTTGATGCCACAGAAACGTCAGTCTTCAACAGTGTTGTGAGAACAAGCCGGTACATTTTTATACTGGTTGTACTGTCTTAAAGGTTGTCTTATCTCAAATGTGCATATTCGTTTTCTTTCATGCTTTCACAAGCAATTTTCTATCATTGAGGCCTCCAAGCGTTATCAGTTATCAGTTCATCAGCTATGAGTTTCTCTGCAGGTCTTATCATGGTCATCTGTGCAGTTTTTCATCTTGTGAGCAGGTATTTTCTGCTCTTCTTGCATTAACTGAGGGTCTTCATAATTTAGCAGATCCATTAGAAGCCCACTGGTCCTCAACTTGCTATTTCTCCTGCCTCATGTTGGTCTGTAATGTTCCCGCTTCACTGCTAGTCGATCAACCTGCCTCTTTCTTCCAGGAACTATGCCTTCCATCATATTTAAAATCAGGTATATCATTACAAATCACTCTGTAAAGTATTTGATTTTGAGAAGAAATACTTTTTCTGAGCAAGCCATTTTTCTTGTTTTTCTTCCTGGTCCATAGTTCTATCTGTACCTCCAGTTTTCATTTGTATGGTTGTAAAAGGGTCTGTGATTGTTTGCTGGTGTCCTGTGTCCTGGCTTCTTTTGGGAGTCCATTGTTATTGATTTAGAGCCAATGTATTCAGGACACCGGTTTCTTCATGACTGATTTCGATTTAGCATGTAGGTCCATGGACATTATTTTTGTATTTATTTTCCCAATATTGTGATAATCAATTGTATTATAGTACTTTAACAGTTCCATTCATCAGTATCTCTTATCTTTAGTTTTTATTAAGTGGTCTGTCTGCAGAATCTGAAGTTGGTTTTGGTTACATCTTTTTTGTAGCTTGGATGCTGCCTCCTGTATTAAGGCATGTGAATAGGTACTGATAACAATTTGCAGGCGTCACTCAAGTTTCAGCTAAAGTGTTGCTTCTGCTGTACTGTCTCCTGTCAGTTAATGGCACTTAAAAAACACGCAGTGATAAGCATATCCGTGTTTTTTCTGGTGCCATATATGGACAGTGACTAACCAACTAATGCTGGCACAGAATGAAGCACAGTGGCAAAAACGTCCATCTGACCAGCTGCTGTCCAAGAACACAGCCTCGGTAAGTTGGATAATGTACATTTACTGATTGTCCTGTTCTATGTAAGGAAGTGCAGACTTTGCCAATCAATGCTACATTAAGACTGGAATTTTCTTTTCCATCCAGTTCTATAAGATGCCTCTTACTTGAGGCCTCCAAGCTTGAGGCTTGTGCTGTGCTTGTAATGATTGCAAGCTTGAGGCTTGTGCTGTGTGCTTGTATTGTGATCATCTTTGGCTTGAAGTAAAAAAGTATAGGCTTTTGAACCTTGTAATGTGACTGCCGTGTCATTAGGATTTCTTTAGTCTGATGGGGTTTCCTTCTAGTAGGACAAGAAGCCGCTCAATTTATCTTTCATGGGTGTACGGATTAAGCTCACAAGCCCTTAATTTTAGTGATTTCTAAATGGTCCATGACTCTGTTCTGACACTGATTTTATTCTGTCAAGTTCTGACACTGATTTTATTCTGTCAAGTTCTGACACTGATTTTATTCTATCAGTTTTGTCCATCTTATCTTCCCAATTGTATCCGTCCACCTCTTGATGGCCTGCTTTAAACCTTACCCTCTGGTATGGTTTCGAGTCTTTTAATGTGGCCAAAATATTTTTCTTTCAACTCCTTTTCATTCCTTGTTTCTGTATAATCTCCTTGGGATTTATTTTCATTGTCCAGGCTTCCACACATTATGCATAATTTTAATCCTTGTAGATGTTAATTACTGATTTCATTTTGAAAGCATTTCAGGTATTTCTATTCGTTTCGCCATCATCATTACATGTCCTAGATAGATGAAAATTGTAACATGTTCTTGTATTCACTTGTTTACTGTTCGATAGCCTCTCATTTGTCTATAGTTTTAGATGGTTTAATATCTAAACCATATTCTGCACTGCCGGTTTACTTCCAATAGTTTTACTATGTTCAGACATACTGGTTTGAAACAACTTTGTGTATAAGTTGCAGAGGCTTGTGGACACTTCTCCTCAGGATTTTCTTGTTTGTCTTGTTCCATGCTTTTAGCAATTAGCCTGGTATTGTTCCATTCTTTCAGTGATTAGCCTTTCATTGAGAGTACAAATAATAGACTTATGTATGGTTGTTTCAATCCTGATATATTTGAGTCGTCCTTGATGTCCTTATTCCTGGGTTTTCTAAGTTGTAATTTGTATTTTTACAGAATTGGTACAAATATGGTTCTCTAAAACTATCAGCCGGTCTCACTTGATTCTCATACCATCTTGCCCTATCAGCTTATGATTTTATAACTGTAGGCCTTCATCTTCTAGCTGTTCATGCTATAATCAGTTGTTGGGTCATATGTTTGTAGAATTATGTTGAAAGGTCTTGCCTTAATTCTGAGATATTCCATCTTTGAGCCCAGAATCATTTTTCTCAATTTATGTACTAAAATTCCTACTCTTGGTGATCTCTTCCAGTTACATGTCTCTCCTTACAAAATTATCTGTCCATCTTGTTTCTGATACACCATGGATATCTATTCATATTTATCGCTTCCGAAATTGGATTCAAATTGTCTTGGTATGTTTCACATTTTTAGGCATTCTCAGAATGTCTCCTTTCAAAAGAATTTGAGATTTGCCATTATTTGCTGGTGTATTTATCGTCGCTTCCCTGAGTATGCTTACAACAGGCTCATCTCCAGAGGCCAAGAATTTCCCAAAGTGGGGTTTCCCTTTTGTTGTATTCTCATTGCTGTCTCTGGTGTTACATGGTGAGGTCCCAATCTCTTCCATAATGGCCAGCGATGTTCACTATTGTGCACACACTGCTGTTTTGCTTTTGATTAATCCACTTCTTTGGTGTACAGGGTATTATGTTTCTGTGTGTGTGACATCTATGTAGTTTTGATAGCAGTATTCCATTCATGAATTTTACTAGTTGGATGTTTGCTTTTCTATTTTTGTGTCTTTCTACTGAGATGACTGCAAAAAGATATTTGCCTCAGTTTTCTCTGCGGTCATACTGTCCTCTTTGACTGTCCAGAATCGGTTCTTCAGTCCATTTTTATCTATTCCTTGCCCCTCTTAAAATGGACCCAGTGGCTGCAAGCAGCATTGCTCCAGTTTTGCTATGTTAAGTGTTTACTTTCAGTAGTTGCCTGTTAGCATGACAAGTATATCCCACTTTGCTTGTTTGTAATTCCAGTGATTAAAATTATTTCTGCTCCCTTGGAACATTCCATATTAAATAGTTACAAGTGGGTTGTAGTTATATCTATCTGGTCCTAACACATGGCAATAAATAACTTTGCAAGACATCAAGTCTGGGCCATTTGTTGATTATATATTAATTTCCCAGTTTCCCCACTTCCCAATCTCTTTTCAGCATCTAGGTATACACCTGTCTTTCAAATGGCTATTATTCTCTATTTTTGCGTGAAAATTAACTGTAATGTTGTTGCTTGACATTTCAGAAGATTCTTTATCATTTCTTATGACATGTCCAAAGACTACAGATTATGTACTTCTCATGTGTCTTCTTGAGTTGGTTTCTGTGAAATGACCCCATTCGTCTATTAAAAAAAATAAGGTATAAGGTATTCCCAGCATTCATAGGGTAGTTCTTCTTTCATTAACTTGACATTTGTCTATAACTACAATTTTTGCTTGTTTATGAATTTCAGTATTTTAGTTCACAGGTTTGCCTAGATCTGTCATATTTTGGGTAGTCTTAGATATTATGGATTTTATGGTATAATTTTCCAAGCTTAAAAGTGATAAAGCTTTACTTGCTTTACTGCATAGATTGTACATTATTATTAATCTTATTTTGATATACTATATCATCATGTGAGCCAGTTGCTCTGAAAGCAATGGCAAACTACTGAGCATGATCTTGCCTAGTACATCAACAGCAGCTGAAAAATGCTGGTGTTGACTGCAACGTCCTATAATCTTGCCAGATGCCGTAGGTGTTCATGGCTCTTCACAGATCTCGGTCTTTAGTGTTCTGGATCAACTCTATTATCCATGCTAGTGTCTCAATCCATCCAGCATAATTTCTCTTGGTCTGCCTCAGCTTCTCTTCCTCTCATTTCCATTTGTCATAATGTTCTCCAATGCCTCTTTTCTCATCACATGACTGAAGAAAGCTGTTTTGTCTTTCTTATGGTTGTATATAATGTTCATAGTTTCATTAGCCTGTTTCAGGCAATTGTTGCTAGTTACTCTGGCAGTCCAAGGAATTTGCAACATTCATCTCAGGAATCACCATCTCTTCTTTTGTTCATTGACATTCCAAGATTCACTGCCATGCAGCAATACTGGTTCTATATAACATTTCAGCACTCTTTCTTTCTTACATTGTTATAGTGACTTATTGCCTTATTGCATAAGGTACTCATTTTCTGAAATGCGGCTTTTGCTTGCCCCATTCTGCTCTTCTCTGTTGTACATCTTCCATCTGATGTTACAAATGCCCCTAGGTATTTACAATTATCCACTTGGTTAAGAATTTTCCCTTATATTTGTCATATTTTGGTGTCACAATTTTCTTTATCACCATTGTTACCGTTTTCTTGATATTTAAGGAGTCCTTTCTTTGCACTCTGTTACTGCAGTGTCCAACACTTGTAGGTCTGTTGAATTATTCGCCACCAAAACTGTAATCTGCATAGCATATATTATATTATGACCTCTGATTAGCATTCTTGGTGTCTCTTTATCTCTCATTATTACTTTGCTATATAGGCAAAAGAGATCCAGTGACAGACACACCCTATCAATCAATCATGTGCCATGCCGGAAAGCGTGGGCTGTCATGACTCACCATTTCACTCGATCACCAGGATCAGCTCAGTGATCATGTCTCATCCATGCCATGTGGCCAAGCCATCCAGGTATTTTCTTCTCGGTCTTTCCCTTGGTCTGTTCCCTTCGATCTTGCCAGTTGTCACCAAGTTCTCCAATCCATTTCTTCTCATAACATGCCCAAAAAATTGTGACTGTCTAATTTCTCTAATCATGTATACGATTTTCATTTCTCCTGTAGTACTTGGTCATTGGTTTTTCCATCTGTCCATGGTATTCTTTGCATTTTCCTCAGAAACCACATTTCTGCAGTCACATCCATAACAAAAGAACAGGCTCTATGTAGCCCCTCAACTCTTTTTCTTGTTTCAGTTGACATCTTTTTATTGATCAGTATGTTTTTCATCTTGCTAAAGGTTACCTTCACCATGGCGATTCTTGTTCTAATCTCTTCAAGGCATCTCCCATCAGATGTTATGACTTATTAGATAATTGTATCGATTCACTTGTTGAAAAATATTCCCGTTTACTTGTATATTACATTGTGGTATTTCATTCTTCCTAGAGAGGACCATAATCCGTCTTTTTAGAATTGAATTCTAACCCCTGTTATACACTGCGTGCAACAACTGCATCTACTAATTGTTGCAGATCCTGCACATTGTCTGCAATCAATACTGTATCATCTGCTTATCTGTTATTGATGTTTCATCCTCCAATGCTGATTCCATTTATATCTTCTACAGTCCTTAAAATATTTTCACTGTATAGGGGAAAAAAAGATCTGGAGATATTACACATCTGTGCCTGCTGATATTGTCCCACTTCAAAGGTTTTTCACATAATCAGACCATACATGTAGTGCTAGCTTTATTTGTTTGCAACTGCCCTCATTTCCCATTTTAATTGCTACTTGGTTCCAGTAAATATTCTTCATTATTAAATCTTTCCCATCAATGTTGATATATATTTTAAAAAGTTCGTGTTTTACTTTATCAAATGCCTTGGTATAATCTATGAATCACAAATATGTCTTGTCTCTCGTGACCTTTCTGTGTGTCTGTAATGTATATATTGCATTGTTTGTACTTTCTTCCACAAATCCGTACTGTTCACTAATTTCATTTTTATTTTCTCCTTCTCATTGTAATTCTGAGAAGCTTAGTGGTATGGTTTGAGGTTAATTGTACGATAACATTCACATTCAATTGCTCTTGGTCTTTTTAAGCTATAAATACAGATTTCAGCATATCACTGGGTAAATATCCACTACTGTAAATATTCAACATTTTGGTTAATATATCTACTCCAAATTCTCCCAATCCTTTTTTCTTTTATTGTGATTTCATCTGGCCCAGCTGTTTTTCCTTTCTTCATATGTTTGACAGCATTAGTGACTTCTTTTAGAATAGGTGGTCTTAAGTTACTTTCTTCTGTTAATTCTTCCCTTTCTCCATCATCATTAATTTTTCTTCCCAATGTGCATACATTTTGTATCTTTAATGGCATTTAATTCCACTTTTTTTGCACGGCTAATTTAATTAGCCTTATTTTGCCTTCACACGTTTATCTCTTTTATTATTTCTTTATTTATCTTAGCATATTCTTGTTAGTCGTTTTACTGTCTTTTGTCCATCAGCATTTTCTTCATTCATCCATTTAAAAAAAAATGTTTTTGGCTTCTCTCCAGTAATATTTCATTGCCAGTTTGATGGAGTCCCTTAACATTTCCCATTGTTCATTTATACTCTTGTATTTTAGCTATTGCATTGTACCTATTTTTCAGTCACTCTGTATTGTTCTTGAATTTACTACTTTCAGAACCTCTCACTTTCTAAAGTCCACTTTCTTAACCATTCTTTTCCATCTCTTTAATCTTACTTTTATTTGTCCACATTGTGGTACTTGATCACTATTAGTCAGCACCAGGCAGTCTTTACATTAATTTATAAATCTTTTATTATGTAGTAAATTTGGTTATATATTTTCTTATCAGTGCTTTACCATGTGTAGTCTTTTATGGTGTTTAAACGTTTCCAATTATGTCATTAATATTTGCCCATTCTGTTTTTCATCTTTCATTTCTTGTACCTAAACCATAATTCTCCACTACATACTCCATTTTCCCGTTCATATAGACCAGGAGTGCAGTTGGTTGTATAATCTGTTAAGCAGATGATAGTTTTGATAGTTAAGATCTGCAACTGTTGGGCATTGTGCAAAGTAGAAAACAAACATTGGTTATATCCAAGACAAAGTTGACACCTAAATGTGATCAAGTTTGTTTTGAGTTAACTTATCAATAGAGTATCATCCATGATCCAAATTTACACCTACACAGGTTTACATCATATTGAGATCTAAATTTCTTTTCTCAATTTTGATTTCATTCTGTAGTCTTGTGATGCCAATGTTGCTTTATGTATTATTTATGGGGAACATTCTGACCTATGCCATAATCATTGTGGGACAAAAACACCATTTAGTATCCCTAAATACTGTTTCAAATAGTTAATATGCTTGTACATCACTGAGGTTCGTATATCATGGCTTGCTGATCTCCCAGAAACTGTTGGTAGCCATTTTATGAGGCAAGTGGACTTTTTGTTAAGTGTAAAGTGTTTTTGTAAAAATGTTGCCATTGTTAAGATGCTTCGACTTTATGGACCAATGTTTAGGATGTTGTCTCTGTGGGCCAATGTTTAGGATGCTTTGTCTTTATGGGCCAATGTTTAGTCAACTGACTAAATGTTGGGTATTTGCTGTCAAGTGTTGTCATGGGTCATATTCCACAAAGGGATGTAAACCTAAGACTACAGAACAAGCAGGTATGTGTTCTAACTAGTTACCAACTGCTAAATTAGGTAAGAATATTAAATTGAAAACATTTACTTTGTATATAAAAGGACTTTATTTTTTCTTGAATGACAGAAAGCAGAGAATCAGTGTGGTGGACACACAGTAATCCAGTATTCTTGTACATTCGCTCATTGGTGGCCTGTGACATATTTTTTTCTAGCAATAAAAAAGATATCGCATACACAGATCAATACCAGAAGACTTCAGTTTAGATTTCTGAAATTAGATTGTATGCATTATTTCACTAAATTATACTACATATATTTATGCACTGCTTAAGACTTGGAATAACTACCAAATTAATGCAATTTTATAGATGTACACAAAATTAAAAATAAATCTTTACCTATATAAATAGAATAAATAATTTATTATATAGTATTCTTATGGTTTACTATAAGCGGATAAGAAACTAACAACTTTACATCAATATTGGCTGCCCCATTCTTATGTATGTTTCAGAATAATAATTCTGGCTGTTTATCACGTTTTACGAAAGAAATCACACGTACACATGAACTAAACATCTACAAGCATGAATCTGTGATATATAAATGTGGACAATCTTTTCAAAATATTCCTTATAAATATAAACATGCACAAATATATCACATCACAAGTTATCCTAACTTTAAAAAAATGATAAAATGTATAAATATGAAAGGAAATATAAACAGAACGGAGTCAAAATAATAAATTCAGCGTGACATGTGCATTTGCAATCAGGAATGGAAAGGATATGAAAAAGCAGGCTTACTGGCAACAGAAATGCAAATTTTTAAAACTTTTCTTGAATATCATTTCCATGAATGTTTTACAGCAGTTGTGTACTTCTGCTGTAGCATTTCACAGCTAGATCCCATACAAATGATGCACTGTCTTGACTTATTTGTTTGTTGAAACTAATATACATCGTCCATTTACCCATGCATGAATAATTGTATCTTTAATGCATGCACTTTACAGAACCCACAAGAAACATAAGCCATCTTAGCTAAATAAAATACTATGACTGAAGCTTGAGTCCTTTTATAGCATGATGAGATGTGTTAGATTGATATTACCTCCCCATGCCTTAGGATGTATAATAAGATACTTTAAAATGAACAATTCAAGAACAGTGCCATCTGTTGCTATGAGCTGACCATCATGAAACATGGTGACAATTTATCCATCATGTTGTATCTGCTTATATTGCAGGCATTGTATTTTCTCAGGGATGTATAATTTAAAGCATAGTTTTAGAAGGTACCCAAAGACCTCAATTTCTGGCCAGATGGCCATTGTAACCTAAACCAGGCTCTGCTGTTTGTCTCTATATATACAGTACAATGACATCCAAGTGTAGAGAGGTTTTTCTTTATTGAAATGTCTCTATAATTGCAATGTTATCTCTTGCATTAATTGTCTTTTTAGCTCACTCAGTGGTCCATATAGTTTTATCTTCCATTTCTCTAGGTCAGATTGTAATTTGGGCAGCCTTGGTGGAGTATGTGATCTCCTTCCTGTCTGTGGCTCTGATCCACATGTGCAAGATTTGCCAATTGTGAGTCTTTAAGGATGAGTCTTTGACATTGTACAAGCTGCTTTAAAATTCTTTCATTGGTTAAATAGCCATTGCAGTATGAAGCATTGCTCACACCTCATCAATGTGCCATCTGAAGTGGGAGTGACCATGTGCAAATGAGTGGCAGAATACTCCTCCAGTTACTGAACACAATACACCATGACTAAAACTGTCATTGACTAAAATTAACACCAAAATAAAAATGTAATGGTGTAGCTAATCAACACACCTAGAAGGGTACTGTGACATACATAATGGTACTGTGAGAATGGTACTGTGACATCCATCAGTTGACTTAGCATGATTCAAACCAGAAATCCATATTGTATTTTTTTTTCCTGCATATCCTTTACAGGACATCACTGTCAACATCAGCATCTTTCAGCTGATTGTTGATTTCTTGGCAAGATTACGCTCAGTAGTTCACCATTGCTTTCTGAGCGACTGGCTCACATACCCCGTAAGTTGCCGATGCGGAGAGAACCGCTATCGATTCTCGTGCAACATCACGTTACTTACGTGAGTACGGAGAAAGTCAATATTGTATAACCAAGTTAAAAGATGATTATTAGAGTGACTCTATCACTATGAGCTTGTCTTTCTGTCTTATGCGATGGCACATATTCTGCTCCGGAGTTGTGAATTTACATTCACCAAATTGAGATGTTTCATGACCAAATTCTTCACCTGCATGGCAACAGCCAAGCACCATTTCAGATCATGTGTCACATAACCATGGTAACAAGTGAAATCTAGTTCCCTGAAGATTTGCATACATTAGCCTTTCTAGACTAGAAAATTGCAGGTCCATCCATCCATCATGTGCCATGCCAATAAGCGTGGGCGGTCCTGTTTTGCTATCTCACTCGATCACCAGAGTTGTGGATCGGCTCCGTGCTCCTATCTAGGCCAAGCCATCCAGGTATTTACATCTCGGTGTTCCCCTTGGTCGCTTCCCTTTGATCTTGCCAGTTGTCACCTTCTCCAAGTCATGTCTTCTCATAACAAATTGCAGGTCGACATATGCTATATTTTGATGACAGAAAAGACTTGTATACCCAGAATCTTTCAATATGTAACTAGCATGCTGGTGTGTCAATATGTAACTAGCACGCTGGTGTGTAAACAATGTAATGCTCATTACATTCGTCAATTAAACAAGTCATACACTGTACTCGTATAAATATTAGCACCATTATTTTCACAAAGGATAAAATGGGAACTAGCACAAGAAAATACATCCAACTTTACATCGACTCGTTTTGCATGTGTTCTGAAATACAAGGCTAAATACATCTACTTAACATGTGTACACTATACAGCGGCCACATATTTAGAGGCATAAAATTTATATGGGGCTCTTCTACATGTGAGGCATACAATGTATTTGGTGCTAGCCCCATATTTTTATGGAAAAATCAGCACTTGATGGCTGATGAATATCAAGCTGTCATTTCCTGGGACATGTAAGCACCCACTTTCCAGGATATGTTAGCGCACACTTCTGGGACATGTAAGCGCCAACTTCTGGGACATGTAAGCTGGGGAGGATCAATTAACATATTTCCACCAGGCGGATTAGAACACCAGACCAGAGAGCCATTGGGCAAGCATACTAGCCACTACACCACTCTACACCACCGTAGCTCACACTAACGGCTGCATATTTAATTTATTATTCTAATCTCATAAATCCTATAAAACATACAAATATCTCTACCCAATACTACCAATAGAAAGAATAGAAACTACATTATTACATGCTGACGTGAAGAAAACTCAATACAAGATAACAAAGAAGAGAGATAGAACCAGTTTTATAAATTAGAAAATGTATTCAGTAAATGTATAATATACCTTCAATACAAGGTTGAATTCAGCATATCTGAATATATCACACTCCAAAATATATGCACAATGTTAAGTTGCAGAAAAATTTGAAAATTTAAGTCCTAAAGATATTCTTTAAATAATACTAGAATATTTAAACAGGTTCAATAACCTATGCCGACTACTGGACCTCCACTGTGTATGGGCTCCCAGGAACCTCCTGGTCTCCCCATCTGATGACCATTGTGTAGCGGCCACTGTCCTTGACGATGTACTGGACACCATACTGGAGGTTGCCCTGGTGTTTGACCAGCAGTTCATCGCATGGTCCTTTAGGGCCCAGCATTCCGATAAACATCATGTTGTTACCTGTAATCCGGGAAAATAGACAAGGTTCATGTTATTACCTGCAATCAGGGAAAATAGACAAGGTTCATGTTGTTACCTGCAATTAGGGAAAATAGACATGGTTCACATTTATAGGCGCATAGAGCAATATAACACTTGTAACCCTTGTCATGGTTGTTATGCCAACTCACATTGATAACTATTGCTAAGGTAGTTACACCCCACGTTAACTCTTGTCATGGTTGCTATACCAAACCATGTTAACTCTTGTCATGGTTGTTACACCAAATCCCATTGATAGCTTTTGTCATGGTTTTTTACACAACCCCCATTGATAACTCTTGTCATAGTTGTTAACACCAACCAACTTTGATAACCCTTTTCATGATTGTTAACACCAACCCACTTTGATAACTCTTGACATGGTTGTTAACACCAACCCACTTTGATAATTCTTGTCATGGTTGTTATCACCAACCCACTTTAACTCTTTGGCATGGTTGTTAGCACCAATCCATTTTAATAACTCTTTGCATGGTTGTTACCACTTGACATGGTTGTTACCACCCACCTTGATAACTCTTGTCATGGTTAACACCAACCCACTTTGACAACTCTTGTCATGTTTGTTACACCAGCCCGCATTAACTCTTGTCATGGTTGTTACACCAACCCACTTAGATAACCCATGTCATGGTTGATACACCGACCCCCATTGATAACTCTTGTCATGGTTGTTACGCCAACCCACTTTGATAAAGCTTCTGCTTGCGGAGAGTTGCGTTTTTCGTTTCCTAATTTCTGTCATTTCTGGCATTGTTTTCTTCTTTGCTGCTGCTTGACATGTCTGGCCAGGTTCGTGCGCTTCTAAGGCTTGGCATGTTAGGTTCCTGCCCTGTCCCATGGTGTCCTCCTTCCAGGGAATGCTTCATCTATAGTCTTCCCAAGCACGACTCCATCCGCACCTTGTCCCATATAATAGTCTGTTGTTGTACCTTCATTTTCTCCTCCTTGGCCATACATAGTTCATATCTTCACTTTCTGACTCTTCTGTTGCTTCATTTTCTGCTTGGGATTTGTTAGTGCCTTATCTGTTGAGGCTGTTTCATTCTTGGTTTGTTCCTTGAGTAGTCAATCTGTGCTCTTTAAATCCTTGAATTTTCTTCAGGGTTTCTTTGGTTTCCTACAAAAATTCCACCATCCAGACCATATCCCGTTCCATAATACGGTGTGAAAGTTTCAGGTTGTCTAGGAGGCACTGTTCTTGAATTTTTTTCCCCCCGTTTCCCCTACTAATTTCCACCATCAGGGGCATATCTCCCTCCATTCTCTGCTAGACTAGTTTCACATCGTCCAGGATGTGCTGTATTGTTGCTATTTGTGGTTCTTGAGGTTGCTAATTTCTTGTGGCCATGTTGTCTACTTTCAACTTCAGGTCCTTCAGTTGGCTCTCCAACTGTGCTTTGTCTGTTTGTCATGTTGACTTGCTCACAGCTTTAATACTACAGGTGTATTTTTAATGACTGCAGTGTTTGAAAATACTGCTTGTCCAAATTTTGTATTTACCTATTATGTTGCATGAACTCCAGAGGGTGAATAAAAAACTTGGAACAGTAATATTTTCAAACACTACAGTCATTAAAAATACACACTATACTAGTTCATGAAATAAAATCTCTCCTCACAACACTCCATAGCTTGGCGGGAACATGTGATATGTAGACTGATAATCTGTCAGGTGCGGTGCCACTTCAGTTCCTCAGACTGACTTCCATTACGATAATTTATAAAGTCATAAATAAAGTCATAACTGCCACCTGGAACCACCCTAGCCATCGGCACATCCAGAAATTTGTCAAAACTGAACTCTTGTTTCCGGCAGAAAGAGGTGATGGTTTCTATAGCTTGTATGCCGTTGTTTCTAATGTGATTTTTCTGTTCTATTACCTTCTTGTGTACTTTATGACCAGCACTGAAACAGTGGGAAATGACTTTAATATATCCTGCACCTGATCATGTGTTTTATATTTCTTCATTCCTCTCTTTCATGGCAGTTCATCGCACCTATTTGTATATCACACTCAGAAGTATATCTTACATTGTACATCACATTGAACTGTACATCACGGCTATCTATGCACTTCTTACTCAAAAGAGGGTCTCCAACTTTGGCCTGCATTCATAAGAGGTATAAATCCACTAGATCATTCCATGCAAAGTTATGAGCTCTATACTCCCATGGCACTCCCAACACCCATGGCACTCTCTACACCCATGGCACTCTCTACACCCATGGCACTCTCTACACCCATGGCACTCCCTACACCCATGGCACTCCCTATCACTTTTACCAAGGCAGTGGCATCATGGCAGACTCCTTGCAGTTTCTAACTACAGTACCATGGAGTTTTTTTAATGTACACAACTTGCTTGATGTTTTCCACCCATATGTGAGGTTGTCTCCAATCTCCCTACCCAACAGATCAGGGGTGTGTGATATATTAGAAATTGATGGCTTTGTAAAAATGACCAACCCTGAGTTGGATGGGCACCTGGTAACTTGAGCGAGGAGCCAAACACCAAAACCCTTCAGCCATGATAAGCACCCATGTTTTATATTACAAATGATGCTTACAATACCCACCACAAAGGGTTGAAAAGGCAAGAGGTGACTTAACTGCACCATGTTTGATCTGCAGGATGCCCTGCTGAAAGCACCCACAAAGCTAGAACTCTGTAGCTACTATGACAACTCCCAGATGTCTGAGAAATTTACTCTTGTAAACCGAAAGACGTGGCCTAGAATTGAACCCACAACATTCAGAGTGTGAGGCAGGCAGCATAATCACTTCGCCTCAATACCACCAATGTTCTTCATACCACAAAAGAAGCTTTGTGTTCTTCATGAAAATTTTTTCTCAATAGAACTACGAGACTATGGAAGAACAACTGGTGACTGAGGCCACTCACCTGCATTAGCAGTATCCACAGTGAATGTGTTGGGCTGTCCTCTGACAGCCTTTGTCAGGCCAGGACCCTGGACCCGGACTTTGCTGGCGTCTGAGGTCAGCCTCTGAATGCCGCTGAATCTGGTGGTAGTGCTCGTCTTCGTGACAGTCTCAACCACCACGGAGGCATGCTCTTGCATGGCACTGGGCTGTCCTTGGCCTGCAGAATTACAGTTGTCACATTATTCTCAACATAAAAAGCTTAAGTTTACATATTTAAACAATGCTTGTCTATAGAGTACAATGAGTGGATCGACAAAAATGAAGAGAATCCGTAAGCTTTACTGGAATACAATGAGAAAATGGACGTTGCGGCTAGTCCCTTCATCAGCATACAATCAACAAATATACACTGATACAGCTACATAAACAAATCTACATAGAATTAACCATTAAAGTGAGGGATACTGTTTCTTGTGTGCCTCCTGGCCCAGTATTGACATTTTCATCTCTTCAATGGGAGAGCAAGCTCATCCCTGTCAAATCTGGCTGGGAAAACATTTTGCGTAAACATCGCCTGACACATCCATCTGGATTAATGGGGATAACAGGTTCCACCATGTGTGAGTGGGTAGACTTGGGCATGAGTATTTGAGACAGTGAGACCTATGTCTTGCATCATGCCCCAGTAGGGCTGTTGAACCTGTACTGTAGGATTAAACTTTGTATTGACAGCTGGGAAATATATTCTGGATCATGTCATTCTTTTTTTCACATGCTGTAACTATCATTTCTACTTATTTCTTTTTGTTTAATTCCCTCCTATTGTTCATATCAATGGGTTATGTGAAAGAACAAGTTAGCACCTAAATGTGATTTTACAATAGGAGGAAAAATGCAGAACCAAGTTAAATTCATATATTTAGGGATGCTCATAACATCAGAGGAAAATGTGACAGAGATTAACTGCAGAAAAAGCCAGTTAAAATATGCATTTCCGATGTTAGAAGGTATCTATGTAAAAGCTGCTTTTTTAAAATTGTTTACTGTACAAAAGAGTACCTAAATGTTACATCAAACATACTCTGTTGCATGACGGTGAATCTTGGAACGTGAATGAACAAATTATTTAAGAGTTTTGAGTCAGCAGAGATGTACTTTCTGAAACGATTATTGTGAATATCTTCAACTGCTACAGTAACTAACACTGATTACCTGGGATAGGCCAATGGAATTAGAATATTACAACAGTGGAAGTTAGCATGGCTGAAATGATAAGAATGCTGACTCTTAAACTTTCAGTGTGCTGATGTCGAGGTAGCAGACTCAACCCCTAAACTGATCATTTGGACTAAAATGTTGACTTCTCGTCCTTGACTTGGGGACGCAAATTACAAGTACCTCAGAAGTCAGAGTTGATTCACCTGATAGTGAGGGACATTGGTAATAAGGAAAGCTAATGCACACACAAACATCAGTCCAGTAGACTAGAAGCAGTAGCACGTGTATGGACTGAGTTCAAAGTGAGCCAACACACACACACACACAAAAACAAGAAAAAAAAAAAAAAACTAAGATGGCAGCATGGTGATATATAATTGGCAGAACTGATTCAGAACACCAAGGACCGAGATCCTGCATTTTTTGGCTGTTTGTGATCTCTTGGCAAGTTCAGTAGCTTGCCATTGCTTTCTGAATGACCGGCACTCACACGTTTGTATGGAAATCAACGTAAAGAGGCCTGCTTCCAAATCGCCCTTAGCTGTATTTCAAACACACTATGCAGGATTACCAATTGCATTTGTAACCCTTTTGCCACAGAGTTGGTTGTACATATCAACTAAAGAAATGCATACAGGTATTCGGCAGTGTGTACACACTACCCCATGGTAAAGAATTCACAAAGAACAAAATACCTTCAATTTTAGCCTTGAAAGGACTGCCAGCAATGTTAACTCCAGCGTACCTGATACAGATCAAGTAGTCACCAGGGGCAGTTGGGCTGTAGCTAAACTCATAGCCCTCCTCAATCTATGAACAAATCATTGACACAATTTACAATGTTAGTTCCAAGATTTTTGAGTATCCAATAACTGCACCATTTCAATTGCACCATTTCAATATCATATTTTAGGTTGATTTTATACTCTACAGTAGCCCACATGGCACACTGGTTAGTGGACTGGCTGATCAGTATAGCGGTTAGTGGACTGGCTGATCAATATTTAGGTTAGTGGACTGGCTGATCAATATAAAGGTTAGTGGACTGGCTGTTTAATATAGTGGTTAGTGGATTGGCTAGTGTCTTGGTTTCTAGTAGTTTTAGGACTGGGTTTTCTCCTAATCAGCATGACTTTGGAGTCATCCTAGCATCATAAACTGGACTAGTAAAGCTTTAAGGTAAACCAAGTCTGGTTAAATGGATACCTAATATGCGTTGGCCAATCTTTGCAGTGATGGCGTTGCGGACGCAATTCGTAATGCCGCTTACCCGCAATCGAATCACAGCGGTGACTGATTTGGCAGCAGACAGTGTCTCGCTGATTTTAACTTGTTGGTATGGGAGCCGGCCGTTCAGTAAACAATGACAAACTACTGAACATAAATCTTGCCAAGACATCAACAATGGCAGTAAAATGCTGGTGTTGACTGCAACGTCTTGTAAAGGATATGCAACTTCCATACATGCTTCTGCCTCATCTACACAGACAGTGAAGAGTTCCAATAATAATGGCAGTAGCAGTCTGATTGTGTCCACCTGACCTTTCCTCGGAGTCCCGAGTGTTGGCCAGATCCTCTGGTCACTTCTTGCAGCACCATTCTCAACAGGCCATGATCTATCTGTTCATCTGCACTATACACACAATCACAATAGGCCCTGACCATGTCTGTCTTGTCATGCACCAATACCATACCAAGAGGTGCAGACCCAGCTAATCAGCCTGGTCGTTTCCCACTACACCAGCATGTCCTAGGAACAAAATCCAACGCATGCTGTCTATTTTTGATTGTTGAATTGAAGCCTGTCATTCTTCCCACAGCATGCCTGCCATTCTCATAATACTTTGTGAGTCCATTACAATCATACCTAGTGTGTGTGAAGGCAGTTTTAATCATACCTCCACAATTGAACTAACACATATGTTGTGTTTAGCTCATACGCTATTCAATAAATATCAGAATGAAGAATCAACAGACAGACATAAATAAAATGTTTCCCTGGCATACTTTAATCAACATGAGGATGCATAATCTCATCTCAGTCAGGAAGTCAGATTAGCTGAATCAATACAAACATCGTCCTTAAACATCCGGTGTGCTGATGCAGAGGTAGTGAGTTCAACCCATAAACCGGTCAGCTGGACTAAAATGTTGACTTCTCATCCTTGACTTTGTGGGGTAAATTACAAGTACCTCAGAAGTCAAAGTGGGTTCGCCTCATGGCGAGGGACACTGTTAATAGGGAAAGCTAATCAACATGCAAAAGTCAGTCCATTGGACTAGACGTAGTAGCATGTGTATGGACTATGCTTGAGTTCAAAGTGAGTGAATGTAAAACAAACATTGAGGGATAATAATGAGTTAGTAAAGTAGCTCAGAGGACAATCAGTGGGATAAACCTACCCAGAACACAGAGGCAGATGTTTGTGGATGTACAAGATCACCTGCTCTGCATGGCACATGATGCTGAGTTAATTCTTTCACTTTTAGACATAAAGTATGAAGTTCTTGACTTGTAAAGAAGGGATCGTTTGTGGTATGAGGTATGTATATAGCTTGTAAAGAAGGGATTGTTTGTGGTATGAGGTATGTATATAGCTTGTAAAGAAGGGATCGTTTGTGGTATGAGGTATGTATATAGCTTGTAAAGAAGGGATCATTTGTGGTATGAGGTATGTATATAGCTTGTAAAGAAGGGATTGTTTGTGGTATGAGGTATGTATATAGCTTGTAAAGAAGGGATTGTTTGTGGTATGAGGTATGTATATAGCTTGTAAAGAAGGGATCGTTTGTGGTATGAGGTATGTATATAGCTTGTAAAGAAGGGATTGTTTGTGGTATGAGGTATGTATATAGCTTGTAAAGAAGGGATCATTTGTGGTATGAGGTATGTATATACCTTGTAAAGAAGGGATCATTTGTGGTATGAGGTATGTATATAGCTTGTAAAGAAGGGATCATTTGTAGTATGAGGTATGTATATAGCTTGCCTTTGATTTCATGGCTGCATGTTCTTTGTTTAATTTTTGACTTTAGAAACAAGAAGCATGTTTTCCAATGGTAGACTGAACCTGTGTCTCCAGATTAGGGAGATGGATACTCTATTGAGGGCTCCCAGTTACAAGGATCTTGTTAATAGATTACAAATGAAACACCTGTTAGTTTACATTACTTTGCAGCATAGGGCATTAAAGACTAACAAGTGAATAATGGCAAAATCTTTGAGCACAGTTCTGCCCCTCAGAGACCCCAGGTATAGGGGTCTCAATCTGCTCAAAACATTACAACATCATTACACTTCATTTCTAAAATCATAATCAAAGTCTGAGAAAAACTGCAAGAAGAAGAAATACCCCTGCATGATCTCTGGGTAGTGGAAGTGAAAAGGAGGCATTTCTTTCCAATGATAGTCATAGAAAATAAGGATGAAAACCTGAAATTGAAACTGAAAAGAATGCACAAATGGGCATGAGAAAAAGAAACAGATAGTACACAGGGGTGACCAGATGTTAAGTACTAAAGTAATGTCAATTGGTTAATAATGCTCTCTGGTAGTAAAGAATATAATCAGAAATATGTGGCTGAAAAAAGACAATGAACAGCTCACTAACTTGTTCTCTATCTTTCAAATGACCATGACAATGACCAGTGGCTGTTAATTTTTACATTCATTCTAAACCAAGAGCACCATGATAGCTAGTTATACACACAAAAACTGATGCTGTTTTCGTCTCACCTCTCTACACTCCAGCTTCACTTTGGAAGGACCTTCTACAGTCACTGCTAGAGAACCAGAACCTGCATTGACTGTGTTGACAATGAACTTGGCCACTTGACCTGCAAGGGGAAGAGATCATGTGAGTATTATAGAAACTTCCTAGCTGATTACACAAGTTACGTGATTGTCCGATTATTCACACCTATTATAAAATCTGGCCTATTCAATCAGAATGAATTAGAAGAAAGAATTTGGTGAAATTTACTATCATATTATAAGGCACAATGCATGTGTAGCATCAGGATGTCAAACATCTTGTTTTCCTGTTCAAATGTTTGTGTATTCAAGTTTCAAGTCATTGTTTTTAGTTAATTAGTTGACAGATCATTCTCACAGCATGTGGAACCATTCATCAAGTGCAAGGAACCATTCATCCACCAGTGCAAGGAACCTTTCATCCACAAGTGCATGGAACCATTCATCCACAAGTGCATGGAACCTTTCATCCACAAGTGCACGGAACCATTCATCCACAAGTGCACGGAACCCCTCCTCAGTATCACCCTCATTGTGTAGCGGCTGACAACATCAGTCCTGTGTTGGTTTATAATTTATCTTTGGTCCTCCTGCATAGCAAACCTGTCTGGCTTCACCCCCTTTAACATAACATTCTTGTAGTCCGGACAAGGTTGCAGATTTACAGTCACCACTTGAGTTGTTTAATCTCCTTGCATCTCTGAAGACATTTAGTGTATCAGCTCAGTACATTGCTCATCCACTTCCCACAGTAGCTCCAACCACAGCCTATCAGCTCATTCATTTCTTCTGATACACTCTAGTACTGGCACAATCATAAAACTGCCAGCATTGATCTCATCAGTCTCCACTCACAGGTTTTGAACAGTCTGGAGTGTTAAGTCATTGTTGGGTTGATTCTTAATATTTTCTGTTTGCCTGCATTGTTTACATTTGTTTAATTAAGATAGCTTGGGAATACATAGCATGACATACCATTTAGAAACATCCTGCCAGCAATAACTGACTACATGCATGACAGAAAGCTGTGGGGGAAAAAAAGATCACCAACACCTTACAGCATGGATAATAAGTAACAGCTCCAAAACTACCCTATACAAGATTCAAGATTGGCGAATCAGTCATGTACACATTTGGATTGGAGCAAATCACATACTCCAAGGCTATCCAACATACATGTCTAGGCAAACTTCTGAATCACATACTCCAAGGCTATCCAAAATACATGTCTAGGCAAACTTCTGGTCTAGAGAAACAGTGGAAGATAAACTCTAATGACCACTGAGTGAACTAAAAAAGACAGTCAAATAGTTAGTTAGTTAGTTAGTCGCAGTTCCAACTTCACAGCAACGGGTCGTCCCCATTATGCTCCGTTCCTGTGCCAGTGAATATCAGTGACAGTCAAATTCATACAAGAGACAACATTACAGGTATAGACCCATTTGAAATGAACAGAAGAAGAAGAACTACTCTATAGATAATGCTGGGAATACATTGGACAGATACAAAAATGAATGAGATAATTTGATAGAAACCAACTCATGAAGAGAACTGGTGACTTGTATGAGAAGTAGATAATCTGTAATCACTGGATATGTTGTAAGAAAGGATATTGATAATCTCTAGTCTTTAGACAAGTCGTAAGAAATTGTCAACTGAGAAATGTGACAATAGGAAAGCTGAAGGGGAAGTAAGACAGAGGAAGACCCAGAAAGAAGATGCTAGGCAACTTGACATGGAGGAAAATGTTATAGAAAATTGTCAGCACAAACGAGTCAGAAAACAATAAATGCACATAACAACGCCACAAAGCATAGACTATACAACACTACCTGTTCTACACATCTGTATTTTCAGTACCATGTTTTTATATGGACTAGAGAAGAATTGTCTGTTAACAAATGTATCTTTTAGTACTCAACCAACCTGTCTTTCCTGTTTTCAGACCATCACCATAAGCAGTGACCTTGCCAGCATCAGCATCGACCTTGCCTACACAGATTTTGAAAGGCGAGCCAGGGATGTGGTAGTTGTCAAACAAAACATGGACGGTGTGAACTCCATTTTCACGAGGGATAAACCGGACAGCATACCTTCCTACAAAAATGAAATTAAAATATTTAAAACTTAATTGTCTTATATGTCAGCCACAGCAAACAGTATATGTATTAATTATATGTTTGTGTTTACTTTTGTTACAGTATCCATACTATATACAGCAATAAGAAAGAGACAAAAAGGGGCATTGGAGAACATCGTGATGACTGGAAAAATCAAGGGGAAGAGAGGCAGAAGAAAGCCAAGAAAAAGTGGTGCTGGATGGATAGAGATGGTGGCATGGAGGTATATAATCAACAGAGTTGATCCAGAACACTAAAGACCGAGATCCGTGGAGAGACATGCACGCCTATGCTGTCTGGCAGGGCACATGATGATGATGGTGATCCACACAGTTGCTGGTGTGTCCACAGAGTTGCTCCCTGGCAGAGAATAAGATTGCTTCTCTGAGAGAGGAAAAGAATTCTCAAGAACTATATTGAGCCAATTCCAATGTATAGAAGAGAATCATGGACAATTAACAAAGTGAGGAATTATGTGAATGCTGTGGAAATGTGGTTTTATGGAAGAATGGTAACACCGTTCATAGATAGAAAGAGCAATGAAGATATCTTGAAAGAAGTTAACTCACAATAAACTAATAACTCACATCAGAAGAAGACAGTCCACATTCTGTTGGCATGTCATGAGAAGGGGAAAGCAGGAGTATGTCATCACAACGGGAAAGGAGGAGGGAAGGAAAGGCAGGGAAAGACCAAGAAAGTAGAGGCTGGACATAATGGCATGAAGGAACAACAGTATCAGAAATGAACGACAGTACACAAGACAGAAGGCTGTGGGCAGACATGTGATAACAGTCCAGGACTGAATGTGTATTTAAAATATGACTTCAGCAACATCTAGAGACAACACAGCAGAACCTACTGCTTATCTCCAACTTATGGCTTTCGTATGTAGCTCAAAGACAGCTGATGATAGTACGATGCGGTAGATTTTCTCACTATGATACAAGTCTTCAAAATGTCACCCCTTACATGTTGTTTTCTCTAAAAATGCCGCCCCCTGATGAAGCGGCTGCCTCTCTGTATCATAGCACGGCACAGCCCTGGCTGATGTATCTTAAAATTCCAGCATTTTAATTATGTAATTGAAGTGCCTTTCTGTATTATATATTATCTTGCAGAAATTATCTTGTTTATTATCAAATTCTTGAATGTCTGTAAAAGTTAAATAATGTGCGTTCATATAAACAATGGCTGAAGCAGGGTTCATGTAAACAATGGTCAGAGCAGGGGTCATGTAAACTATTGGCAGAGCAGGGTTTATGTAAACAATGGCTCAAGCAGGGTTTATGTAAACTATTGGCGGAGCAGGGTTCATATAAAGAATGGGTGCCACAGGAGGAGTTGGTGTTATTTGCTTCATGTTTCAATGATTAATTCTTTGATAGAGAAAACTGCTTTACCTTCATCAACTTCCTGTACGAGAGCCTCTTCTTCTGAACCAGACGGAGACACCACTTTGGCTGAAAGTCGGCCCTTAGCACCATTGAAGTTGACAACAATAGCAGCTGGCTTACCAACCTGGGAGTAGCAATGAGAAAATATTATCAAGCTGACAATAGCAGTAGCTTCCCCATCTGGGTAACAAATAGACAACATAATCAAGTTATTATGTGCTGTATTATGACCATGCTTTTGCTGTGCTTTGCTTTTGTATATTCAACTGTTATAATTTGTCATGACCTTTCCATATTGTACTTTAAAAAAATTCTTGTTCAAATATACAAATGAAAAAAAAAAAAAAAATGAAAAAAAATAAAAATAAAAACAAAGAACACTTGTTCACAAGCACTTCATGTCTATGGTCATTATATCTCTGTATATCTGTCTATAGGATCACAACCCACCCTGTCTACAGGATCTCAAACCACCCTGTGTACAGGATCACAACCCACCCTGTGTATAGGATCACAACCCATCCTGGTACAGGATTACAGCCTACCCTTTCTAGAGATCACAACTCACCTTGTGTATAAGATCACACCCCACTATGCCTACAGGATCACAATCCACCCAGCACAATTCACCAGCAATTAACCAATCACACAACAATTCATCACGAATTAACACAACACACAACAGTTCATCACACTTTAACCCAACACACAACAATTCACCACACAATTTACCACAGATTAACCAAACACACAACAATTCACCATAAATTAGCCCAAAATACAAGAATTCACCACAAATTAACCAAAGGAACAACATTTCACCTCAAATGAACCCAATACACATTTCACCACAAATGAACCCAATACAACAATTCACCACAAATTAACCCAACACACAACAACTCATCACAAATGAACCCAGCATTCACTATAACCTCACCTGTAACCCTCTGTCTTGCAGTGACTGCACTGAGAGTTTTCTGGCATCTCCAATAGAAGGAGTGATACTCACACGGAAGGGGGAGTCTGGGATATGCTCGTCGTTGAATTTGACAGATACATAATATTCACCTGTATGAATGTAGATATACACAAGACATATACTGTCTGTATCTAAAATATTCTGTATCTAAACTTATATATGCTTTAGTGAGTATAAGATTTACTATATTTTTGTTGTTGTTACATTTGTTTGCTATGAATTCAAGTGTTACTACTTCTAGTGTGCTGGATTGATCTTTGTGTGTGAATTAGCTTTCCATGTTACCAGTGTCCCTCGCCATCAGGCCTAACCCATGCCAACTTCAGAGGTACTTGTAATTTACATCTCCAAGTTAAGAATGAGAAGGTTACATTTTAGTCTAATTGAGAGGTGTAAGGGTTGAATCCGCTAACCTCAGCATCAGCACACCAGATGTTTAAGAATGAGCGATTGTATCCATTCAGCCATGCTGACCTATTTACTATATTTAATATATACACTTATATTTAATCAATATTATTAAATAAGAATAGGGAATGCCATCTCTGCACTGAATGCTAGCTAATGAGTTCCAATATTGGGCATCTCCATGTCAAAGTGGTCAACTGATCCTCATTGCACTGCGAAGGTCACCGTTTCATTTTCGGACTCCATTTTGATTAATTACTGCACATTTTCAGAGGTCCCATCTGGGAGATGGTTGCTGGAGCTGCAGAATTTGTGCTCTGTGTGATACTTTGGGCATGCTGCTATGTGAAAAGACATCTGAGCCATATGGAATAGAACCCTTTTCAATGAAATTGATTCTCTTGCCTTTAAGCCAGTCTATCCCTTGATGTTGTCTCCACACATTTAGCGGTGTCCTCTCCACAGATGTAGCAGTGTCCTCTCCACACATGTAGCAGTGTCCTCTCCACACATATAACAGTGTCTGCTCCACACATGTAATAATGTCCTCACCCATATATAACAGTATCCCCTCCACACATGCAATGGTGTCCTCTCCACACATAACAGTGTCCTATCCACACATAACAGTGTCTTCTCCACACATGTAATGGTGTTCTTTCCACACATGTAAAAGTGTTCCCCTATACACATATGTGTCCTCTCAACACGTGCAACTTTATCCTCTCCACACATGTAATGGTGTCCTTTCCAGTTTCTCTACAAGCACTTTCCTTTCACAAAGAGCTGTTACTCTTCACATATCTGAAGTAATTTAATTATCTGACCTTGATCTTCATCAGTAAAGTTTTCTTCAGTCCCAGTTTTTGTCATTGTTTGTTTTGCATTAAATATATATTTTGGTTTTCACCTTGTTCTTGCACTGACATAATTAGTTTCTCAACTCCAGCTTGTAGTGTTGATAATAATACTGTGTCATCAGCATACTGAAATTCTGATATTTCTATTCCTTTGATTATAAAATGTCAGTCTTTGTCAGATATGACTAAGCTACTGTATGACAATAGATGGTACAACCTGTTTTGTGTTAGCACCGAATGTTGGGCGGTGTTCACCAAATCCGACACCCCCACATTGTGCCAACAACTTTGGATAGTGGAGCGCAATTAGGAGGGTACAGCCTTACCCTAGTGCAAGAAAATGCAGCCTAAAGACTAAATGTCATGACAGGGCAAACCAGGCCCTATGCCTTTGTTGGCAACTGGTCTAGGACGGAAGCTCCGACAGGCAGACAGTTAGAACATTGCTTTGCTGATCCAGCAGCTTCTGCAGATTGTCTTGTTCCAGATGTATTGGTGTTATCTTTCCTCTGGAGTAAACTAGTCATGGCCGAGAGAGGGATCATGCTACATGGGCAACACATGGTGTTAAATTCAGACCAGGCTTTGTGTTATGGAGAGGTTATGGAGAGGTATTGTGTTATCTGTCGAGATGGCAAGGTGCCAGACAATGTCATCAGCATATTGAAATTCTGATATTTCTATTCCCCCGATTATAAAAGGATCATACTGTTCCTTATCTGTATTTTCTCTAACATTCCTCATTCAGTTGTCAGTATGCAATACTGATAAAGAAATAACAATATGATAATTGTGAAAAACATGTAGATATCTGGTTAAAAATAACAAAAATAACAGGATAGTAATAAAAAGATCCACGACTCTGGTGATCGAGTGAGATGGCAGAACATGACCGCCCACGCTTACCGGCATGGCACATGATGGATGGAATAAAAAGATGCAGACACCAGCTTAAAGAAATAACATAATAGTGAAAAACAATATATACAGACATCAGGTTCAAGAAATTGCAACGTAATGATAGTAAAGAAATATACAAACTATGCAGACAGCAGGTTTAAGAAAACATACTACTGGTATTTAAAACACATGACAACAAATAAAAAGACACCACAATCTGATAATGGTAAAACTATGTAAACATCAGATCCCATTACTCTGTATGGTATTTTGAACAAATGACTACAGATACAGAGACATCGCAATCTGATAATGATAACATCATGTACACACCAGATTCTGTAACTCTGTGTGGTATTTAGAACAAATGACTACAGATACAGAGACATCACAATCTGATAATGATAACATCATGTACACACCAGATTCTGTAACTCTGTGTGGTATTTAGAACAAATGACTACAGATACAGAGACATCATAATCTGATAATGATAACATCATGTACACACCAGATTCTGTAACTCTCTCCTGTATTTAGAACAAATGACTACAGATACAGAGACATCACAATCTGATAATGATAAAAACATGTACACACCAGATTCTGTAACTCTCTCCTGTATTTAGAACAAATGACTACAGATACAGAGACATCACAATCTGATAATGATAACATCATGTACACACCAGATTCTGTAACTCTCTCCTGTATTTAGAACAAATGACTACAGATACAGAGACATCACAATCTGATAATAATAAAAACATGTACACACCAGATTCTGTAACTCTGTGTGGTATTTAGAACAAATGACTACGGATACAGAGACATCACAATCTGATAATGATAACATCATGTACACACCAGATTCTGTAGCTCTGTGTGGTATTTAGAACAAATGACTACGGATACAGAGACATCACAATCTGATAATGATAAAAACATGTACACACCAGATTCTGTCACTTTCTCCTGTATTTAGAACAAATGACTACAGATACAGAGACATCACAATATTATAATGAAGAAAACATGTACACACCAGGTTCCGCTACTCTGTATGAAACTTGGCATGACCCATCTTTCTTGTCCTTGAAATCAATCTCTGCTTTTGAAGGACCTTCGACTGCGATAGACAGACCTCCAGCTCCGGCTTCTCGTGTATAAATGTTGAATTCATCTAATTGATGAGAACAAAATTATTACACTCAAGAACAAAGATTATCATATCACGGTATGTAATTTAGCTGTTATTACAGTCAGTGTATAATTAAACTATACCAACACCATTATTTATTTTGTATATTTTTCCTTTTCAATGTTTCTATGTTGCTGTTTTTTTAAAAAAGAATATCTCGTTATCAGTTTTGGACAAAATAATTGCACTTAAAGATGATACTATTATATCAGTTCATAAATAAACATATGTATTGTTCTGCACTCACAGAAGTTGAAGAAAGGAGTAGAGACTAGAGGAAGCAAAAGACAATGTGTTTGTGTGTTTGTTATTTGACCTAATATGGAATAGAAGAAAAAGCAGCAGCTGCAGCAGGATATAACAATATGAATTGGAAACAAATAGGTATAGTAAGCTCCTGCGAGAAGAAACGTACTAAACACAAACACCTTACAAGGAGATCCATCGTATACCGGAATACAGGTGAAAATCCAAAATCAGAAGTAATCAATAAATATATAAAATGAATAATAACATAAAATACACACAAAAGCGTACAATACGACACACAGGATGGCCGACGTTTCGATTCTCAGAATCTTTGTCAAGGACAGGACAACACAGATAGATAAACAACGAAATACAACAAAACAAAAAGCAAGAAAACGGCGAGAACAGAGGACTTTGACGTCAGTGAATCCACATCGTTGTCCAGGATGAAAGACTTGGGAGTAAGAATCGGCACGGCCAGACGCGAGAGGTACATCGGGAAAACGAGGTACCTCGTCAACCAATGTTTCTTCTCACAGGAGCTTAACATACCTATTTGTTTCCAATTCATATTTGTCCTAAGCTGGTTTTACATACAATTATTAGACCTATGGTGCTATTTCAATGGTTATATATGAATTATGTCCTTATTCCATAGTTCTGGGTTTATGTCTATGATAGACCTGGCTTAGGTATACACCTTTTCTAGGGGTGTCTAGTTGGTCATGTGTCAAAGTACACTTGTTCCTACAGGGAGGCACTGCTATCATTTAAAGGTGACAGGTTTGAATCCAGGTCAATAGATATAACTTAAAATTGTTATGTTGTCTAGTGCATCCTGTCTCTGCTTATTTCTTCTACTTCTGTGAGTGTCAATCAATACATGTGTGTTTAATTATGAACTGTCTTAGTGGCCTCAAAGGGTTCCCCTATTGATATTTCTGTGTAATCTATATATATAAAAGACAATGTATGTATGTATGTTATTTATGCATTCGCGAACGGTCCATCCGATTGAGATGAAATTTTCTACACGTATTCTTCTCATTCCGGTGCTGCCAACTGTCATAGTTTGTTAAGTGTACAAACAGTTATTTACTGAATAAAATTTAATATTTTAATTTACATTATAATTTATATATAGCGAGGGGACATAACTTTTAATAGCATTGCTATATATGTAAAATTGTTGCATATTTCTCAAATAGGTGGACCTTTTCGCTACAGTTATCTACAGGCATATGCGTTATAATCCTCCTCCTCCTCCCCCTCCTCCTCCTCCTCCTTTTTCTTCTGCAGCTGCTGCTGCCGCTCCATTTACCCAAGTGAATTGTTGGGGGAAGATGTAAAGATCTTTCAAGTGCTCTTTCTAATGCTTTTTGTAAGTTGGTCTTCATGTATCTAAGGTTGTTCTCGATACTACCACATAATTTTTTACATGAAAATTATACAACATTAAAAAAAAGAATAATCCTAGCATTAAGCGAAATTTTCAAACTGCAACCAATAAATTATTAGACAGACAGACAGACAGGCAGGCTGGCAGGCAGGCAGACAGACAGACAGACAGACAGACAGATAGATAGATAGATAGATAGATAGATAGATAGATAGATAGGGAGGGAGGGATAGGCGGAGGGAGAGACGGACGGACGGACATGTAGGCAGGCAGGCAGGCAGACACACAGACAGATAGATTAGACAGACAGACAGATAGACAGGTAGGTAGATAGATAGATAGATAGATCGATAGATAGATAGATAGATAGATAGATAGATAGATAGATAGATAGATAGATAGATAGATAGATCCCCACCAAGGACTGGGCGAAGCCGGGCCGGGTCAGCTAGTACTATATAAAACATACTGAAACTAGGTGAGATATGAATGTGAGGTTACGGTGTCAACTTAATGTTATATCAAATATCCTGAAACTATTGGAGATATGAATGTGAGGTTACAGTGTCAACTTAATGTTATATCAAATATCCTGAAACTATTGGAGATATGAATGTGAGGTTACAGTGTCAACTTAATGTTATATCAAATATACTGAAACTAGGGGAGATATGAATGTGAGGTTACAGTGTCAACTTAATGTTATATCAAATATACTGAAACTAGGGGAGATATGAATGTGAGGTTACAGTGTCAACTTAATCTTATATCAAATATACTGAAACTAGGGGAGATATGAATGTGAGGTTACAGTGTCAACTTAATGTCATATCAAATATACTGAAACTAGGGGAGATATGTATGGGTTATGGTGTCAACTTAATGTTATATCAAATATACTGAAACTAGGGGAGATATGAATGTGAGGTTACAGTGTCAACTTAATGTTATATCAAATATACTGAAACTAGGGGAGACATGAATGTGAGGTTACAGTGTCAACTTAATGTTATATCAAATATACTGAAACTAGGGGAGATATGAATGTGAGGTTACAGTGTCAACTTAATGTTATATCAAATATACTGAAACTAGGGGAGATATGAATGTGAGGTTACAGTGTCAACTTAATGTTATATCAAATATACTGAAACTAGGGGAGACATGAATGTGAGGTTACAGTGTCAACTTAATGTTATATCAAATATACTGAAACTAGGGGAGATATGAATGTGAGGTTACAGTGTCAACTTAATGTTATATCAAATATACTGAAACTAGGGGAGACATGAATGTGAGGTTACAGTGTCAACTTAATGTTATATCAAATATACTGAAACTAGGGGAGATATGAATGTGAGGTTACAGTGTCAACTTAATGTTATATCAAATATACTGAAACTAGGGGAGATATGTATGGGTTATGGTGTCAACTTAGTATTTTATCAAATATACTGAAACTAAGGGAGATATGAATGTGAGGTTACAGTGTCAACTTAATGTTATATCAAATATACTGAAACTAGGGGAGATATGAATGCGAGGTTACAGTGTCAACTTAATGTTATATCAAATATACTGAAACTAGGGGAGACATGAATGTGAGGTTACAGTGTCAACTTAATGTTATATCAAATATACTGAAACTAGGGGAGATATGAATGTGAGGTTACAGTGTCAACTTAATGTTATATCAAATATCCTGAAACTAGGGGAGATATGTATCGGTTATGGTGTCAACTTAGTATTTTATCAAATATACTGAAACTAGGGGAGATATGAATGTGAGGTTACAGTGTCAACTTAATGTTATATCAAATATACTGAAACTAGGGGAGATATGTATGGGTTATGGTGTCAACTTAATGTTATATCAAATATACTGAAACTAGGGGAGATATGAATGTGAGGTTACAGTGTCAACTTAATGTTATATCAAATATACTGAAACTAGGGGAGACATGAATGTGAGGTTACAGTGTCAACTTAATGTTATATCAAATATACTGAAACTAGGGGAGATATGAATGTGAGGTTACAGTGTCAACTTAATGTTATATCAAATATACTGAAACTAGGGGAGATATGAATGTGAGGTTACAGTGTCAACTTAATGTTATATCAAATATCCTGAAACTAGGGGAGATATGTATCGGTTATGGTGTCAACTTAGTATTTTATCAAATATACTGAAACTAGGGGAGATATGAATGTGAGGTTACAGTGTCAACTTAATGTTATATCAAATATACTGAAACTAGGGGAGATATGAATGTGAGGTTACAGTGTCAACTTAATGTTATATCAAATATACTGAAACTAGGGGAGATATGAATGTGAGGTTACAGTGTCAACTTAATGTTATATCAAATATACTGAAACTAGGGGAGATATGTATGGGTTATGGTTTCAACTTAATGTTATATCAAATATACTGAAACTATTGGAGATATGAATGTGAGGTTACAGTGTCAACTTAATGTTATATCAAATATACTGAAACTAGGGGAGATATGAATGTGAGGTTACAGTGTCAACTTAATGTTATATCAAATATACTGAAACTAGGGGAGATATGTATGGGTTATGGTGTCAACTTAATGTTATATCAAATATACTGAAACTATTGGAGATATGAATGTGAGGTTACAGTGTCAACTTAATGTTATATCAAATATCCTGAAACTAGGGGAGATATGAATGTGAGGTTACAGTGTCAACTTAATGTTATATCAAATATACTGAAACTAGGGAGATATGAATGTGAGGTTACAGTGTCAACTTAATGTTATATCAAATATACTGAAACTAGGGGAGATATGAATGTGAGGTTACAGTGTCAACTTAATGTTATATCAAATATAGTTAGTTAGTTAGTTAGTCGACAGATCATCCTCGTTGCACATCGAACCATTCAGTCCATAAGTGCTCAGATCCCCTCCTCAGCAAATCCCGCAGCGTGTAGCGGCTAACGACGCCAGTTCTGTGTTGGTTTATCAATCTTCTTTGGCTTCCTGCGTAGTGTTCTTGTTTGGCCACCCCTCTTTTAATTTGCTGCTCCCGCAGTCTGGCCATTGTTGTAGATTCACAGTCATCACTTGGTTCTCGCAAAAGTCTCACTTCTTGTAGAGCATTCAGAATGTCAGCCTGGTCCATGGTGCGTCCGCCCTCCACAGTAGCCTCACCTGCGAGCTTGTCAGCCCGCTCATTTCCTTGTACTCCCGCATGACCTGGCACGAAGATGAAACTAATCTTTGCCAGCCGAGACCGCTTCAGAGGCAGCAACCATTCTCTTCGGATCGACCCCTCCTCTATCCTCTTGATCATGTTCATTGAGTTGCTAAGGAAACAAGCCCTAGTGAATGTCTGTGTCTCTAGCCATGTTATTGCTTTACTTACTGCCATGACTTCCATAGTCAGGCTACTTGTGGTTTCAGTGAAAGCACCAGAGTCCTCCTTCACATTTCTCCCTCCGGCCCGAGCTGTAAAGGCCCATGAGCTTCTCACATGTCGGACGACCGACCCATCTGTGTAGATAACCGCGTCACCGTCTAGCGAATTCTCGAAAATCAACGCTTGTACTTCAGCCTCCACAGCAGCCGGATTTTCTTGTCTGCATTTTCTATCTAGTTGGATGCAAACTGAAAAGGATGTGCAGAAGTCTGTTGGCACTTGCACCCACTCCTCGCCAGGTTCTAAGTCCTCAAGTGAACACACCTGTTGAAGAATGTCTTCGGCTTGACCCATCCACGATTGTCCTCTTTTTAACCTGCTGCCCTTCACCTTCCTAATTTCACTATGCAGTGGATGTTGTGTGTTTATATCAAATATACTGAAACTAGGGGAGATATGAATGTGAGGTTACAGTGTCAACTTAATGTTATATCAAATATACTGAAACTAGGGGAGATATGAATGTGAGGTTACAGTGTCAACTTAATGTTATATCAAATATACTGAAACTAGGGGAGATATGTATGGGTTATGGTGTCAACTTAATGTTATATCAAATATACTGAAACTATTGGAGATATGAATGTGAGGTTACAGTGTCAACTTAATGTTATATCAAATATCCTGAAACTAGGGGAGATATGAATGTGAGGTTACAGTGTCAACTTAATGTTATATCAAATATCCTGAAACTAGGGGAGATATGAATGTGAGGTTACAGTGTCAACTTAATGTTATATCAAATATACTGAAACTAGGGGAGATATGAATGTGAGGTTACAGTGTCAACTTAATGTTATATCAAATATACTGAAACTAGGGGAGATATGAATGTGAGGTTACAGTGTCAACTTAATGTTATATCAAATATACTGAAACTAGGGGAGATATGAATGTGAGGTTACAGTGTCAACTTAATGTTATATCAAATGTACTGAAACGAGGGGAGACATGAATGTGAGGTTACAGTGTCAACTTCAGTATGAGAAGTGTTTTCTCTTCTGCCCATCATCTCCCAATGCAGCAAACGCACTTAACCAACTCCTGCCAAACCCTTTGTACAGAAGACCTGGATTTTTCAGCTAAAGTTTTTTTTGTGGCATGAAGTGGCCAGTTTCATGGCAATCTTCGTTATCATGCTAATCTTAGTTATATCTTGTGATATGCTTGGCAAGTTAGATTTAACTATTCTTTGCTTTCCTTATGTCCCACAGGAGCAGACAGTCAAATTTAGAAGTTACCAGGTTTTAAATCCAGCATCAAGTTGGGGCATTTTTAAAACAACCATTGATAGAGTTTATTTTTTGTTGCACTCGCTTTGAACTCAAGCGTAGTCGATACATGCTACTTCTAGTAGCACTGGACTGAATTTTGCATATGGATTAGCTTACCCTCATTACCAGTGTCCCTCGCCATCAGGTGAACCCACTCCGACTTCAGAGGTATTGATAGAGTATGAACAACAATCTTTGCTCCATGTCCATTGCTGCTATGATCTTCGGACACCAAGTTAAAAAAAAGTCGCTTAAAAGTCGACAGGGTCGACTTCATTGCACCGGGTTTTATCCCATATGGCTCGGTCTCTTTCCGCAGCACAGAAAGCGTCGCAGAAAGCACAAACTCCATAGCTTTTAGCGACGACCCACAGGAGTCTCCGAAACATTTAACTCGTAAACCGAAGGACACGGCCCGGAATCTAACCCACAACCCCCCTCTGCCGTGCGTCCACCTTGACAAGGTAGAGGGGCTTGCGCGTTCCAATGACCCCAAGAGCTATGCCGACGGTAGCACAGCTACTGGTAGGGTCACCCATGTCGGACAGGTCAAGGGAGAGGGACCAGACGAAGTGACGCACAAACCTGCTGCCTTGTAGGTAGACTGGGGACAGTCAAAGGCTAGGGAAAGCATCCCGAACAAATGCTTGTCGAAATCGGATGTACTGAGCCACAGGCTTGACAAAGAAGTGCAACGTAACTTTATCATTTCATGATGCCACAGATGAAAATTAATCGTTATGGTGCTAATCCCGTGAAGTCCCATCAGGCGGTGATAGTGCCGGGCCCCCTGCCTCGAGGGGGTCCACCCATGACTACTGGTGGTCACCTTCCCCTGTGCTGTGGAGTCAAGGCACAGAGGAGTAGGTTAAGAGCTATTGACCAAACACCCCGGACACTCAACATACTACAATGGAATGCAGAAGGAGTTTATAACAAGAAAGCCTCCCTAACACAGCGTCTTCATAAAGATAGAATAGATGTGGCATGCATTCAAGAGACACACCTCAACGCCAATCGCACATTTTCAGTCGAGGGATATCAGGCCACACGTTTCGACCGCGAAGGACACAAAGGAGGAGTTGTAATACTTACACGAAATACAATACCTTGCAGCGAAGTATCTGTGATCTCTGACAACCAAACGGAAATTATAGGTGTTGATATAATGATAAAGGACGTGAAAATAAGAATTTACAATCTGTATAGCCCGGCAGATAAGGATCTTACACTCTCAAACATGGAAATAACTGACACAAATTGCATTGTTGTCGGAGACTTTAATAGCCGTTCAGAAAGATGGGGATACCCAGATACTGACAAAAGAGGAGATGAAGTGGAGGACTGGGAAATAGACTCAAATCTCCATCTACTCAACAAAGCGGATGACACACCGAGCTTCTACTCCAGAAGATGGATTACCACTTCTACTCCAGACTTAGCTTTCTGCACAGGAGACATCCTCCACAAAATCGATCGCCATGTGCTGGACCAATTAGCAGGTAGTGACCACAGACCAATCAAGCTTGTAATAAATATGGAGTATGTTCCACAGGAGCAAAAGCCTTTACCCCGTTGGAATTACAAACGAGCAGATTGGGACAGATTTGCCATACTAACAGACAAATATTGTGAAAACATAAATACACGATATGGCAACATGAAGCAAATGGTGGAAAGTCTAAACAGAGCAATAATACAGGCGGCCACTGAGTCTATTCCAAGAGGAGCAAGGAAAAATTACAAACCATACTGGACTGAAGAACTACAAATTTTGGAGGACAAAGTTGAAGATGCTAGGAAGACCGCAGAGAGAGAACAAACAACTGAAGCGAACATCTCTCTCAAAGCCATCTCAGCAAAATATAAAAGAACAGTAAATCAAACAACAAGAGATTGTTGGAGGAAAAAAACAGAAAACCTGAATTTTGACAGGGATGGAAACAAACTATGGAAACTAGTGAAAGCCATGAACAATGAAGGACCTAGAAACAAACAAATAACAATTAAACAAGGAAATGCCTTGCTTACAGGAAAAAAGGCTGCAAATGCACTAATGGAACACTATGCCAGTGCAAACCACATTGATATTACAGCCGAACAGAAGAAAGCAATCAAAGATAAACAGATACATCATAGATATACAGAGACAGCAGCAGAATATATGATGGCAAATCTAACAATGGAAGAAATGGAACAGGCAATGAATACCCTAAAAGAGAAGACATCACCAGGAAAGGATGGAATCACAAATGAAATGCTAATAGGACTAGGCACTAAGGCAAAAAAGAAACTACTAGCAGTCCTAAATTACAGCTGGAAGAGGGGAATAGTCCCACAGGCATGGAAGGAAGCTATACTAATACCAGTCCCAAAGAAAGGAAAAGACCTGGAAGAACCAAATGGCTATCGACCTATCAGTCTTCTTAGCTGTGTAGGAAAATTAATGGAACGCATTATCAATGGCAGGCTAACATGGCATCTGGAAGAAAACCAACTCTTAACACCTCACCAAGCAGGATTCAGAAAGTACAGATCCACTGAAGATCAAATAACCTATATAGCTCAGGAAATAGAGGATGCCTTCCAAGAGAAAAAGCACACACTAGCGGTCTGGATAGATTTAGAAAAAGCATTTGATAAAGTATGGAAGGAAGGACTGAAAGTAAAACTGCAAAAAATGCATGTTTGCGGGAAAATGTATAAATGGATCAGCCACTACCTTGAGAACAGAACTGCTAGGACAAAAGTACAAGGACAAACCAGCAAAATGATGCTGTTGGAGCAAGGTGTCCCCCAAGGAGGAGTTCTTTCACCAACATTATTCCTAGCATATATAAACGACATCACGGAAAATTTTCCAGCCAGAGTACACACATCATCCTTTGCAGATGACCTAGCCATATGGACATCTGAAGAATATATTAGTACAGCTAACAGCAGAATACAGCAAGCCCTATTAGCGCTAGAGGACTGGTCAAAATCATGGCTAGTGAAGATAAGTGAGGAGAAAACAACATGCACAGTGTTCTCCCTCTCAACTAAAACTCAGCAACCTAAGCTGGTATTGAATGGAAAAATATTGCGCCATGAAGAAAATCCAAACTATCTAGGAGTCACCTTTGATCGTCGCCTGACATGGAAGACACAGGTTGAGAAAAATCGAACAAGAGCAAGGCAAAGAATGGCAATCATGAAAAAGCTTGCTGGTACAACGTGGGGAGCAGATGAGAAAGTTCTCAAGAAGTTATATACTGGACGGGTGAGGCCAGTACTGGAATATGGCATTGCAGCTTGGGCAACAGCAGCTAAGTCAAACTTTAACAAAATAAGTAGAGTCCAAAATCAAGGAATGCGAATCATAACTGGAAGCCTGAAGACAACGCCTATTAATGAATTAGAAAAGATCACTTGTTTACAACCAATGCAGGATAGAAGAGATAGCAGAGCCCAGCAACAAGCTGAAAAATTTAGAAGATTGACAGACCACCCTATGTATAAAAGGTTTAGTGGTTTTGGAAAGGGAAGACTGAAGCGTAGCAACTTTGTAGAAACTGCAAAACGAAAGATTAGGGCAGATCCCATACTTAACATATCAACAGTCAAACCCATTTACAATGCAGACAAGTTCCCAGCTTGGAGACAGCAGCAACTGCCTGAGATGATAGAAAACATTCCTGGTATTGAGAAAAAGAACACTCAGCATGAAACCGAAAGAAGAGAAATAACCCTAAACTACATAAAAGAACATTACCCAAGCAGCAATTGGACCCATGCATATACAGATGGATCAGCCAAAAATTCAGTAGAGAATGGAGGAGGAGGAATTCTCCTAAATTTAAAAAATGGAGTGAAAAAAACACATTCAGTGGCAACTGGAAAGTTTTCAAGTAACTTCAAAGCGGAGGTAGAGGCTCTGAAAACTGCAGCAGAAATGCTCTTGATGGAGGAAAAAAAAAGAGACGCAAATAGCTATCTTTACAGATGCAAAGTCAGCTGTCTCAATACTGAAGAGCAATAACAGCACAGAAATAGCTGACCTAAGAGCAGCACTCCATGGTCTATGCCAGAAATCCAAAAAAGTTGTAATACAGTGGATCCCATCACATTGCAGTATACCTGGAAATGAAGAGGCTGACAGACTGGCAAAAGAGGGCGGACGACTACCACAGCCTGACATAGACATAACCTATAATGAGGCAAAGAGGTTGATAAAAAGCACTTATAGAACCAAATGGGAATCAGAGCATCCAGGCCACCAGAAGGATGATGCATATTACAAACTCGACCGAAGAGAACAAGTAGCAATCTTCAGACTCCGCACAGGACATAACAGGCTGAAATACCACTTGTTCAACAAACTAAAAATAGGAGATACAGATGAATGTAATTGTGGAACTGGTAAAATGACAGCTAAACATTTGCTGCAAGAGTGCCCAATATATGCAGAACAGAGAAAGATATTTTGGCCCACACCTGCTTCATTCGAGGACAAGCTCTATGGAGATATCAACAAGCTCAGGTTGACTGCAGCTTACTTTAACTACATTCAGGTTGACATTTAAATATACATGAAGAAGTATTTAGACTGCCACACTTCATACCACAGGCATGTCAGTTACACAAACCTCCCAGAGGCATGAAATGAAATATTGCTTGGATAGCAAATCCATTACGTGGAAAGTCCGAATCGAAAGCTCACTGTGTGGGCTTCATAAAAGGTGGAAAAAGTGTCCTAGTGGCACAAAATGGAATATTGCTTGGATAGCAAATCCATTACGTGGAAAGTCCGAATCGAAAGCTCACTGTGTGGATGTCATCTGCAAACTGCATTCTTCTGGTTTCTGGAAGAACAGCCTATGGTGAACGGAAGGCCCAATATACGGAAGTGAGGCTAAGCAGCCATGTGCAGGACGTGACGATTCCTTGGGTGAGCCCAGTACCAGAGCGCTGTGTGATGGCTCTGCAATTATGGAAGCCTCCTTGGATGGCGGGGAATGCCCATGGTCTGCCCCTGCCTTCCCTTGAGGGTCGACCAGGATGCCTTTGGCTGATCTATATGGGCCAGCTGGGATGGGAGATAACACCACAACAGTGAGAGTCTAACGCCCTAAGAAACCCCCGGGAAGGTTAACCCGGTCAACAAATGCCCGCAGAAGTCGGATGTGTCGGCCTAACGGCGCAAGAACGCAGCTCTGCTGTAAACAGGCACAACGCAATCACGTCCGGAAAAAAAACTCCGGATGAACGAAGAAGAAGAAGAAGAACCCACAACCTTCGGAGCACGAGTCAAACTGGCTTGACCACTTCGCCACAGAGACTCCTCACCAAGCACACCGAGTACCTTTCAATTCAATAATAAACAATAAAGAGAATTTGTTGGATTTTCCCCCCAGGACATGCTGGTATGGTAGGAAATGAGAAGGAGGACAGATTGGCTGGGTCTGCACCGCCTGGTGGGGTATTGGTGCTTGGTAAGGGAGACACGGTCGAGTCCTTTTGGGATCGTGTGTACAGTGCAGAACAGATAGATCATCATGGCCTAGAGAGAATGCTATGGAACTCCAATATTCTCTGCTTTTTATCCTGTTGTACATTCTTACAGATTGTTGTTCATCCATCAATTGATGGTTTCTTCCTACTTGTATCACTTTCAATCTATTGCCTTCAACTTTTCCCTCCCGAATGAATTTTACAAGAGTGTCATGTCTTTTAATGGGGCCAAAATATTTATCTTGTCTCTTTTCTATTTCCTATATCAACTCTCTTTTCATTCCCAGCCTCTCTAGAACCTCTGTATTTGACTGTTTTTGTTTCCATGTAATACAAAGTCTTTGTATGCTTGCTTAAAATTTGTATTTTCACATAGTAATTGTAAGCAGTCAATTTGCAGGCAATATCGCCTTTAAAAATAGTTGCTAAGGGTCTATATGATGAAGTGGTCACACCATCTGTCTCACTCTCATGATTGCAATTTTTTTGGTGACTCCTGAGGGGTCGTTGCCTAGGCTTCAGTGCACTGCTTTCAGCAGGCAGTTAGCCAATCTATGGGGAGAGAATAAGCCAGATGGGATACAACCCAATGCAATAACAATGATTTTCTTGCCATTTAAACTCTTTTCTATTAATTGATGCTTATTTTTTCAACTGATGATACCATAAGATTTTATAATTAAAACTGTGAAAAGACAGTTGGAATGTAGGGCCACTTTAAGTAGCTTCTGTGATAGTTGAGTAGAAATACACACCACTTCAACATGGGTATAGCACTAAATGCTCAATCACAATGGCTTCTTGAGGCATGTAAAAGAGTTCTTTACTTTGTTCTGTACACCACATCTAGTGCCTTGCAATTTACTCAATGTTAAAGAACAGTGAAGTTCTTTACCCATTTCTCTTTAGAGATTCCTTTGGTTAGTGCTTTCACCCTTTTGTGAAAGACTGCAAAATTATTCAACATCAAAGAAAGCTTGAAGGTATAATTTATAATCATAGAACCTAGATTGGGAGAGCCACCAGTTTTCTTTGTGAAGACATCACAAGTAAGATATAAGCACAGATGAACTATTAGAGCACATCAATACCATTCTAACTGGGACAACTCACTTGGCACATCCACCTCTCCCCTCTCCAAGCCTTGTCCAGATGCATGGACCTTGTGGGCGCCTCCTCCAGCGATGGGACCAACAGTGAATTCAAATGGGCTGCCTGTATAATAAAATAATAACAGTGAACTCAAATGAGCTGGCTGTAAAATAAAATAAAAACAGTGGGTATAATAATTACATAATGACATGGCCGATTTTCCATTTATATACTGTATACATAACCATCAAGAGCTTTACTGACTGGCATGGGTGATCATGCTTCTCCATATCTTGAGAACTCTGATGGCATGTATCAATTCATGTCCCTTTTCATATCATGACAAAGAAAAATGTCATGGAAAGAACAGGCGGATGGGCATGCTACTGGCCAAATCAGCCATCAAGTGCAAATTGTTCTGTACAAATATGAGGTTAGCACCATATACCCAACATGTCTCAAGGTGTGGAAATGATCTCTTACTTTTGTTTTAATAAAACATTTCAACCAAACTTTGCACAGCCATACAAGACAACTTCATAAACTAATCAATACACTTCTACCTAACTTAATATGACCATACAATAAATTTAAATTTAACTTCATATAACCATACAGTACATTTCAACCTAACTTAATACAACCATACAATACACTACAACTTGATTAATACAACCATACACTTCAAAAAACATAATACAATAAATCAATACACTTCAACCTAACTTAATAGAATCAGTCAGTACACTTCAACAAACTTAACACAACAAATCAACATAATTCAACCTAACATAACACAACCAATCAATACACTTCAACCATCTTTATGGAATCCTGTCCAATGATACTCACCAGGGATGTGCATGTCCTTGTGTTTGACACTGACAGTGTGTACACCCATCTCCTTGGGTACAAACTTAATGCTGTAGTGTGAGTCATCAAGACTGACCACATCACAAACCTCAGTAACTCCCGAGGGACTCTTCACAGACGCTGTCATATCATAAGGTGTGGTTCCTGCAGGAATAAATTATTATATATTATATATTACATATTAAACTTTGCGTGACTCAAAAATCACAAAAGGAGGTTACTACTCAAGTGAGAACAAGAAGCAGGTGTTTTGGTTTAACAATTATGACGTTCCACTCACAATAGAATGAGTTTGATCGGACAAGGATTTGATACTAGCTCTCATCATTCACTACAGGAGGTACAGACTGGCCACCTATTCATTCCGTGCACTCAGACTTACAAAAATTTGATGGTTCTAACACTTCACATACCCACAGCAAGTTCTCTGTCTGTCTGTCTGTCTGACCCGGCCCGGCATCGCCCAGCTCTTGGTGAGGAGCATCTCATTTAATTCATATAAGTAGTCATATAAGTTCCCGTTCCCGACTGTCTATCTGTCTGTCTGTCTGTCTATCTGCCTGTCTATCTGTCTGCCTGACCCTGCCCGGCTTCGCCCAGCCCCTGATGGGGAGCATCTCATTTAATTCATATAAGTAGTCATATAAGTTCCCGTTCCCGTCTGTCTGTCTGTCTGTCTGTCTGTCTGTCTGTCTGTCCTCTCTGTCTGTCTGTCTGTCTGTCTGTCTGTCTGCCTGTCTGTCTAATCATTTATTGGTTGCAGTTAGAACAACCTAGATAAACGAAGACCAACTTACAAAAAGCATTAGAAAGAGCACTTGAAAGGTCTTTACATCTTCCCCAACAATTAACTTGGGTAAATGGAGCGGCGGCAGCAGCAGCAGCAGAAGAAGAAAAAGGAGGAGTAGGAGCTGGGAGGAGGAAGAGGGAGGTGGAGGAGGAGGAGGAGGAGGAGGGAGGAAGAGATAGGCGGAGAGAGGAGGAGGAGGGAAGAGGAGGGAGGAGTAGGAGTAGGGAGGAATAGGAGGGAGGAGGAGGGATTAAGAGGAGGAGAGAGGAGGAGGAGGAGGAGGAGGAGGAGGAGGGAGGAGGAGAAGGAGGAGGAGGAGGAGAGAAGAGGAGGAGGGAGGAGGAGGAGGGAGGAGGAGGGAGAAGGGAGGAGGAGGAGGGAGGAGGAGGAGGGGAGAAGGGAGGAGGAGGAGAGAGGGAGGAGGAGGAGGGAGGATGAGGGGGGAAGGATGGAGGAGGGAGGAGGAGGAAGAAGAGAGGAGGAGAAGGAGGAGTAGGGAGGAGGAGGAGGAGGGAGGAGGACTGATTAGGAGGAGGAGGAGGAGAGGAGGAGAGCAGGGAGGAGGAGGGAGGAGGAGAAGAGGGGAGGAGGAGGGAGGAAAGAGGAGGAGGAGGGAGGAGGAGGAAGGGAGGAGGTGGGGAGAGGAGGGAGGAGGAAGGAGGAGGAAGGAGAAGGAGGAGGGAGGATGAGGGAGGAGAAGAACGCAGGAGGAGGAGGGAGGAGGGAAATGGAGGAGGAGGAGGGAAGAGGAGGAGGGAGGAGGCAGAGGGAGGAGGAGGAGGGAGGAGGTAGAGAGAGGAGGAGGAGGGAGGAGGAGGAGGGAGAGGAGGAGGAGGGGGAGGAGGAGGAGGGAGAAGGAGGAAGAAGTAGGATGTGGAGGGAGGAGGAGGGGGGAGGAGGTAGAGGGAGGAGGAGGAGGGAGGAGGAGAGAGATGAGGAGGGAGGAGGAGAAGGGAGGAGGAGGGAGGAGGAGAGGGAGGAGGAGGAGAGGGAGGAGGAGGGGAGGAGGAGGGAGGAGTAAGGGAGGAGAAGGAGGAGGAGGAGGAGGGATGAAGGGAGGAGGAGGAGGAGGAGGGAGTAGGAGGAGAGAGGAGGAGAAGGGAGGAGGAAGGAAGAGGAGTGATTAGGAGGAGGGAGGAGGGGAGGAGGTAGGAGGAGGAAGAGGGAGGAGGAGGAAGAGGAGGAGGAGGGAGGAGGAGGAGAAAGAGGGAGGAGGAGGATGGAGAGGGGGGAGGGGAAGAGGAAGAGGGTAGGAGGAGGAGGAGGAGGATTATAACGCATATGCCTGTAGATAACTGCAGCGAAAAGGTGGGTCTGTCTATCTATCTGACCCGGCGTGGCTTCGCCCAGCTCCTGGCGGGTAGCGTCTCATTAAATTCATACAACAAAATAAAGTAACTTAAAAGAATGTCCTTCCACACACCATCCATTATTTCTAATGAAAACCGTTTCTAATCACCTGCATGACTGTAGATAACTTCGTAAGCATAAAAAGATGAGTTACAATGTTATGCATTATGCATTATTTTTATGAAAACTTTGAAAATGCCTTAAAGATTGTATCATTATTTATTATAACTCATATCCCGGTACATAACTATAGACAAAGAGTTTATAAATCTTTGAAAACCGATGCAACAATATGACTATAAGTTATACAGCAATGTTATTAAAAGTTATGCCCCTTGAAATAACTTTTCTAGAGTTAAGTCCCCTCGCTGTATATAAATTACAATGAAAAATGAAAAATTAAATAATATTAAGTAAGCAGCCGATTTCACACTAAAAAAATATCACAGTTGGCTGCGCTGGAATGAAAGGAAGACGTGTAGAAAATTTCATCTCAATCGGATGGGCCGTTCGCGAACGCATAAAGGACAGACATACAGACAGACGGAGATTGCCTTTTATATATAAGATGTAAGTATGAAACAATCACCAATTGTGGGTTACATTGTTTGAATAAACATTTACAATGGCAATTATTATATATGTAAGAATAAAACAATCATTCATTATGAGAAAGAACATTCATAAAGACAAATAGACCCACTAATTGTATGGTGACATTATAAGAATTATGACTGAAAGTAAGAGATAGATAAAGGAGCGAGAGAACGAGTGTGTGAGTATTTGTGAGGGTAAGTGTCTGTAAGTATGCATATGTATATCTTTGTATGTGTAAGTATTATAAAAATACACTACACCCAATGTAAGAAAACAAATGAATACAAAATATAACTAGGAAGATCAGCAAAGTGAAAGATGCACACAGATACAAACAAACATTTTTACAAGTCCTTATTTTAAAACAATTAGCTACAAAACTGAAATATCACAATCACACATAAATATTTAACATGTCTGAACCGATAAACACAATCAAAACTATAAGGTCAGAAAAAAAAAGTATACTGACAGGCAGATCAAGATAGTAATTTAAAACAACATAATAAATGAAAGTTCTAAAACTGAACAGCAATCACTCTTATTTTCAGTATCAAATGTGAAATATGATAGACAAAACAGAATATGAAGCCATATATCCAATTCACAAAAGCAACACAGCAACAGACCTGGCCATGATGCAGGTTTCTGTATTATTATTGGCACCTCAATGGGAATAAACATGCCACAGCCGATTCAGTATTCCAAGGCAGATTGTTTAATAAAATCTAATTCAGTATTCCAAAGCAGATTGCTTAATAGCATTTAGTTTTATATTTCAAGGCAATGTGTTTATTAAAATCTAGTTCAGTATTCCAAGACAGCTTGCTTACTAAAATCTAGTTCAATCTTCTAATGTAGTTTGTTGACTAAAATCTAGTTAAGTGTTCTAAAGCAGTTTGATGACTACAATTCAATGTTCCAAAGCAGCTTTTAAAAAAAAAACCCCCACTAAAATCAGTATTATAAAAAGACAACAAGTATTCCTATGGTAGTTGATGCTCTGACAGTTTTTTATTTACACACAGCTCTAGTTAACCACACACTGTAGCAGAATATACTTTTTCAATCCTGCACATCAAGTAACACAAGCTCAGGTGTTTAGAAAGCACCAGTCTGTATCTATCACCTACAATCTAACTTGCCCCAGGCTCCTGGAAGTGTATCCAGTTTGCCCCTACCTGAGATATAATTCTACAGGTGAGATTGTGATGGAGGGGAGGAGGAGGAGGAAGGTGTTATTTGTTATCTAATCAGTTCAGGTGAAAACGGAAATGTCCCAGATAATGAAGATGTACCTGCTGGCTAGATTCGGGACAAGTGGGATCATAAGAGTGACTATAACTGGGATCCAGGAGTCTATTTTAGTCTATCCTCAGCTCCCCTCACCTTTAGCAGCATCTGACCAATAAAATGGCTAATGTGAATACATTATGGAAACCTGGCCTAGCATAACCAGTGGGCATGGAAGCTTTCTTATAACAAATTGTTATTTTTTCTTTAAGAGTAAAAGCAATATATAACCTTTATGATTTCTAACTTCTATAATATATATATTTTTAAATGTATAATTAAAGTAATTATGCCAATAATGTTTAAAATGACTGTTTTTACATTTATTTCTTGTTTGTGTATGTGAATTTTCTTATCTTTCTTTCCTTCTTCTTCTCAATTTTATTTTCCAAATTTAATTGCCACCTTTTCTTCATTGTTTATATACTAATAAAATATTACAGTATCATTGTTAAAATGATCACCACACAAGAAACATTATTTTTTGAACAAATGAGGAAGGTGAGGAGATTTCTCAAAGAGCAGATAGATAACCACCTTCAGGTCAGATGGTTTTAAACTAATCAGATAACCATCTATAGGTCAAATAGTTAACCCAGGTCACATAACTATCTACAGCTCAGACAGTCTTCCACTGATAACAGATCAGACAGTCTTTCACAGAGCAGGTAGCTACATACAGGCCACCTAATATAAGCCCACATGCAGACACCTTTCCACATTCCACACCCAAATACTTTTACACAGGCCAGGTAAGAACTACTCACAAATATCTCAGACTAGGGGTGGAATAGTCTCAGAATAGCTGTAAAAAAATCTCAGAACAGATGGGGGTTCTCAGAAGGGGTTGAATGATCACAGAACAGGGGTGGAATGTTCACAGAATATGGGTGGAATTTTCACAGAACAAGGGTAGAATGATCTCAGAACAGGGGTGGAAGGGTCTCAGAACGGGAGTGGAATGATCACAGAACAGAGGTGGAATGTTTTCAGAAAAGGGATGGAATGGCTTTGAGGTTACAACTCTACCTCTGGCTCATGGCTACCTGGTTTGTTTCACAGTCTGGACTTTTGATATTTTTTATAATGAAATAAGAATAGGGCGGTATACTCCCCTCTCTTCCTGGGATAGTGAATTAGATATCTAGCCATTTCAGAAAAGGTGAAAACTTAGTGGACCTGTGTGCACACTGCACAGGTGAAAAGTGTGTCAGCAATTGGATATAACAAAGAGCAGATAGGCCTCTTTCCTGGACTAAATTTCAAAAAGAAAATCTGCCCACAAGAAGAATATTTATAGCACGTGTGCTTCTGGTATGTGTATGTTGCCATGGAGTTTGTGCAGTGTGCTGAGATTCTCCTTGTATGAACTAAAAGAGGAGTCTTGAGCTTTTAGAGGTATCCATATCCAATGGAAATGATAATTAATGAAAACAAAAACCAAACCACTTCAAACTGGCAACACAAAGTAACAATTTTACCTTAGTTTTCCCAAAAACACAAAATTGTGACCCAATGACAATTGTTGACAAATAACATATTTAAACCAATACTGGCATCTAACAATTCGTCGTTTTCTTTTAAACCCTTACCCTGCAAGATCTGCAGTGTTGTCAACAGAATACACTATGTACACGTTTGCAGTTCTGGTTTGTAACCAACATTAGTTGAGAACAATGAGGAGGGTTATGAAAATGTATAACTTCTTAATGTTTTGTGGCGTTTGCTTGCTTTGGACTCAGGGTTATGAAAATGTATAACTTCACAATGTTTTGTGTCGTTTGCTTGCTTTGGACTCAGGGTTATGAAAATGTATAACTTCACAATGTTTTGGCATCGTTTGCTTGCTTTGGACTCAGGGTTATGAAAATGTATAACTTCACAATGTTTTGTGTCGTTTGCTTGCTTTGGACTCAAGGTTATGAAAATGTATAACTTCACAATGTTTTGTGTCGTTTGCTTGCTTTGGACTCAGGGTTATGAAAATGTATAACTTCACAATGTTTTGTGTCGTTTGCTTGCTTTGGACTCAGGGTTATGAAAATGTATAACTTCACAATGTTTTGTGTCGTTTGCTTGCTTTGGACTCAGGGTTATGAAAATGTATAACTTCACAATGTTTTGTGTCGTTTGCTTGCTTTGGACTCAGGGTTATGAAATGTATAACTTCACAATGTTTTGTGTCGTTTGCTTGCTTTGGACTCAGGGTTATGAAAATGTATAACTTCACAATGTTTTGTGTCGTTTGCTTGCTTTGGACTCAGGGTTATGAAAATGTATAACTTCACAATGTTTTGTGTCGTTTGCTTGCTTTGGACTCAGGGTTATGAAACTGTATAACTTCACAATGTTTTGTGGTGTTTGCTTGCTTTGGACTCAGGGTTATGAAAATGTATAACTTCACAATGTTTTGTGTCGTTTGCTTGCTTTGGACTCAAGGTTATGAAAATGTATAAACTCACAATGTTTTGTGTCGTTTGCTTGCTTTGGACTCAAGGTTATGAAAATGTATAACTTCACAATGTTTGTGTCGTTTGCTTGCTTTGGACTCAAGGTTATGAAAATGTATAACTTCACAATGTTTTGTGTCGTTTGCTTCCTTGGACTCAGGGTTATGAAAATGTATAACTTCACAATGTTTTGTGTCGTTTGCTTGCTTTGGACTCAAGGTTATGAAAATGTATAACTTCACAATGTTTTGTGTCGTTTGCTTGCTTTGGACTCAGAGTTATGAAAATGTATAACTTCACAATGTTTTGTGTCGTTTGCTTGCTTTGGACTCAAGGTTATGAAAATGTATAACTTCACAATGTTTTGTGTCGTTTGCTTGCTTTGGACTCAGAGTTATGAAAATGTATAAACTTCACAATGTTTTGTGTCGTTTGCTTGCTTTGGACTCAGAGTTATGAAAATGTATAACTTCACAATGTTTTGTGTCGTTTGCTTGCTTTGGACTCAAGGTTATGAAAATGTATAACTTCACAATGTTTTGTGTCCTTTGCTTGCTTTGGACTCAGAGTTATGAAAATGTATAACTTCACAATGTTTTGTGTCGTTTGCTTGCTTTGGACTCAGAGTTATGAAAATGTATAACTTCACAATGTTTTGTGTCGTTTGCTTGCTTTGGACTCAAGGTTATGAAAATGTATAACTTCACAATGTTTTGTGTCGTTTGCTTGCTTTGGACTCAGAGTTATGAAAATGTATACCTTCACAATGTTTTGTGTCGTTTGCTTGCTTTGGACTCAAGGTTATGAAAATGTATAACTTCACAATGTTTCGTGTCGTTTGCTTGCTTTGGACTCAGAGTTATGAAAATGTATAACTTCACAATGTTTTGTGTCGTTTGCTTGCTTTGGACTCAGAGTTATGAAAATGTATAACTTCACAATGTTTTGTGTCGTTTGCTTGCTTTGGACTCAGAGTTATGAAAATGTATAACTTCACAATGTTTTGTGTCGTTTGCTTGCTTTGGACTCAGAGTTATGAAAATGTATAACTTCACAATGTTTTGTGTCGTTTGCTTGCTTTGGACTCAGAGTTATGAAAATGTATAACTTCACAATGTTTTGTGTCGTTTGCTTGCTTTGGACTCAGAGTTATGAAAATGTATAACTTCACAATGTTTTGTGTCGTTTGCTTGCTTTGGACTCAGAGTTATGAAAATGTATAACTTCACAATGTTTTGTGTCGTTTGCTTGCTTTGGACTCAGAGTTATGAAAATGTATAACTTCACAATGTTTTGTGTCGTTTGCTTGCTTTGGACTCAGAGTTATGAAAATGTATAACTTCACAATGTTTTGTGTCGTTTGCTTGCTTTGGACTCAGAGTTATGAAAATGTATAACTTCACAATGTTTTGTGTCGTTTGCTTGCTTTGGACTCAGGGTTATGAAAATGTATAACTTCACAATGTTTTGTGTCGTTTGCTTGCTTTGGACTCAGGGTTATGAAAATGTATAACTTCACAATGTTTTGTGTCGTTTGCTTGCTTTGGACTCAGGGTTATGAAAATGTATAACTTCACAATGTTTTGTGTCGTTTGCTTGCTTTGGACTCAGAGTTATGAAAATGTATAACTTCACAATGTTTTGTGTCGTTTGCTTGCTTTGGACTCAGGGTTATGAAAATGTATAACTTCACAATGTTTTGTGTCGTTTGCTTGCTTTGGACTCAGGGTTATGAAAATGTATAACTTCACAATGTTTTGTGTCGTTTGCTTGCTTTGGACTCAGAGTTATGAAAATGTATAACTTCACAATGTTTTGTGTCGTTTGCTTGCTTTGGACTCAGAGTTATGAAAATGTATAACTTCACAATGTTTTGTGTCGTTTGCTTGCTTTGGACTCAGGGTTATGAAAATGTATAACTTCACAATGTTTTGTGTTGTTTGCTTGCTTTGGACTCAGAGTTATGAAAATGTATAACTTCACAATGTTTTGTGTTGTTTGCTTGCTTTGGACTCAGAGTTATGAAAATGTATAACTTCACAATGTTTTGTGTCGTTTGCTTGCTTTGGACTCAGGGTTATGAAAATGTATAACTTCACAATGTTTTGTGTTGTTTGCTTGCTTTGGACTCAGAGTTATGAAAATGTATAACTTCACAATGTTTTGTGTTGTTTGCTTGCTTTGGACTCAGAGTTATGAAAATGTATAACTTCACAATGTTTTGTGTCGTTTGCTTGCTTTGGACTCAAGGTTATGAAAATGTATAACTTCACAATGTTTTGTGTCGTTTGCTTGCTTTGGACTCAAGGTTATGAAAATGTATAACTTCACAATGTTTTGTGTCGTTTGCTTGCTTTGGACTCAGGGTTATGAAAAATGTATAACTTCACAATGTTTTGTGTTGTTTGCTTGCTTTGGACTCAGAGTTATGAAATGTATAACTTCACAATGTTTTGTGTCGTTTGCTTGCTTTGGACTCAAGGTTATGAAAATGTATAACTTCACAATGTTTTGTGTCGTTTGCTTGCTTTGGACTCAAGGTTATGAAAATGTATAACTTCACAATGTTTTGTGTCGTTTGCTTGCTTTGGACTCAAGGTTATGAAAATGTATAACTTCACAATGTTTGTGTCGTTTGCTTGCTTTGGACTCAAGGTTATGAAAATGTATAACTTCACAATGTTTTGTGTCGTTTGCTTGCTTTGGACTCAAGGTTATGAAAATGTATAACTTCACAATGTTTTTGTGTCGTTTGCTTGCTTGGACTCAGGGTTATGAAAATGTATAACTTCACAATGTTTTGTGTCGTTGCTTGCTTTGGACTCAGAGTTATGAAAATGTATAACTTCACAATGTTTTGTGGTGTTTGCTTGCTTTGGACTCAAGGTTATGAAAATGTATAACTTCACAATGTTTTGTGTCGTTTGCTTGCTTTGGACTCAGGGTTATGAAAATGTATAACTTCACAATGTTTTGTGTCGTTTGCTTGCTTTGGACTCAGAGTTATGAAAATGTATAACTTCACAATGTTTTGTGTCGTTTGCTTGCTTTGGACTCAAGGTTATGAAAATGTATAACTTCACAATGTTTTGTGTCGTTTGCTTGCTTTGGACTCAGGGTTATGAAAATGTATAACTTCACAATGTTTTGTGTCGTTTGCTGCTTTGGACCCAAGCGTAGTCCACACATGTGCTACTACTTGTAGTACACTGACATGATATTTACATGACGGTTAGCTTTCTTTATTATCAGCGTCTTTCACCATCTGGTGACACCATTACTTGTAATTTATGTTTTCTAGTCAAGGACGAGAATTCAACATTTTAGTTCAACTGACCTGTGTAGGGGTTGAACCCGTTATCTCAGCATCAGCACACTCAATGTTTAAGAGCAAGCGATCTTATCCATTCAGCCATCCTGAGCATCTAACTTCTCAATAATGTGTATTATGTTTGTGGTATAACCAATTTGTGATTGTGAAGTGGTGCATGACTCACGTGTGTATTATGTTTGTGGTATAACCAATCTGCAATTGTGAAGTGGTGCATGACTCACATGTGTATTATGTTTGTGGTATAACCAATTTGTGATTGCGAAATGGTCCACACATTAATACATTGCCACAGGAACGATGCATGTTAGAAAAAAATGTTACTTTACTTGTTTGCTGGTGTTGTATCATAGGGTCTTAATACTATTTATCCTTAGAATCTCAATGGGGAAGTGGTTACGCCTCTTGCCTCGTGCTGCAAAGGTGGTGAGTTTGATTCCAGCTTATGTCGTTCGGTCCACAAGTGCAGTTTTCTCAGAGAGTGCTAGAGGTCATTGCTGGAGCTATGGAGTTTGCAATTTGCACGACGCTTTCAGCAGGCCATCCGGCAGAAATATAACCTTTTTGTATTTTTACTATTTATCCTTTCCAGGATAAATAGTGCTGTGATCTCGGATCTTGGTTCTTGACTCATCTCAAATCAACTGACTGCCTTGAGCCTACCTTTGCAAGGCAGCTGACAACTGTGTTTCTTTTTCTGTGATCCCTACCCACTAACCTATCAGGCATGGAACGCCCTGCTATTAATTACTGCCACTGTCAACATAGCTCTTAGGGTCAATGAGACACACAAGTCACAAACACTTCTACTACTTCCAGGTAAAAAAACAGAAGAGAGGCCTACCTGTCATCATAACAAACATTATATACTCCATAATCTTCTTCCCCTTCTTCAATCCACTTTCAAGGAGAGTGAGTCACACCCAGTTACACACCTCAAAGGTTGATGTGTCAGACTTCAGTGTGTATTGTCCATCATTTACATGGTCAGCCTCTTCTTCTGGTTCCATTTGGTCATTTGGTCTTTACATTGTTTCTTGTTATAGTATACTGTCAGTAAGTAGCCTAATTATGTGGCCGAACAATTTCACTGGCTGTTTTCTAATGACATCTAGCACTGCTATCAACTTTGTAATCGCACTGATGAACAAGATTGATGTTATTACAAGACCATTAACCCACCTGGAATCTTCAGACTGAGTTCGCACTGACTGCCCACATGGGTGATATCGGCTGCCTCCCTGTGGTGTGTGATACGTTCAGTAATCTTGGCTGAAGGTTCGCCTCCAATCTTCACAGTGAAAGGGCTTCCTGCAACAACATAAACATGTTTCGTTTCTCATTTACTGTCTGAATTAAATATATAGTTTAGGTTAATTTAGTTTAGTTTAGTCGACGGATCAACATCACAGCACATGGATGTAACCCTTAAGTGCTCCTTTCTACTCTTAACTTAAGCCTAAGTCCGGAGAATCTCAGCTCAGTGCACAAACTCCATAGCACCGGTGAGGATCCTGAAATACTTTGGGTAGATTTTTAACTCAAAATTTTTCCCGGGCAGCGCTGTTAGACTAGTCTTTTTCGATTTCCAACTGCCAAGGGATATTTTACGTGCGCAACAATACACACGGGCGTCGGATCTCACTACCAAGAGACCAGGGGAATAGGTCAATATAGTCAATAGTCAATATATACAACAACGTAAACATATTATGTTTCTAATTTACTGTCTGAAGTCAATATATACAACAAGAAGAGAGCATCACTGAGAGGTTACAATGTCTGCCTCAGACTCAGAAGGTTCAGGGTTCAAATCCTGGCTTATAGCTGGGTATTTTTTACAAGAACCATTGGTGTCTAATATCTCATGCTCTCTGACCTCTTGGGTAGTGAGGTTGCAAATCTAGCCTTTTCAGATTAGGTTTACTAACAGGAAGTCCTGTGCACATTAAGAATCCAATGGCAGCTGGCTGGAGGATACAGACCTTATACAAACGCTGGCTAGAGTTGACATACTGGTCTTAGAGGGGAATGCAGAAGAGGAATATACAAATGTGTGTTGTGATATAAAAGATATTCAAACTTATTTTGCTGCCACCACCACAAATTTCATTGCTGCTGCTGCTCCTGCTGCTGCTACTACTACTGCTGCTGCTGCTGCTGCTACTACTACTACAACTACTACTACTACTATTACTAGCAACCTCATGCCCACAATGTCTGCAATGTACAACGTTCATCTTCAACCTGGCGATCCTTATATCTTCTTTCAGAAACCAGGCCTCCCATCACTGTACTCTCCAAACCACTGTGATGTTTAATTAGTCCAAAGTATTTCAGTTTCCAAGATTTGAAGCTGTTTAGGAGTCTGTTTTCTTCAATGTCCAGATTTTATAGAATGCCAGAATTGTTCTTCTTCATGATCTTTATGGTATGAAAACTATTATGTCAATTTAAGTTCAAAAGCTCAGACTTTCTTCTTTAGAGATTTGAAGATGGTCAATGACTCACATCCATATATAATTGTATTACCACAGCTCGTTATAAACATTTACATCACAGATGCTGAATATCTTACCTGGCACATGTTGATCGGCAAATTTGATATTGATGATATAGTTGCCAGGTTCTGTGGGTTTGTAGGTGACGCGACAAGTGCCATCTTCATTGTCATGACACTCAATGTCAGCCTTACTTGGACCCTCAATGGACAGTGACATGCCTCCATAACCTACAGAAGTTCAAGATCACACATTTCATGATTTATATACACTTGTAGTTTAAATATGCTCAGTTAATCACTGAATCAGTTAAAAGACATGGCAGATTTACAAAATTCACACTCGAAGAAAATGTTTAAGGCAGTTAAATTAGAGGGTGACAGCAATACAAATGCTGTGATCTTGAATGGAGAGTTAGCAATATGAATTCCGTTTCTGAAGACATTGACAAGGTAAGCAGTCTGTCAGTCACCAACAAAGCAAGAGACATAAAGTGTTAGAGATCCACTGGAGCAAACCTTCTATATGGAGATGGCACTTGATCAAAAGGTTGACAGCCCAGCTATGAATATCTCAACTACAAACCATATGAAATATTCAAATTGGCAAGTACCTGCTTCTCGGGTGTCCACGATGAACTCATTGACCTCATTGGCCGTGCCCTCCTTGAGACCTTTGCCATAGACCTTCACCTTGCTGGCATTGCCTATCTCACTTTCACCGACTGTGATCTTGAATGGAGAGTTGGCAATGTGAACTCCGTTTCTGAATACATTGACAAGGTGTTCGCCTGTTTCACGAGGTGTGAAAGTAATGCCTGCAAAACAGAAATAGAAATGTATATATTGTAGTAATAATATAAATGTTGCATCCATTGTACATTTGCACTAACTTCAACATTATGAATTATCTGTTGTAGAGAATATGGACAGAATCATTTCTCTTCTTTAAATGTTTGTTAATATGCTGGACAGCATTACAGCACAATGTGTTTGTGTTTGTTATTTGACCTATGCTGGCCTAATATAAAATTCTGAGACCTATAGTGTTATCTCAATGGTTAGATACAGATTCTGTCCATATTCCATAGTTGTGGGTTCATGTGGATGATAGACCTAGCTAATGAAGGCACCTTTTTTTGTTTTGAGGTGTCTAGTTGCTCATGCGTTGAAGTACACTTGTTCCTGTAGCAAGGCACCATCATCATTTGGAGATGGCAGGTTTGAATACTGATCAATAACTAAAGCTTTCAATTTTTAAAAATCCAATGTGTCTTCTAGTCTCTACTTCTGTATTCTACTACTATGAGTGACAAACAATACGTGTGTGTTTATTTATGAACTCTTCTAGAAAAACCTCCTTTCCTCTAGACTGGCTTGGCTAATCTTTGTTCTTCATCTTTAGACTTGTTCATGAATTTTGCAACTTACTTTTTTCTATAGAAAACCCAACCCTCCTTTGTTGCCTCTTATGACCTGTATAGTAGGTTACAGTGCATTACTATCCTTTACTTCCCCTAAGAGTGTCAGTAGCACACGGGCAGAAACCTCCTTAATCGTATGTCAAGCATGGTAGGTTATAGTGTTAACATTCTTTGCTTCTCCTTAGGGTCCTGTTACTACATGGGTGATTTGAATGTTACATTTCTGCATTTCTTTGTTCTTGGAGACAATGCTAATTTATTTTCGCAAACTCCTGTCACACACCAATATAAAAAAGTGTTATAAATGACTTCTTATTATTTCCATGTCAAAGTCTTACCTAGATGACCATTAGCCAAACGTTTCAGGAAGCAAGGCTCCTCTCTTCCAGAAGGAGATACAATTGAAGCTGTTAAACTCTCTACATCTTTCTCCGTGACCTTCAGGGACACCTCAGAACTGCTGCCGACTAGGATCTGGTTCTTTCTTCGAGCTTCTCCAGCTGTAAGAAAATGATGAGAAGTTCCATGACGCAAGGGAAGGAAATCTAATGTAATTAGCTGATTAAACATTTCAGAGATTATTCTATAATTTTGGTTTGGTTTGGTTAAATTATTATCTGTTGCAGAACTGTTTAAACTGTCCACAAACATATTTTTATGTCTTCCATTATTTCTAATATTTTAATAAAGCTGATATAGCTTACATTATTATCTGTTGCTGAGCTGTTTAAACTTTCCACAAACATCTTTTGTGTCTTAATTTGCATCACTTACCCAGTATTTTCCTATGTAAGACCAACTTCTCTATTATCATGACACACCCCCAAATTTGATATCTCTTTACCTTAAGGTCTGATGAAAGATTTAGTAACACCTACATTTGTCAATATCTCAGTGTTGTTTCTTTCTCTGTTCATAATATTCTCAACAACAATCTAAAAAATTAAATCATAACTACATCCTATTTCTTCATCATTTTATTATCAAGTGACTAGCGTTCACAGCTTCTATAATATCTTATTAATTTTCCGACTTTATGTTCTATGATAATCATATCCTACTAATTTCTAAACTGCAAGCTCTATGATAATATCCTACTAATTTCCAGACTTTTATGTTCTATGATAAACATATCTTACACATTTTCAGACTTTATGTTCTATGAGAAGCATACATTATTAATTTCTAAACTACAAGTTCTATGATAAACATATATTACTAACTTCCAGACTGTATGTTCTATGATAAATATATCCTACTAGTTTCCAGACTTTATGTTCTATGAGAAACATATCCAACTAGTTTCCAGACTTCATGTTTCATTAAAAACATGTCCAAGTAATTTCCACAGCCATAAATTCATTTTTCACATGAAACAAATCCTACTAATGTCCAGCGTTCACATTTCAAGAAAACTTGTTCTACTAATGTTCAGAGTCACAACTTTATATTATAAAAAACACAGAATAAAACATTGTTAGCCAATTGTTAGAATCTTCTAAAAACATTACGTAAATCAATACAACTGTATCTGTATAGAACTTTACCTACCAAAGCAACACTACCAAGAAACAAACTGATGAAAAGAAAATAACCATATGAGTTTTAACTGATGAAGTGCCATGGGATGATTAATCATCTTAAGTGACTTCCTGTATCTGCCATGGGCTTATATATCACCAAAATGTTGTCGGTGCATTATAATACAACATGTCTGCTACCATATTAACAACTTTAAAGTCATAACTGTGACAGACCTCTACTTCCCATTTTCCACCATCCATTTTTGTTTGGCCCAAACCTACCTTTGTTTGGCACTGAATCTGTTAAATGCCTGAATAAATGGAAACCTACATTTATTTACAAAGCAACCAAAAAAATTGTATAACATGACTTAATCAACCATACATACTGCCAGAATTTTCCACACAGGCAACATAATTTAATATAATAAAGTCCATCTGGAATTTTATTACCAAAATATCCCATAGTGCTGTTGGGGTGTGAAATGATAGGCATTCAGATATTCTAGACCATGGCATAAGATATCTATCCTTTCCAGGGATAAGATCTATCCTTTCCAAACAATTTACAGAAAATTCTGAAAATTAGGTAGCCATTCTATGAGGAAGGGGTCAAGCCCAGAGCAATTCTGGTCAGAAAAAGATAATACTGCCACTGCTGCTGGGAATTGAACCTAAACCACTACAATGATAAGCAACAACACTATCCACTAGGCTAGCATGCTCCTATTACTAAAGCAACAATTAAATAAAAATAACTGACCAAATGCCATAATATCTGTCTATTTCTTGCTTTTCAATTTGAACATCCGGTGCCAGTTATCTTCACAAATAATTCTGAATCTATCACTTTTATGTTGTACCCAGCGGCTAAAATAAAACTAAACTTTCTGGCTTTGAATTCCAGAAACTGCTTATCTGGCAACACACACAATCAACATCCTGCTCTACCTGCAAGACCCCAACAAATAGGATCCCTACATTTTAACCCGAACAGTATAAAAGTCTTTCCAAAATAACTGCTCACACATAAACCATCACCTGGTCTGTCTTGTGAAAGTGGCTGCTAGAGAGGAATTAAAAAAGAAAAACCTAACCCTGAAAGCCAATTTTCTAAATATAGTCAACTGTTATCTCCCTTTTATCTAAGAATGTCAGATAACACCGGAGAACTTACGTGTAACCTTGGCAGTGAAAGGTGAGCCAGCAATGTGCTTGTCTGCAAACTTCACTGTAATCTGGTACTCGCCAGGTGCTGTGGGCAGGTAGGATACTGTGCAAGTTCCATCTTCATTATCCTTGCACTGTATTTCGGTCTTTGATGGACCCTCGATTGCCAAAGACAGTCCTCCTAAAATTAAATTTAAATAAAACGTTTAAAAAAGAAATAAGTAAATGTTTCTTGGGGAAAAATTAGGTAATAAAATGGCATATTTTATTGTAGGCAATAACAAAATGAGCAGTCTGGACATTTTGAGAGAGGTTAAGTCACAAAGACAACCGATCACAAACATCAGAAAGAGGTAGTTATCATTTTTGGCTATGTTATCAGAAAACAAGCTGGTCTCCGTGGGTATGGACACGATTCATAAGCCCGCTTACCTGCATTCAAAACACAGCTGCGACCGATTTGGCAGCAGGCCGTGATTTGCTGGCTGGTAACGTGTTGGTATGGGAGCTGGTCGTTCAGAAAGCAATGGCAAACTACTGAATGTAAACTTGCCAAGACATCAACAACAGCAGTAAAATGTTATTGTTGACAGTGATGTCCTGTAAATAGGATATGCACCAAACAAAACAATCAGAAGACAAAAACTGGAACATGTTGTGGCAACTGGAAAGATTTGAGGAAAAAGAGATAGAGGAAGACAGTAAGAGAATAAAACACAGAACAGATGGACATACCTGCACCAGCATTCTTTGTGTTGATGGTGAAGACGGCTTGTTCGTAAACCACACCGTGGCTTAGACCAGGGCCGTAGGCCGTCACATAACCCGAGTCTACAGCCTCAACGTGGAACAAGAAGGGACTTCCTGTCAACATACAAACAAACACATTATACACATTTGAGAGCCTTGGCTGTGTTTACAATATGTGTTAAAATGTGTGAAAAGGGTTATGAACAAAATTTGCAATCCCACATACCTTGTTTGAAACACAGCTGCAGGCCATTTGGAAGCAGACCTCCTTGTGCTGGTTTTCATATAATGGTATGAGTGCTGGTTGTTTCAGAATGCAATGGCAAACTACTGAACGTAAAATTTGCCAAGAAATCATAAACAGCCAATAAATGCTGGGGTTGACTGCTACATCCTGTAAAGAATATGTAGCTAATTTTAAACTACACATAACCAAACTAAACCACCATGCTGGATGCTGTTTTTGAGTGAATATTGATTTTTTTTCTTTTTTTGAGGGAAATTATAACAGCGAAGGTGATGGGCCAATGGGGCTCTGGCTTGCCAGTGGCGACGGATTCCCTATGGTCAGATTTGTCTGTCCTAAGCCTGCAACTGGTCTAGCAAACAGGCAGGGGATTTTTCTTACCGCTCAAAGAAAAAGAAAGAAGCTCCATGGATATCTCGATATATGAAGCCCATAAATGAGCACTCTCCCACTGTTTATGCTTCATCTCGAATCCACAAGGTACAAGAGGAACAAGATGAGATGAGATGATTAGTTTCATGAATGATGGTGTAGTTGTATTATCCCACGTGATGTCAGTGTGATGCTGATTCAGCCTACACTACATTTCCAACTGAAAATGATTGATTTAACTCAATTAAATGGGCTACTGATTTATCTCAGTCAAATTGAACACTAATTTATTTTGACCAAATGGTCCACTGATTGATTTCAGCCAAATGGTTCACTGATTTATCTCAGCCAAAAGGTCCACTGATTTATCTCGGCCAAATGGTCCACTGATTTATCTTGGCCAAATGGCCCACTGATTTATCTCAGCCAAAGGGTCCACTAATTTATCTCGGCCAAATGGTCCACTGAGTTATCTCAGCCAATGGTCCATTGATTTATCTTAGACATTTGGACCCCTGATTTGTCTCAGCCAAATGGTCCAATTATTTATCTCACTCAAATATTCCACTGATTTATCTCAGTTAAATGGACCACTGATTTATCTCAGCCAAATGGACCATTGATTTATCTAAGCCAAATGAGCCACTAATTTATCTCTGTCAAATGGACCACCAATTTATCTCAGCCAAATGAGCTATTGATTTATCTCAGCCAAATGAGCCATTGATTTATCTCAGCTAAATGGATCACTGATTTATCTCATCCAAATGGACCATTGATTTATTTCAGCCGAATGGATAACTGATTTAGCTCAGCCAAATGGACCACTGATTTATCTCTACAATATGGACTACAACTGAAAATGATTTATTCAACTAAATGGAATGGGTCTATTATTTACCTCAGCCACATGGACCTCTGATTTATCTCAGCCAAATTGACCACTGATTTATCTCAACCAAAAGAATCACTGATTTATCTCAGCTAAATGGATCACTGATTTATCTCAGTCAAATGGTCCACTGAGGTCGCAAGACAAGAACGTCAGATTTCACACTGGCCAAGATCTTGTGGCACCTTTTCATGGTGCAGCTTATCCACAGCCCCTAATGTTGTCATGCTCTGACCTGATTAAAAGAATGATGATCTGTCTCTGAGGACAAAGAGTGCAGTAAAAGTGGGCAGGATGATACTGTCCCCTCTTATGATCTGGAAAGCACTCTTTTTCTCAGAGTTTGAGTCTTTGTTAATCTCCTGCTCACATTGTTCTTTCTGTTTTGCAGGTTTAGCTGCTTCCATTTCCGGATATACCACATTATTGTGGTAAGTGTAGCAAAGTAAACTTCTGTCCATGTCTTTGAGGTGTATTGGGTATGTGGTGCTAGACAAACATTTATATACACAAATCAACGCTTAATGGGTCATGTGGTCAATATTAAAATGGCCACCTTGATGGGTCATGTGGTCAATATTACAATGGCCACCTTGATGGGTCATGTAGTCAATATTACAATGGCCACCTTAATGGGTCCTGTGGTCAATATTACAATGGCCATCTTGATGGGTCATGTTGTCAATATTACAATGGCCACCTTGACAGGTGTATGGTCAATATTACAATGGCCACCTTGATGGGTCAAGTGGTCAATATTACAATGGCCATCTTGATGGGTCATGTGGTCAATATTACAATGACCACCTTGACGGGTCATGTGGTCAATATTACAATGGCCATCTTGACGGGTCATGTTGTCAATATTACAATGGCCACCTTGACAGGTGTATGGTCAATATTACAATGGCCACCTTGATGGGTCATGTGGTCAATATTACAATGGCCACCTTGATGGGTCATGTGGTCAATATTACAATGGCCATCTTGACGGGTCATGTTGTCAATATTACAATGGCCACCTTGACAGGTGTATGGTCAATATTACAATGGCCACCTTGATGGGTCATGTGGTCAATATTACAATGGCCACCTTGATGGGTCATGTGGTCAATATTACAAGGGCCACCTTGATGGGTCATGTGGTCAATATTACAATGGCCACCTTGACGGGTCATGTGGTCAATATTACAATGGCCATCTTGATGGGTCATGTGGTCAATATTACAATGGCCACCTTGACGGGTCATGTGGTCAATATTACAATGGCCACCTTGACAGGTGTATGGTCAATATTACAATGGCCACCTTGATGGGTCATGTTGTCAATATTACAATGGCCACCTTGACAGGTCATGTGGTCAATATTACAATAGCCACCTTGACAGGTGTATGGTCAATATTACAATGGCCACCTTGATGGGTCATGTGGTCAATATTACAATGCCACCTTGATGGGTCATGTGGTCAATATTACAATGGCCACCTTGACAGGTGTATGGTCAATATTACAATGGCCACCTTGATGGGTGTATGGTCAATATTACAATGGCCATCTTGATGGGTCATGTTGTCAATATTACAATGGCCACCTTGACAGGTGTATGGTCAATATTACAATGGCCACCTTGATGGGTGTATGGTCAATATTACAATGGCCACCTTGATGGGTCATGTGGTCAATATTACAATGGCCACCTTGATGGGTCATGTGGTCAATATTACAATGGCCATCTTGATGGGTCATGTGGTCAATATTACAATGGCCACCTTGACGGGTCATGTGGTCAATATTACAATGGCCATCTTGATGGGTCATGTGGTTAATATTACAATGGCCACCTTGACGGGTCATGTGGTCTATATTACAATGGCCACCTTGACAGGTGTATGGTCAATATTACAATGACCACCTTGATGGGTCATGTGGTCAATATTACAATGCCACCCTGATGGGTCATGTGGTCAATATTACAATGGCCACCTTGACAGGTGTATGGTCAATATTACAATGGCCACCTTGATGGGTGTATTGTCAATATTACAATGCCACCTTGATGGGTCATGTGGTCAATATTACAATGGCCACCTTGACAGGTGTATGGTCAATATTACAATGGCCACCTTGATGGGTCATGTGGTCAATATTACAATGGCCACCTTGACGGGTCATGTGGTCAATATTACAATGGCCACCTTGATGGGTCATGTGGTCAATATTACAATGGCCACCTTGATGGGTCATGTGGTCAATATTACAATTGCCATCTTGATGGGTCATGTGGTCAATATTACAATGGCCACCTTGACGGGTCATGTGGTCAATATTACAATGGCCATCTTGATGGGTCATGTGGTTAATATTACAATGGCCACCTTGACGGGTCATGTGGTCTATATTACAATGGCCACCTTGACAGGTGTATGGTCAATATTACAATGACCACCTTGATGGGTCATGTGGTCAATATTACAATGCCACCTTGATGGGTCATGTGGTCAATATTACAATGGCCACCTTGACAGGTGTATGGTCAATATTACAATGGCCACCTTGATGGGTGTATTGTCAATATTACAATGCCACCTTGATGGGTCATGTGGTCAATATTACAATGGCCACCTTGACAGGTGTATGGTCAATATTACAATGGCCACATTGATGGGTCATGTGGTCAATATTACAATGGCCACCTTGACAGGTCATGTGGTCAATATTACAATGGCCACCTTGATGGGTCATGTGGTCAATATTACAATGGCCATCTTGATGGGTCATGTGGTCAATATTACAATGGCCACCTTGACGGGTCATGTGGTCAATTTTACAATGCCACCTTGATGGGTCATGTGGTCAATATTACAATAGCCACCTTGACAGGTGTATGGTCAATATTACAATGGCCACCTTGATGGGTGTATGGTCAATATTACAATGGCCATCTTGACGGGTCATGTTGTCAATATTACAATGGCCACATTGATAGGTGTATGGTCAATATTACAAAGGCCACCTTGTTGGGTCAAGTGGTCAATATTACAAAGGCCACCTTGTTGGGTCAAGTGGTCAATATTACAATGGCCACCTTCACTTCCCAGGGAATTCCTGGTACCCATTGTAGCGGGTGCATTAGTGTAATGGTTAGGGGGTTATGCTGACAATGGCACAAGCACTGTCAGACAAGGGTGTGATGATGGCACTCGCCACTTGCTACAGGAGGGAAAGACTGGCCACTTATTCCTCCAGGCTTTCAGGCTTAAAAAACTGAGGTCAGCATGGCCGAATGGGTAAGACTGCTGGCTCTTAAACTTCAGGTGTGCTGATGGAGAAGTAGCGGGTTCAACCCCTACACCAGTCAGTTGCACTAAAATGTTGACTTCTCATCCATGACTTGGGGATGTAAATTACAAGTACCTCAGAAGTCAGAATGGGTTCACCTGATGGTGAGAGACACTGGTAATAGGGAAAGCTGGCCTATGATGGTACTAACACTTCACTTACTCCAAGTGAGTTCCTAATGGAGAGCGACACTAGTAACAGGGACAGCTGGTCTATGATGGTCCTACAACTTCACTTAATCACAATGAGTTCCTGATGGAGAGAGACATTGGTGATATGGAAAGCTGGCCTATGATGGTCCTACAACTTCACTTACTCACAATGAGTTCCTGATGGAGAAAGACATTGGTGATATGGAAAGCTGGCCTATGATGGTCCTACAACTTCACTTACTCACAATTAGTTCCTGATGGAGAGAGACATTGATGATAGGGAAAGCTGGCCTATGATGGTCCTACAACTTCACTTACTCACAATGAGTTCCCGATGGAGAGAGACATTGGTGATAGGGAAAGCTGGCCTATGATGGTCCTACAACTTCACTTACTCACAATGAGTTCCTGATGGAGAAAGACATTGGTGATAGGGAAAGCTGGCCTATGATGGTCCTACAACTTCACTTACTCACAATGAGTTCCTGATGGAGAGAGACATTGGTAATAGGTAAAGCTGGCCTATGATGGTCCTACAACTTCACTTACTCACAATGAGTTCCTGATGGAGAGAGACATTGGTGATAGGGACAGCTGGTCTATGATGGTCCTACAACTTCACTTACTCACAATGAGTTCCTGATGGAGAAAGACATTGGTAATAGGTAAAGCTGGCCTATGATGGTCCTACAACTTCACTTACTCACAATGAGTTCCTGATGGAGAGAGACATTGGTGATAGGGACAGCTGGTCTATGATGGTCCTACAACTTCACTTACTCACAATGAGTTCCTGATGGAGAGAGACATTGGTGATAGGGACAGCTGGTCTATGATGGTCCTACAACTTCACTTACTCACAATGAGTTCCTGATGGAGAGAGACATTGGTGATAGGGACAGCTGGTCTATGATGGTCCTACAACTTCACTTACTCACAGTGAGTTCCTGATGGAAGATGTTTTGTTTTGTAATTTAGGCTGGATTGGTCTGGAAGTCCAAATCAGTAAAACAAAATCCCCACCTTGAAGGGGATTTGAACACACGGCCACCAGGTCAGTAAGCTAACTACAACCCTACTGAGGTTTCCTGTTCAATTACAGGTATTTCAAAAATCTATGAATTGTAAAAAGAATACTCCACAAAAATAGCACTATAATGTGTTACATTCAATGATGACATAGAGACATACCCAGTAGCAATAAGAGAACCCTCACCTTCAATTTCTTCATTATTATACTGCATGTGAAGCTCATGCAGTCCCGTCTCTGTGGGCTGGTACCTCACCGTCACCTGTGCCGTCCTTGTTGTCCTCAATGTTGGGGTAAGCTCTCTTTCCAGATGATGTGACAACAGTGGCTGTATAATAGGCAATGATGTTTCATTTTAATGATGATTTTTATGAGTTTCAGGTTACAAAACAATACACATGGCATATCATTAAGCAAGATGTCAACAGAATTTAAACACAATTGAATCCAGAGTTCCTACTATCTATAAGATTGTTTACCATCCAGTTTCTGAATGCCAAGCACTTGATAGTAGGAAGATTTGTCCTTCTTCACAACAAAAGAGACTAAACACTTTATATGAAGCAAACAGTATCTTGTAAGTAAATGAAAACATCATTATCTTCTGATGTCCATTCACTGCAGCATTATTATTAACAATAACAAGCACAAAAACAACAATATGTTTAGATACTTATTTATGTGTGTTATGTAATTAATGTTACTTTACAAATGTGGTATAAGTCAATGATTGTATGTATACTGTATTCACATTACGCAGCGGTTCCATTAGCGTAGTTGATAGAGAGCTACACTGATAATTCCATGAGCACAGTCAGGCGAGGGTTCAATATCAGTGTATTTGTTGATCATCAACAGAAGAAAACCTGGCCTAATTATTCCTCTGGCATGCACCCTGGCCTACAAACTGTGATGGCCTTATCACATCACCGACCAATAGCAGGTTCCTGATTCAGAATACATGCTTGTTGTTGTATTCATACATCTACATATTTGTTGTGGAAGTGGCACTTGTTTCTTTGACTGCACACTCATTTAGTAATTTACTGTGTTATTAGAAAATAAAAATTCTAGAATATAACAAACACTACAGGGTAATATTAAGATTTTTTATATTAAGCTGAAGGTACAGAAAAGAATAATAGCAAAATAATAATAAGTCTGAAACTATGTCTGAAAAATAACTTTGACAACCAGAAGACAAAATGTGTTCTTACCAGAGACGAAGTTAAAGATAGGGCCAACTGGCAGTGTGAAGTCCACAGGTTGGAACAACCCTGACACTGGGGCTGACCGCAAGGAGTCAATACGGTCAGCAGTCAACAATTCCTCACCCACCTGGAACCAAACAAGTAATATTGTTCACCCACATATGTATGAATTAAATTGTGTAAGATAAACATGAAACAACTGGAAAATTACACTGACATAAAAATGTAAAATTAATATTAATTTAAAATATACTTAGCTACTGCAAAATGTTGAACTACTGATAATTAACATGATCATTATATGCAAAGAATAACCCCATTGAAACAAAACAACAGAAGTAAAGAAGTCTAGAATAGCTTTTTCGATAAACTTGAATTAACTCTTTGAATACTGTTAAAACATAAGAAGTCTGAGATAGTTATACACCCTTGTTTCTATGGTAATGGCTCTGTTGCATAACCTTCTCAGTTAAGGACAAAAAATAAGTGGTCCTAAATTCATACTGTAGATCCCTCAGATGCTGTAAATATGAAAAGTAAATCATAACTGACCTCTGTTAAATTAAAAAAAATGTGATATGCTACCCTAAATAGAATATTTATTTACGCAAATCTTTTTATATGGATGTGGAAACAAAGGGAACACCATCACATTAATTTGTGAAGAATAAATGTAAGGGTGTCTATGGCATAGGAAAATGATGAACTTCGAATAAATTGAACTATTAAGCACAGGAAGATGATCAGCTGTCACCAAATCTGACATTTAGCATAGAAACATGATCGGCTTTAGCTGCATATAAGCATTAAATATTTACAAATGATCGATATAACTGAATCAAAATATTAAACATAGACAAATGATCCCACTTAACTGAACCAAAACATTAAGGATCCCATTTAATTGAATCAAAACATTAAGCATAGTCAAATGATTCACTATAACTGAATCTAATCACTAAGAAAAGAAAAAAAATCTGCCACAGTCTTTCTCCATGACCTAGACTTATGTTGAAATCAAAACTTATTGTCTCCAGCCACAACACACCTCCCATATGACAGAGTGGGACTTCTTTCAGGTCAAAGTATGCTGTCATAAGGCAGTTTTCTGGCTCCCCTTTTTCAATGCCAAAGCTGCCAGAAGCTGCTCAAACAAATCTCTTGCGAACTGGAATGGTTCCCCCCTGAAAGAACTTCTCTCATGTCTTGCACATTCTATTTCTATTCCTGCAGAGCCAGTCTGCTAGACAGAGGATGCTTACTTTTGAGGTGCTGCCACACCTTGCACAAGCTCTCTCCTTTCTCTCATTGATGGTCTTGAACTGTTTCACCGGGAAGGTTAACCCAGTCAACAAATGCCAGCAGAAGTTGGATGTGTCGGCTTAACGGCGCAAGAACGCAGCTCTGCTGTAAACAGACACAATGCAATCACGTCCGAAAAAAAACAACTCCGGATGAAAGAAGAAGAAGAAGAAGAAGAAGAAGAAGAAGAAGAAGAAGAAGAAGAAGAAGAAGAACTGTTTCAGAGCCGCACTCTTTGTACTGTAAATTCCATGCTGAATTTCTGTCATCTGCTCTAATGTGGGCTGGTGACGTCCTCCGCTCACTGCATCCAAATTAATGTTGACAGTGGGGTACACAATCTCTCCCAACCTTCTTAATTTCTTTTCTGGCAGTGTGTGCTTCAGCTCAGTTTTTAGCATTTGGGAGCTGTTGAGTTGATCTTATCTGAGAGGTGTCCGAATGTATCTCTGAACTGATTGACTTGAATATTTTCAGCTTTATTAGGTTGTCTCTACTGCGATCTTCTGTTGACTTCTCTATTTAGACGGTGTGTTGTTTCTCATTCTTGATGTATCTTTTATTTATTCTTATTTTCCTCTGTGTGGAGACAATTTTAACACAAATGCACGGACAGCCTGGTTACTGGGCTGATGTAAAAGTCCTTGTATCATTTGATTTGGATGTCTATGGATCCATATTTATCTCTTAATGGCTCTTGGGGATATTTGTCCCTGTTCTATGCTGAAACTAATGTGAACTGAATGTTGTAACTAGAGTCAACTGACTGTGCTGTAACTAATGTTAACCATGAAGCCATAAGAGACTGACTCCATGCCTGGGTGTTCCTCCACTCACCTTGGTAGTAAACGTCTGGTACTCCTCTTCAAGGACGGCCTGGGTGAAGACACAAGGGGTACAACTCATCAACCACATGCAAGACATGCAGTGAAAGAATGGAAATGGCAACGTGAAAGGAGAAGAGGGGAAAGGAAGGCGACAAACACAGTAGTATTTTAATTTGAATTTTTATTGTGTAATGTTTAGTACATAGTTTAGTTTGGGGGAAGAAGGATTTGAAAGGTTGTTATGTCACCATGGGCACAGAAGATATCAGGTTTGAATCCCACCAGAGGTCTAGGAAATTTTACAAGAGCTGTTGGTCTCAATATTACACACCCTCTGATATCTTGTGCAGTGTGATAAAATATCTAGCCTTCCCAGATAATAGCAAAATACAAGCTGGGCATATTAAAAATCACATGGCATTTAGAAATTGCAAAGAGTAGACTATAAGACCACTGCCTTGGCAAAAAGTTAAGGAAAAACCTATCTCTGAGTATGATGCACTCTCCTTTTCTGTTATGGAACCTTTCTATAAGAAATAAGCCTAATATATTTGCATGCTGAAGTTGAACGCACAGATCTAGTAGAGGGTGCATAACTAAGTATGATGCACTCTCCTTGAAAGAGAAAAGAAGAGGATGAATGTAGTAAATGCACTGGCATGTTATAGACAAAACCAGTTTGTCTTGCAATCTGTCCTTCATCTCAGTTAATTGTTAAATCTTTCGTTCTGACAAATTCATAAAATAATTGGCTACAGTTGGCATGAACACATACATTACAAGTGTGACTTTACAGAGACAGGGACGTTATAAATAACACAAACTAAATGAGACAGACAGAGAGAGACAGAGAGACAGAGAGAAACAGAGAAAGGCAGAGAGAGAAAGACACAGAGAAAGTGTGTGACAGGGAGAGAGAAAGAGACAGAGAGAGACAGAGAGGGAGCGAGAGTGAGAGAAAGAGAGAGAGAGAGAGAGAGAGAGAGAGAGAGAGAGAGAGAGAGAGAGAGAGAGAGAGAGAGAGAGAGAGAGAGAGAGAGAGAGAGAGAGAAAGAAAAAAGAAGAGAGAAAAAGAAAGGGGGAGGGTTAGAGTATGTCAATATTTAACGTGTTCAATCCTGAGATGTGTGATTGGCTCTTCTTTATGTATATTGTCCCAAAAATTGTACTATGCACTTTCTTACTTTTTAAGGTTTGTCAGCACATACCAAAGAAATCTGATTAGCTCAATGACAATTTCCACTCCCTTTATAATTCAACAACATTTTGTGGCATACATTAACTTGCTTCTGTTATATTTCTTTAAACAGTCCAACCTTCATTGGTCATCAGGAACAGATTGTATACCTCTAAACCACTCTTATTGCCACCAGTCTAAATCAGATCTCCTGGGACCACCATCAATTTCTTGTGTGTAAATCTGGTCAAGTATAACATCTTTTTGAGAGCTGAAGTCGCCCAGTGGCTAGTGCACTTGTGTGTAAATCTGGTCCAGTATAGCATTGTTGTGGTCATGCAGTGGCTAGTACACTCGTGTGTAAATCTGGTCCAGTATAACATCTTTTTGAGAGTTGAGGTCGCCCAGTGGATAGTACTCTTGTGTGTAAATCTGGTCCAGTATAACATCTTTTTTGAGAGCTGAGGTCGCCCAGTGGATAGTACTCTTGTGTGTAAATCTGGTCAAGTATAACATCTTTTTGAGAGCTGAGGTTGCCCAGTGGCTAGTGCACTTGTGTGTAAATCTGGTCCAGTACAACATCTTTTTGAGAGCTGAGGTCGCCCAGTGGCTAGTACTCTTGTGTGTAAATCTGGTCCAGTATAACATTGTTGTGGTCATGCAGTGGCTAGTACACTCGTATGTAAATCTGCTCCAGTATAACATCTTTTTGAGAGCTGAGGTAACCCCAGTGGCTAGTAGATGTTTGTAAATCTGGTCAAGTACAACATCTTTTTGAGAGCCAAGGTAACGCAGTAGCTTGTACACATGGCTGCTGGTCAGGTGTTTGAATCCCCATCGAGGCAGAGATTTAAAAAAAATTGTCCTTGCAGATCTATCCAGCTTGAAATGGGTACCAGGAGGTAGCCTGGGATATAAAGGTGGCCAGCCTGATATTGACCAGATCGTCCATCTATTGCCAGTTGGTCTATAATAATATAGGAATAGCAGCATTGTTTTTTGGCGCTCGCTCACTCGCTTTGAACTCAAATGTAGTCCATACACACTACTTCTAATAGTGCTTGACTGAATTTTGCGTGTGGATTAGCTTTCTTTATTTATGGTGTCCTTCGCCATCAGGCAAACCCACTCCAACTTCAGAGGTACTTGTAAATTACGTCCCCCAAGTCAAGTATGATAGGTCAACATTTTAGTGGAACTGTCCGGTGTAGGGGCTGAACTCCTTATCTTGGTATCAGCACACCGGATGTTGAAGAATACGCATTCTTATCCAATCGGCCATGCTGACTTAGCACCATTCAACAGATATGATTCATTACTAAATGAAGAAAGAATGAAGAAATTACTGGGTAAAGAAAGGATGCAGACATTACTGGGTAAAGAAAGAATGAAGAGATTATTGGATAAAGAAAGAATGAAGAGATTATTGGATAAAAAAAGAATAAAGAGATTATTGGATACAGAAAAAATGAAGAGATTACTGGATAAAGAAAGAATGAAGAGATTATTGGATAAAGAAAGAATGAAGAGATTATTGGATAAAGAAAGAATGAAGAGATTGCTGGATGAAAAAAGAATGAAGAGATTACTGGATAAAGAAAGAATGAAGAGATTAGTGGATACAGAAAGAATTAAGAGGTTACTGGATAAGAAAGAATGAAGAGATTACTGGATGAAGAAAGAATGAAGAGATTACAGGATGAAGAAAGAATGAAGAGATTACTGGACAAAGAAAGAATGACGAGTTTACTGGATGAAAAAAGAATGAAGAGATTACTGGATAAAGAAAGAATCAAGAGATTACTGGATAAAGAAAGAATGAAGAGATTGCTGGACAAAGAAAGAATGAAGAGATTACAGGACAAAGAAAGAATGAAGAGATTACTGGACAAAGATAGAACGAAGAGATTATCGGATGAAGAAAGAATGAAGAGATTACTGGATGAAGAAAGAATTAAGTTAATACTGGGTGAAGAAAGAACAAGAAGAACACAATCCAGAACGATACCATCAAGATAAAACAAGACACACACACACCATGTAGCCTCCTGTCCCCCCATAACTAGTCACACACAGGTTTAACAGGCATCACCATCCCTTTTACTATATGGAAATTTTGTTTTTAGCTTCAGTTAATACCACCTAGTCTGAATGTATATAAAATAGAGATACAAGTAGATAAAAATAGGTCTAAAGACAAAATAATGTGATATAGAGATAGAAGAAGAGAGAAAGAGGGAGAATAATAAAAAAGAGATATAGACATTAAAAAGGGAAGAGAGAAAAAAAAGAGAGTGAAGAGAAATGGAAATGCAAAGTTAAAGCAATATAATGAAAACAGATGTTTTTTGAAATGCAAATGGTAAACACAAAATTAAAGATAGGTAAACTCATTCAATTCAAGAATGGCAAAGAGAAAAAAAGCAGGTTTTCAGCCAAAGTTTTGAAAAATTAGTATGACATGGTTAAATAATATCACTGCTAAAGAGAAATAAATAAGCAACCCTCTCTCCCTGTCTCTCTCTCTCCCAGTCTCTCTCTCTCTTTCTCTCTCCATCTCTCCCCCTCTCCATCTCTCCCCCTCTCCTACTCTCTCCCAGATGTAACGTACCTGATGTAGACAGTTATAGGAAACTACCACATGATCTTCCCTAGATTTCATGGAATTCTACAGATCAGAGTCAAAGAACGACCACCGAAGACTGAGATGTGTGAAGTACATAAACAGGACATGGCAGGGCACATGATGGGTATCAGTGATTTCATGCCAAACACTGAACTACATACAGGAAATGGGACAGCTTCTCTAGATAAGGCACTCATTGGCAGCTCAGAACAGCTTACTTGAACTGTACAGTATCCCATGATTGTGGTGTAGTTGCTATAAGCTCACTGAATAGTACCAATAAATGAGGTTGACTGCATTCAGGTTAAGACCAAAAACATATTAATGCAAAATGTGGGAAGAGAGGTTGACAAATGAGAGAAATATAAGATTGAACCTCCCATTATCAGTGAACAAAACATAAGAAACAACATCAACAGAACATGAAAAAAGTAACTGATAACCAATGAATAACATCAAAACACAACACAAAACAGCTATTCCAAATGGTTCAAACTTGTAGAAGCTGTTCTATATTGTTTTCAGATGTACTAATTTGGTTATCAAACATCAGGATATTAACTGGATGAAGTCTGTAGAATGCACCATGAAGTGTTTGAGGGTGTTGAAGGCTCACAACTGCCAACCTTCAATGTGGAGCTGGTACTTTATAATAATGATGATATGAACACAAAGAAATGGTTATTTGGGAAAAAACCTGGCTCACATAAGCCAACACAAAGAGAGGGTCACAGTGTAAGAAAAAGTCTTCTTGTAAGTTTTGTCACTCAAAGACCAAACAGAGTTTGTATTTTAGCACGGACATGGCTGAAGGCATCACGACAAACTTAGGATTCACTCTTAGTAAACAACACCCTACATGCAGAGCACACTGTTTGATCCCAATGAACTAACTGCCATTTCTTGTGGGTTCTATATAGTTTAACTTTTAACTGATAGTTCTAAACACTCTACCAAAACGTATTTACACTGCTCCTCCATTTCTCATATTATTTATGTATACAACAGGTACATTACCCTCTTTGGACAACAATCACCTTCAAATTAATATCCTGTTCACAGGATTATTAATCTGAGCCAGTGATGGACCCTAACATAACTTCTCTTTGGGGAATAGGCCTTCAACCAACTCGCTCCAAGCCCCCATATATTTAGATATCCCATGAAGCTCTGTCCTTGCCCTTGTCATATTGTTCATTTCTGTTTCAACTTCTTTTTTTTTCCCAAGGTCTTCCTCTGTGTCTTTTGCCTTGTGGATTCCAAACTAAATCTTTTCTTGTTATACTTTATATCTTTGCTGTTACCTGGATATTTTCTAGTTATACTTTATATCTTTACTGTTACCTGGATATTTTCTAGTTATACTTTATATCTTTACTGTTACCTGGATATTTTCTAGTTATACTTTATATCTTTACTGTTACCTGGATATTTTCTAGTTATACTTTATATCTTTACTGTTACCTGGATGTTTTCTAGTTATACTTTATATCTTTACTGTTACCTGGATATTTTCTAGTTATACTTTATATCTTTACTGTTACCTGGATATTTTCTAGTTATACTTTATATCTTTGCTGTTACCTGGATGTTTTCTAGTTATACTTTATATCTTTACTGTTACCTGGATATTTTCTAGTTATTCTTTATATCTTTACTGTTACCTGGATATTTTCTAGTTATACTTTATATCTTTACTGTTAACTGGGTATTTATTTTATGTCTTTACCGTTAAATGGATATTTACCAACAGCACTTGAACCACTTAACCTACTAATGTACATCAACGTGTGAAAATATGGCTTTTTCTGGAGCATGTAAACTAAGAGTAAAGAACTGGTTAAACTTCACCCAAGAAACAAACCAGCACCACAAGCACTCTGATTTACCTGTACAGTGTAGCTTCCGTTGGGAACCAGCTCGCCGCCAAATTTAATTTCGATCGTGTACGGCCCTGGGAACTGTGGGGTGAAGGAGATAGAGAATGTACCATCACCCTGGTCGATGATGTCGATGTCAATGTCGCTGCCACTTGGGGATCGGATGCGGCAAGTGACTTTTCCAACACCGGCCTGGGCAGCGTCTACTGTGATGATGGTCTCTTTGCCAACTGGGATGGTTCGGTCATTGCCATCTACAGAGGAAATTAACAGTAGGTGAACAGGTTAATGTTGTCTCATAGTAGGTACTCTTGCTGGCTGTGAAGTATTAGGCTTTCACATATTCTAGGCCAGGATTATGAGGTGGGTTGGCCAGTTCCATTTCTCATCACCTTTCCACTTCAGATAATTTCCAGTGGACTGTTGGGAAACTAGATCCAATATCTGAATATTATTAGGACAGCTGAAGGAAAAGAAAATGTAGTGTTTGAGAAGATCATTTCAGAATATTCTGGAAATAGAAGAAAACTAATGCTATATAGGTATTGATGACTGCAGGTGTCACTAGATCGCTAATTAAAACTGTAAGGACTTATAGAAATGAAATTTATGGGGCAAATCAGCACACAAAAAACAAGAACATAGAATAGAGAAATCAGCCTTAAGTGGGATAATATGAATGAGCTTCAAATGAAAACCTTAAATAGTATTTTATTTTGGGGGGAAGGGGTGTGTGAATGTATTCTGAAAAAGTAAAGAGTTTTGTACCATTTTTTGATGTAGTCACCACTGCATTCAATGTAAGTCCTCCAGTGCAGATAAAGTGCTTGGATTCCTGTATAAAAATCGACTCAGGGGTCACTACTTGGTGTGCCTGACCCATACGTGAACAGTCTGTCCCAGATGTCAAACCGTTTTGAAAATGCTACTGTAGTCTTGTAACAGTTGTCTGCAATTGTCGGTCTCTGTCTGAGTAAGATTAGGATTTATTTTGATGTCATGCAGATTGTTTGTCGTGTCAAGTGATGGGGTCGGTATTTCGTCGGTCTCGTCATCGTCTGTGTGGTCCACTATCGTTGTGCTTGCTGCTGTCTCGTCTTGGTCTTCGTCTCTGTTGTAGTACGGTTTTAACATGTTGATGTGAAATATTTTGTGTTTGTCCTTTATTGCGATCTCATAGTCTACTGTCGAGATTTGTCTCAGTACTTTAAACGGTCCTTGCCATGAGTCTGTCAGTAAGTGTCTAATCCACTCATACACTTGCTGGACTGACAGGCATGCATCACCATACTGGACCTTCATTTGTCGATGAATTTCTATTATAGGTTTCACCCCTTCAGTGATCAATAAACGGATAACAAAATGCTGCTCCTCTTTGGTGCATGTCAAAAGTGGGGGCTGGGGGGGCACCTTTAAACTGTCCTTATGACAGTCTGTGTTTGTCTGCACCATGATGTCATGTGCTTAACACTCTTGACATCCTTAACAACAATATTGACAGGTTACAAGACAAAGACATGTTTATTGCAATTTTTATCTCACTTTTAAGGTTTTAATTTGAAGCCCCGCTAGTACTAGGCAAAAGAGGCAGAAGAAGACATAGAAAAATGTACATGGAAAACTGAGCTACAAATACTAACATAAAAAACACCAACTTCTTAAATAAATCAGATGACAGAGAGGACAGGTGAGACATGACGTCAAATGTCTGCTCCTGGCCAGAGACTTGTGTCAGATAACAGTAGTGATAATCAGAGTTTAATTAATGCTGTCTCAGTTTGAAATGTCAGGCCTTGGTATAATAACCTGGTCATACAGGGTGCATTTTTAATGACTGTGCAGTGTTTGAAAATATTTTGTATTTACCTATTATGTTGCATGAACTTTACAGAGGGTGAATACAAAACTTGAATCGGCAATATTTTCAAACACTGCACAGTCATTAAAAATACACCCTATAGTAAACTAAAGCAAAGGATCCTTTTACACACATTAAGGGCATACTGGGCATTAGATGCTAGACCCATATTTGTTTAGACCATCTGTCATTCTGTGGATGATGTGGCCAGTATCATTCCAGCTATCTTGACTTCCCAAGACAATTTCTGGTACCCATTTAGGGCTGGGTACATTTTAAAAATCTGCCACCTTAATGCAGATTGAACCCATGACCACCAAGCCAGCAGGTGAGCATCTAGCCACTACACCACCACAACTTCCAACTTGGTCATGGTATGATAATAAGATGGAGTGGCCAGCTCCCTTTTTCAATGTCTTTACTTCCAAAGAAATTGTGAACATTCTGTCCTCCATGCTATAATTCTGAGTCAACCCCAGGTAGAACCAACATCTTTACTTGCAAGGAAATTGTGAACATTCTCTGTCCTCCATGCTATAAAATTGAGTCAATCCCAGAGCTGTAATGGTGAAACCAACATCAAATCCTGACACTACTGGAGATTTAACTGTGGACCACTGTGTTGGCAGGCAAATACAATAACCATTAGGCCACCATTACTCCTCATAAACACAGGCACACATGTATGCAAGTATGCACTCATGCATAAACATACACACACACACACACACCAACATATAAAACAGCTACAAACCTGTAATTCTACATTTGCTGGCATCTCCTGTGGGTGTGGCCTTGACATTAAAAGGAGATCCTGGTGCATTCTGGCCACCATACCGGACAGCGATATCATACACGCCTTGATCCTCTGGAGTATACACCACATCATATGTCCCATCTCTATTATCCTGGATAAATGGACGGATGAATGTGTCGTCTGGACGCTGAAAATATTAAGACCATAATTATTCAATATCAAGATATGGTAAAACTGTAGTTGGACTATGGCTGGAAACAGTACAAGCAGTTACAAAACATTGGAAACATAAAAACCTCAACTAATGAATGCCTGAATACACTGAGGCTTTGATTAATGAATATTTGGAGACAATGCAGATTTGATTAATCAATGTTTGGAGACAGTGAATATCTGATTAATGAATATTTGTAGACAGTGAATATCTGATTAATGAATGTTTGTAGACAGTGACTAGATGATTAATGAATGATTGTAGACAGTGAATATATGATTAATGAATGTTTAGAGACAATGAAGATTTTATTATTGAATGTTTGGGGACAGTGGAGACATGATTAATACATATTTGTAAACAATGAGTTTATGATTAATGAATGTTTGGAGACAATGAAGATTTAATCAATGAGTGTTTGGGGACAGCGAAGATTTGATTAATGACTGGAAATAGTAAAGATTTGATTAATGACTATTTGGAGACAGTGAAGATTTGATTAATGAATGTTTGTAGACAGTGAAGATTTAATTCATGAATGTTTGTAGACAGTGAAGATTTGATTAATGAATATATGAAGACATTGAAGACTTAATTAATTAATATTTGGCGAGAGTGAAGACATGAATAATGAATGTTTATAGACAGTGTAAACTTTATTAATGAATTTTTGGAGAGAGTGAAGAGAAGATTTATGAATGTTTATGGACAGCAGAGATTTGATTAATGAATGTTTGAGACAGCTAAATCAATGAGTGTTTGGAGACAGTGAAGACGTGATTAATGAATGTTTGTAGACAGTGACATGATTAATGAATGTTTGGAGACTACTAGGTGTCACGAATTGGCAGCCTTTACTTCCCAGAACAAATTTCGGTTCACTTTTGATGAACTATGTAGAGATATTACAGAACAAGGAATGAAATTCTCTATCATAAAGAATGCTGGGGAAAGGAGAAATTGACCCAGAATTGATAATAACACCACACAGTCATGCAGTGTTAAATGAACCTCGACTGTGAGTGGAAATTAAAACTGCCAAGGCCTGACACAAGCAACCTGGAGCTATAAACATGCCAAGTCCAGCCATTCAGACTCAACAGAGTGTGAACAGACCTTGTAAAACTGATCCTAAACTTGACTAGAGGCTAGTAACTCCTGTAGACAGGTAGAAAGGCGGGGTGTTAGAAGGATAATAAACCATTCTGACTGGATTCAGAAAGTAGGTGTTGGATGTCTGGCAGAGGCAATTAACACTGGGCCTGTGGACTTTGTACCAGACACTGGAGAGCAAACTGTGAAACTGATCTGGGGCTGGCAACTCAAAACCATCCAGGTGTGACACTATGGTGATGGTTAGTGGTTCAGAAAGCATTATGACTGCCAGGGGAAGATAAGTCAGCCTGCATGGGAAAAGAGGTGTGAACTGGCCCAACACTTGAATAGAATTAATTACCTATAGGAGGTCAGCATGTTTCTGTCATACCAGACAGAAAGGTGCCAAGGAGATAATAGGGTCTGCTGGACTCAGCTTAAATAAGGGTCCCTAGCTCTGGTCAGGTTAGAATTGAAAAAATCTCTGAACAGGTAGGAACTATCTCAATGTTCTGTAGTCATATGTATGATTCTTATGTTGCTAGATTTCACTAGGAGAATTATTTCTTAGTAACTAGTCAGTCTATATCTGATCTAGGTTATTTCAAGAACTATCATTGTCGTAGGTTACTTGAGTGGTCTTTCTAAGTTCTGTGTTCAATATCATATTGCTTTAAAGTGTTATTCTTCTGAGAAATAGAGCCTTATGTGAGACAGATCTTGTCTGGGTATACTTTTAGGTGTCTTGGTAGATGCTTGTCATTTCTTTGTACACTATCCTAGTTGCCTTTTGGTGTGTGCATTGGTTGTACAGAATATAGTCAACTGACTATTTATTTAATTCTTACAACAGCAGTAACTAAGTGGTGATTAAACCGGGCAGATCAGCAAATATGGCTGGTCTGTGTGGTCACTTCAATTAGACTTGTTATATATCTCATTTTGTAGCTATACCATATTAGTACTCATTAATAATGCCTGATGCTATTATGTTGAGTATCATTATATGTCTATCTTGAAGTAATATAATGTTTACGGATATGTTGGATGTATGTATGTGCAATTTCATATGAATATACGATGCTAGGAATATGCTTCGTACATATTCTTTTTGTGTATATACGTCTCATTTCGTATACATACAAACTAACTAGTGCATTATGCTATGATGTTAAAGTATCATATGTCTAGTTTAATCAATATGTTTATGTGTATTGGATGTTTGATATATTGATTTGTCATATGCAAACCTACCAATATGAAGTGTTATGCTATTATCTGCGCATTGGCACATTGGCCAACATTTGTGTGGGAAGCAGAGGTGTAATGGTACAGACATTACCCACAATTGGTATAGGGTATATGGTGCTAAACTTTCTCAGTGTATGGTGGGCGTGCGTTCACGGTAATGCATGGGAACCTGGCACAGCTACTGGTCACGGCTTGTAAGCCCGGATGACCCGGCATTATTATAATACCATTACCGATCCTGTGAGCTGCTAAACCAACTTTGGACGGAGCGGCTGTACGACACATAATTTCCGTATTAGCGACATGGACATGGGGCGGCAGAAATGTAATCATTACAGGCATGTGAGACAATTGAAAAGCCCATCCCAGACTAAAGACAGTAGGGAGAAGGAGGATGGTGAACGCAGTAGAGCTGGAAGATAAACTTGGCCAAACTGGTCATTGTATATGTTTGTGTTATGATATGTTTTAATTAGGATTGCGCTGATGTAGAATTAGATATAACACATTCTCGACTTTCTTTCAAGCTCTCACAAGGAGCACCTATGTTACAGATCTCAAGAACGAGTGAAGACTAGGTAGAGCTAGGACTGGCAGGAGTCAGAATACTGGCAAGCTGTCTCTTTTGTGTGTGTCTACTGGAGAGTGGGGATCTGGACCACAGATCCAGATAGATCAAGTAACAAGTAAAGTTACGTAATGTTTGTCATCAATATCAATATGTATATGATTTCATCATCCTCATATTGACAATCATCCTATGTCTATTGTTATGATTAGCAAATAAATGTTGTAGTATTGTAACTCATAGTTCTGTCATTATATTTTTTCCAATTGTGCATACGTGTTGTTGTGTACATTGGTGGGGGTTCACTTAGACACCAAGGAAGGGAGCAGTCAGGGAGAAAAACCTGTACTGAGATAGTCGTCTATACTCATATATTTAGACGTAAACATCTATCTTAGCTAACCTTCTCTTTCCCATTCCTTGGCGAATATTCAGCACAGTTCATTTCATTTTGTAACGAGACACTTGGAACTGTACGTTGGATATTCATGGGCTTAATCTGTAGTTCAGCCATATAGATTTTGTCCCTAGTCAGTTTCTGACTATTTGGGGTTGCTCGCCAGTGAATAATACTTTCATCTAGCCGGTGGGGCACCCCAACTTTATGACACTAGGAATGGAACCAGTACTCAGTTGTAATGTGTATAAGTTAAAGAAACAAACAAACAAACAAATAAACAAACAAACAAACAAATAAACAAACAAATAAATAAACAAACAAATTAAACTACAAACCTTCACAAAGACTTCAAGGTTTGATTTGCCAGCTTGTCGTGTGTCTACATTAAACGGAGCTGGCAAACTGGCAGGTGTGGTACCAGATACACCTGGTCCTGTCACCCTGACCTTACTGGCATCAACTCCTGGTCCAGCATTCACACGGAACGGGCTGGAAATTTAGTAGTAAGGTTATGTTTTATGTGTCTGATACAACAGCTTGAAAGACAGATGCATAGTTTTGTGTAGAATCCATGTAGATAAATAATGAGGAAACAGGAGGATATGGAGATGCAGTATTTGAGAGAAATGTTGAGAATACCATGGACAAAGAAGAAAATAAGCGCAGAGGTACTGACAGCTGTAGGGATTACAAGATCACTCATCAAAATCATCTTCTTTTTCTTCTTTCTCCTCTTCTTCCTCCTCCTCTTCTTCCTGTTCTTCTTCTACCTCCTCCTCTTCTTCCTCCTTTTTCTCCTTCTTTTTCTTCCTCTTCCTCTATTTACCACCAATGAAGTGTTGGGGGACAGGGGTGGGGGGACTGTAAAGATTTTGCATGCACTTTTTCTAATGCTCTTTGAAAGTTGGTATTCATTTCCCTAAGGTTGTTCTTCATACCATAACTACATCGTTTACATGGTTTTCCCCTTGCTCTATTACATTTTCTTCAATATACCTCTTTCTGGCGGATGGTTCCAGGGCATTCTAGCAACGTAACTAGACAAATTTAATCTGTTGTTGTTCTTTAATGAAGTGCATGACTGGTTTCAGACCTAGTCATCCTCTAATTTCCTCATGCCTAGTTCTATCTCTCACAGTTATTTCTGCAGCTCTTCTTAGGCATCTCATATCTCTGTGGTATAGATTTTTGTGCTTATTAGTTGCTGTAAGTGTTCATGTTTGACATCAGTAGCATAATGTTGGCCAAAAATGAGTATTTATGAGATTTGTTTTTGTACTTATAGGGGTATCTTTCTATATGACAGAAGTGGCAATCATTGTCTCAGTACCTGATTTGCTTTTGCACAATACATGTTCATTTCTCTATCTATTCCTCCATCTGAAGTGAAAATTGACACTAGATATTAAAAAAAAAAAAACATAAGGAAAGGAAACAAAAAATGAAATTTATGAGTCATATCAACATAAGAGGTGGAATAGAGAAATTAGCTGTATGTTAGAAAATAATATACAATGAAGGCAGAGAAAGACAGAAAAAGATGCATGTGCAATGCTTAAACGGCTGGACAACAAATAGTAATGTAAGCAATAGTATCATCATTCAATGTCTTATCCTGCGTAGAACTTTGCCCAAACAAAAGTCTTTCCCCGTAATTTCCCTGACCGCTATAGTTTTCTAGGCATCTGTACAGAAGGTAGTCTGCCAATGCTTTCCCCCTTGGTGGTGACCATACCAGCTAGTGACCATAGTAATTGTCTATATACAGAGATCCTAGGTCTACTGTCATGAAACGTGAGGTTATAACCAACAACTGTCGGTCAGCTGTTCTCAAGCTCAGTCTACCACCTGCTCTATGGTTTCACAATGTCCTGTCTTGGGGTGGGAGATAGATACAGCACATCAACTGGGTATAGTTTTGAATACCTTCATCATCAAGTGCCTTGTCGGCTGGCGAGGATTTTTGTTGTTGTGCGTGCTCGCTTTGAACTCAAGTGTAGTCCATTCACATTATTTATAGTAGTGATGGACTGAATTTTGCGTGTGGATTAGCTTTCCGTATTAACAGTGCCCCTCACCATCAGGCAAACCCACTCCGACTTCAGAGGTACTTGTAACATCCCCAAGTCAAATATGACAGGTCAACATTTTAGTCCAGCTGTTCAGTGTAGAGGTTGAACTGCTAACCTCAGCATCAGTACACTGGATGGTTAAGAACACGTGTTCGTACCCATTCGGCCATGCGGACCTGCACTGGCAAGAATGAAGGCATGGGTCAATTTTTGTGTTTGCTCCTTTCCATGCCATGACACAAGATTGTCAAGAATTTTCTCTCGTTGTCTTTCTCTATCTCTCTTTCCACAGATCTGTCCGGTAGTCACAATGTGTTCCAGTTTTTGTCTTCTCATAATGTGGTCAAAAAAAAAAATTAAAAATGTCTTTTTCTGATGTTTGTGATAAGATGTCTTTGCAACTTAGCCTCCCTAAAAATGTCCAGTTTCCTCACTTTGGCTGTCAAATGAATTTTCAGCATTCTATAAAAATCCCATTTCCAAGTTTTGAAAATAACTTTACCAAACAATTAATGCTGAAAAAGAGCCAAAATCCTGCATTCAACATGAAAAACTTGCATTGTTCATTATAAATAAACTCTCGGATGATCTTTTCAGACTTTGGAGAAAGCTTCTTCCATGTCTCCCCAAAGCTGCTAGAGTATATTTATTTTTCCCTGGAAGGCAGCTGCTACTTCCTGTGCTATGTGTGCGACTTGATTGTTTGGGGATCTATGTTGTCTGAAGCCAGCTTGTTGTTGCATAATTATTTGTGTATCTTTTCAAAGCCAACTTAATCCGGGGTTAATTATTCACTTTCCAAACTTTCCTGTGCAATTTTGTAGAAGAAGAAACATTAACGAAAAGAAGCTACAACTGGTTTTCAATGAATTCATTAATTCAGTGACCAAATGAAAGTGTAAATATAGTAAAAATAAAAATGTCATCCCACCTGCCAGGTACATTCTGGTTTGCATGTTTAACCTCCACCTGGCATGGTCCCTCTGCTGTAGGCACATAGGTAGCCTGGTAAACTCCATCAGCTACAGGCACAAGATTTGCTGGACGCTTCGTACCTGGGGATTGGGATTTGACAAAACCAATAAAGCCCAAGTGCTACATTGTTACAGAAAATGGTCTGTCTAATGAAAATGATAATTTGACTAACTTATTTTAGAAATCATCATCATCATAATTATCACCATAAATATCACGCTGATAAACTTGAGCAATCATGATTCAGCAAATATACAATCACCAAAGTCTCAGATCAGGTCTGTGTTATTGTCGTGCTTATGCCATGTGACCTATCCATCCATATATTCCTCTCTTTGCTATCCACTTTTCCATCAAGCTTGCCAGTAAAATCACCTTATGTAGACAACATCCAAGGGTATTTGGGGTAAGGGACAACCATCACAATGGTGGATACAGCACATTACAGACATGCTGGGCATATACATACACAAGGGAGGAGACCTTGTGAAGAATCAAAAGTCTTTTTGGTTTACCGTTATAAGAGAGAGAGAGAGAGAGAGAGAGAGAGAGAGAGAGAGAGAGAGAGAGAGAGAGAGAGAGAGAGAGAGAGAGAGAGAGAGAGAGAGAGAGAGAGAGACTGCAAAGGACTTGCTACCAAGGATGAAAAAAATAATAGACATTTATAACTGCTAACGTATTTACATATTAGAACTTAAAAACACTTATGTTAACACTTTATGTGGCAAGTAGTTTGGCAACAAATAATTACAAGCAATATTCTTAAATTGTGATTAGGGGATTAATATTTTTTTCTAGTTTTGGCAACTCATTTTAGTTTATTTAACTCTTATTACATGATAAAAACACCTGTTTGATTACAAATGTTCTCTGATCAATCTATATTAGAAGAAATTCTGGCCTTTTCATCTCATTACGTAACAAGTCCTTTACAGAATGAAGCTCTCATTACAATCCGCAGGAATGCTTCTTAACCCTTTACAAGGCGTAACGTCCATTACCGGCCGGTCTCTAAATACGAGCGTAACGGCCGATTCCGGCCGATACTATTATGCATTGTAAGAACGCGATCTCTCGGCTTTCCGACACTTCCGTCGGCTACTTTCACTTTCGCCCATAGCTTGACAACGTGGCCGCCATTTGTAAACGCGCTACAATGACTTTGAACAGACTTTTACGGACTTGTTTTGATAGTTTTTGGGAGTTTTACGCTGTTTTTCAAAATGGATTTCGGCGATTCTTCAAGTGATAGCCGAGATTTCGCTCTGTTCAATTTAAATGACATTAAAGGGCACGAAGTTGATTATTAATCAGAGCTAGATATCAGTGCAAAGCATTACTTTGCATTAGCAGTCGTGAGTCGGACTTTAAAGAAAGTGATTATGATTCTGAAAATGTGTTTGTAAATTGCCGTATAGATGACGGAAAATCACAAACAACATGCCGTATTTCATAAATATTTGTGTTCATATATGGATTACCGGCAACAATCACATGAGTAACATATTCTGCATGCTTTTCCCTTCATTGTGTTGTTTATTTAACTAAAATCGGTTGACTAACACCTTGTTTGTGATGTTTTTACTAACGCGACTCGAAATTTTTACAGAACCTGAAAAAATCTTGCCCGTTCAGGGCTACAAAACGGACAAGCGTCTGCCCTGTAAAGGGTTAACCTTTCACCAGTTCCTTCAATTCATGAATTTTCATACACAGGATGTCTTTCATTTTCTGTGTCTACTGTCATGTTAGTGAACCCCCGCCACATCTTCCAGCAACCATACCTTCTACAGGGATGTATTTTTAAGGACAGTTCATGTGTTTGAAAATATTGCCAGTCCAAGTTTTATATTTACCTATTATGTTGCGTGAACTTTACAGAGGGTGAAAACTTAGACAGGCAATATTTTCAAACACTGCCCAGTCATTACAAATACACCCTATGTCACTGTTTTTTTTTTTCTAAACATTCAATTTCCAAGGTATACTACCCTTTAGCGACAACAAAATCAATTCAGCGTTAGCTATCCTTATAGATATGCTTCAAGGAAATTATTATCATCTTCAATTAGCTTGCAACACACACAAAATAATAATAATTCACTGTTTACACATATCCAAGTTGAAAAACGTACCAAAATATTAATATCTACCTGTTCTATCAGTGTAAGTGACCTCCAGGGGAGCCTCTCCAGCCTCTGAAGCATCGACTGTGAACACAGCTGGAAGTCCTGCCTTGACATTGGCACTATCAAGGCCAGGGCCATAACACTTAACCTTGGCTGGTTTCACAGGGTTCTTGATGTCCACACGGAATGGGCTGCCTATCAAGAACAAGAACACACAAAACAGGGTTTTTATAATCAACAGTGAGGTTGTGAAACTCTCAGTTAAATATCTTCAAGCTACAACCTCAACAGCTATTAGAGATCAAGTTCTTGAGACAATAGGATAAAATATAGTTTTGACAATTAACCTGGAGCTGAATATGCAGCAGAAAAAAAGATAACTGGAGTCAGAGATGCATAGCCTGACTGACTGCTGCATTCTCTCTTTGGACACTGGGACAGAGTATGTTGTCTATAAGATCCACCAATCCACCCACCCACCCACCAATGAACCACCAACCAACCAATCAACCCACCTACCCATAAACCAACTGCCAACCACCCAACCTACCAACCAACCAAGCCACCCACTCACCAACCAACCAACCATCCAACCCACCCACCAACCAATCAAACCGACCCACCAACCAATCAAACCCACCCAACAACCCACCCACCAACCAACCAATCAAATCCACCAACCAACCAACCAACCATCAACCAACCAACCAACAAACAAACCAACCAACCAACCAACCAACCAGCCAGCCAGCCAGACAACCAACCAACCAACCAACCAACCAGCCAAACAACCAACCAACCAGCCAGACAACCAACCAATCAACCAACCAGCCAGACAACCAACCAACCAACCAACCAACCAGCCAGACAACCAACCAACCAGCCAGACAACCAACCAACCAACCAGCCAGACAACCAACCAACCAACCAACCAGCCAGACAACCAACCAACCAACCAGCCAGACAACCAACCAGCCAGACAACCAACCAACTAACCAACCAACCAGCCAGACAACCAACCAACCAACCAGCCAGACAACCAACCAGACAGACAACCAACCAACCAACCAACCAGCCAGACAACCAACCAACCAACCAGCCAGACAACCAACCAATCAACCAACCAGCCAGACAACCAACCAACCAACCAGCCAGACAACCAACCAACCAACCAACCAACCAGCCAGACAACCAACCAACCAGCCAGACAACCAACCAACCAGCCAGACAACCAACCAACCAGCCAGACAACCAACCACCAACCAACCAGCCAGACAACCAACCAATCAACCAACCAGCCAGACAACCAACCAACCAACCAGCCAGACAACCAACCAACCAACCAGCCAGACAACCAACCAACCAGCCAGACAACCAACCAACCAGCCAGACAACCAACCACCAACCAACCAGCCAGACAACCAACCAACCAACCAACCAACCAACCAGCCAGACAACCAACCAGCCAGACAACCAACCAACCAACCAGCCAGACAACCAACCAGCCAGACATCCAACCAACCAACCAACCTACCAGCCAGACAACCAACCAATTCATTAATGATGATTATGAACTGTTGCAGCATAGTAATTAAGTGTGCTTGCTTACTAACACAGTAGCCTGGAGTTAATTCAGAGGGGTGGCAGAAAATACATTTTGTATGTACCAGTATAAATCTGGGGTCGAATCAAACTTGCAAAATAGCACCATAGATGTTTCTATTATTATTTTGAAATAACATTAATGACGTATGGAACTGCTAAATTCACTTCATTATGCTATGATCTCATATGTGCAAAGGCCAAACACCTCAAACCCCAATAGCAGTATCTCCCATGAGCTTACATGTGAACAACATCTAAAGGGAATTTAAGAACTGCTTTGTCCGGTAGGAAACAGCATGTTGTAAAGATGCTACTAGACAGTCATCCCAATACAGTATGCAAATCAAGCACAGTGGATGGGAGGAGAGATTGGGGAGACGAAGAGAGAGAAGATGGCGGACAGTTTGACATCTTGGCATGGAGTTAGAGAAGTAGCACATGGGATTGGGGGGGGGGGGGGGGGGATGGTGTGTGCGTGTGCGTGTGTGTGTGTGTGTGTGTGTGGGGGGGGGGGAAGACATGATCAGGAATGCCACAGAGCATGGACTATATGAAGAAGATTTGTATTAATCAGAAATTACATATCTGCCATTACTGTTACTGCCATTATATGTTTCTATTTTCATCTGCCTTGAAGAACTGGCATGGGTGATGATGCCTCCACACAAGATGTATTTTCAAATAATGTTTTTCATGCCATATGCTGCTACCTTACAATACTATGATGCCAAGCTATCTAGCATTGCTTTGCACTGCTGTTCACTAACCCCTTTTCTAGGAGTCCAACCAGTTGTCACAATGCGTTCCTGTTGTTCTCTTCACAATGCATGGCCAAAGGATTTTGACTGGTCTAGAATTTATGCTTAGAGGAAAAAGACTCAAAAATAATTAAAAAAAATAAAAATGTAGAGTAAAGGACCCTGTCACATGTCCCAAGGGATATATGGTGCTAGACTCATTGTTTTGTTTTTGCTAGCTCACTTTGAATTCAAATGTAGTCCATACACGTGATAGTACTTCTAGTGCACTGGCTGATGTTGGCATGTGGATTAGCTTTCCCTGTTATCCAGTGTCCCTCACCATCAGGGGAACTTCACTCTGACTTCCAAGGTACTTGTAATGTTTATCCACAAAGTCAAAGACGAGAAGTCAACATTATAGTCCAACTGACCAGTGTAGGGGTTGAACATGTTACCTTGGCATCAGCACACCGGAAGTTTAAGAGCGAACAGTCTTATCCATTTGGTCATGGTAACCTCCACTAATATTTGTATAAACCAATCAGCACTCAAGTGAGTCATGTGGTCAGTATCACACCAGGTGCTTTTACTTCCCAAAACATTTCTGGTAGCCATTTTCTGCTGGGCTGATCTGGGTGCCCAGGTTAATTAAAAAATGTGAATATACCGCAATGTGGATTGAACCCTACACCACAGGGCCAGCAGACTACAGCTGCTCCTGTACTGCTTCATCCATGACAGACACTGACACTCACCAGGAATATGCTTGTCATTGACACTCACCAGGAATATGCTTGTCATTGACACTCACCAGGAATATGCTTGTCATTGAACTTGACAGCAATATCATAGGGTCCTGCCTTCGAAGGCTGGTAGACCACCTGGCAGGTTCCGTCGTGGTTATCCTGGCATTGCATGGGGGTTTCAACTGGACCTTCGATGCCCAGTCCGAGACCTCCCTTTCCAGCTCCTTTCATGTCCACTGTAAACACTGCGGGCTGGTCAGTCAGTCCACCTTCTAGACCTGTCCACAGAGAAAAGATGTGATGTTTATTTGTTGGTTATAGGCTGTGCTGTGAGACAAAGAGTGTTGAAGTGCTGCAGAGAACCTGTACTGTTGTAAGCATGATACAGTTCCACAAGAAAAACAAATGATACAGTTCTAAACAAAACCAAATGATACAGTTCTACAAGAACAACGAATGATACAGTTCTACAAGAAAAACAAATGATACAGTTCTACAAGAAAAAATAAACAAAAGGGTTTAAAAGATAAGAGCATCAACTTCATTACACCGGTTTTTATCCCACATGGCTCAGTCTCTTTCTGCAGGATGACCTGCTGAAAGCGTCACACCAAGCATGAACTCTGTAGCTTCAACAACAATCCCCAGGAGTCTCCAAGAAAACTGCACCTGTGAACCGAATGAGCTAGGACGGAATTGAACCTACAACCTTCAGAGTGCAAAGCAGATGGCATAACCACTTCACCACAGAAATTCCCTATAAGAAATAACTGAAAACCACAACTTGATTACAGAAATTAGACGTAGGCAGTCCAGATATTTTGGGCATGTTATGAGAAGAAATACACTGGAAAACTCAGTGACAGCTGGCAGACTTGATGAAAGAAGAGCCAGAGAACAATAAAGAAATAAATACCCGTGTGACACAATCAGGGTAAGTACATAGAACTAACTTGAGATTATTGGGGCAATGTGGAATGGTTCATCTTCTTATTCTTTTATTAACAGGAAATTTGTCTATATCTGCAATGTTGTCTCTTGTATGAATTTCACTGTCTTTTTTAATTTACTCAGTGGTCCATAGAGTTTATCTTCCACTGTTGTTTCTCTAGGCCAGAAGGTTTCAACACATGACCATCAAGTCATCAGGCAGTCATGCTAACCAGTGTGTTACCATGGCTCTTGCACTAAGGATGATCTTTCAACAACTAAGCAGCCTCAGGTTACTTTGTCACAACTGATACATTATTAATATGGAAGATGACATTGTGACAGACATATGAAACTATTCAGTTGCAATGTCCCTTTGGCTTTTTGTGACCATGCTCTTGCAAAGTATATTGAGTGTTTCGGTAATCACCATGTTTAGTGAAACATATTGGCCAGTGTTGTGACAGTTTGTTCCATGCTCAGTTTTCGAAGACTTAAATGCCTAGGACACATTATGAGGATGGACGATCGTAGAATGCCAAAGGACATCTTTTTTGGTGAATTACAGATGGGTTGGCCTCTACTACAGTACAACCATGTGTGTAAGCAGGATAAAAATTATACAAGTGATATATTGATATTGCACCTTGGAAGTACGTTGTATTAATCACATTGCATAGATTCAAAAGATCAGGAATGGAATAAAGAAAAAGGAGAAAATGATTGCAGATAGGTCACACACTGAGCATGTGAGATGTCATATCATGCATGACTGTGGAAATGACCATGTGTTCACATGCATCCATTGTGGACAACCATTTAATGCATGAATTGGTCTGATCAGTCACATTTTCGACCATCATGGGTTGTCATTTTTATGTTTTTTTTTTAAGCACAATGTAACAAACTATCGTTTGTCAAGATGGCAAGGTGCGCACTGGCCTTTGAGTGACCAGCAGACTTCATAGTTTGATTCTTATACAGCTCAAACTGGCCTACCAACATAACTCACTTGGAAGTGAAACTTGAAAACCATAAACTGTACAGTTTCAAAGATATTGTTTATTACATAAAGCTATCCAAGATATCTGTCAATATCTTTTGTTTTAATTTTTATGTTACAGGTTTTGTAACTTTAAAAAATGCCTGCTTGTACATTTGTCAAAATTACCTGGTCCATAAGCCTTGACTTTGCTGGCATCACTTCCTGGCACTGCTGTCACATTGAATGGAGACTTGGGAATTGGCAGATCCTCGTAAGTGACCTCAATCTTCTGTGGACCTGCCATCAATACAGGGTAAGCAGACAAGTGAGACAACTCATTATATTGTATAGCATATTGCATATCACCATCAACATGTGTCTTGTCAGTTGGTGTTAGCATTGTTGTCTCTCCAAAGATCAGTCCTAGGTGCACACTGCACAGCTCCAATGTAAAAAAAAAAAAATTGGAAAATACAAAGTGTAGGGCAGCTGTACAAAATACAATTTAAAAAAAAAATATCAACGATCATTGGGAAAAGCCTTCATCAGCAAACATGAAAACATAACGCATAAACAACGAAAATAACACAGTAGGACTATTTGTAGCCTTTGAGTTAAGTACCACAGCTTTTTTCGTTTTAACTGTTCATATTTATTTCACATGATACCGTAATATTATACCCAAGTGTAGTCACTGTAGTGTCATTTCTGTGTTTTTGTGTTGCTCTTTCTTGTTTACTAATGAAGGCTTATTACCACTTCTCTGTTATTTGCTACTGTATTGTGTAAAGCTGCCCTATACTTCATGTTTTCAAAATTTTACAATTCCAAAGCTTTATCGCTGTTTAACACATTCAATTTGTGCACAGATCCATGGGAGGCAAATGTGACAAATAGGAAAAGACAATCCAATGGTAGAAGTAGTCTATTAGGGCTCAATGCTAATGCGTTCACATATCCTGTGTTATGACATTGTGAGACTGTATACATGAACTGTATTAGTGTATTTGCTTAACAAAACAATGGTCTGGGTTCAATCCCCATTAGTGGCACAATTTTCCTCATCAGTATGCCTTGGGGATTGAGCCATCCTTGTAACATGAGTGGCAGATATTTTTCAGGAAGAAAAGATTGTGGTGAGCTCATCAAGCCAACTCAATATGCCGAACTATATGTGAAGGATTAATGCTTTATAACTTCATGCCAGTATCTGCCATAAGATTTCTTTTGCTTACCATATACAAAGAATGTGCACTCATATACTAGTGGATAGAGCACTGGTTTTACAACAACATGGTTTTAGTTCAATCTCCAGCTGATGTAGAAACTCATTTTTCAACCACATACAGCTCTGAGGCTGACCCAGCGAGAAAGGGAGATGGTTATTACACCTCATAGTATCATAGTAATACATGTAGAGTTTGATTATTTCTTATTGCAATGGCTACATTTCGTTATTTAACTCACAGCAAAGTTAAGACTTTTCTAGAGACCCAGCAAGGAAGAGAGATGATTAACTGACTTCATAATACCATGACTTCATTCATTCATTAATTCAGTAGCATGTCCTTTGCAGACCTTCGTTCCCATAATAATCGTTTAGAAAACTTCTTGGTCATAAGCAAGATGTGTCACATCCGATACATCCATCTGCAGATCATCTGCCACATCCTGCACCCATCTTCTCTTTGGCCTTCCTCTTCCTCTCTTCCTGGGCATACACCCCTCCATGACTGTTCTCTCTAAATTTTCATGATGTTTCAATTGACCAAAATATATCGATTTAGCCAACCCTTTTCAATATTCATTTCTTGTTGTATACCAACCCTATGTTACCAATGCCAAACCTGGACAATGACAGAAAAAGAGAAAAGAAAAATCACAACAGAAATGAGATTCCTGAGAAGAATACTCAATTATCAAGAAGAGAAAAAAATCAGAAATGAAGAAATCAGGACTAAAGTGGGGGTTGTAGCTGTACTAGATTTTATTAGAAGGCAGCAAGTCAAATGGTTTGGCCATGCAAGTAGGTTACCAGTCAACAGTATACCACAACAAGCAATGATGTACAGACCAGATGGAAGCAGAAGAAGAGGCCGACCATGTAAACGTTGGACGGAGGGAATAACAGTGTCCATGGGAATATCGATACATGAAGCCCATAATCGGGCACTCTCCCGCTGTTTATACTTCACCTCGACACTGTAAGGTACAAGAGGAACATAATGAGATGAGATGAGATGAGAGTTGTATGTTTTCATTCGTTCTTTTCTGTATGTAAGATATTCTTAGAACTCGTCTATAACATTTATATTCAAAGGCATTTATACGCTGTTCAGCTTGTTTAGTAAGTGTCCTGGTCTTACAGGTGTATGTTGCAATGGGAAAGATGCATGCTCTTAAATATCTAATTTTTGTAGTAAAAAAGGTGTGAATGTCTGGAAAAGAAATTATGGAGGGAAGCAGAGAAGAGGAAGACGAAAATGTTGATGGATTCAAGATGGGATAGATCATTTACATATGCCAGCAACACAGCCTGGACATCTGGCTTATAAAAAGTTATAAAAGTAAAGTAGTGTATTCATGAACAGGGAATATATTAAGGAATGGAAACAATCAATAGTTAACTGCATTCTGTAATGACATGAAGATATCAACCATTAGTGAAACCGAACCCATACCTTGTTCAAATGGTGTGTATAGCACATTGTATGTGCCATCACCGTTGTTTTTAACCAGTGTGTCATTTCTCTGACCGCTGGGACTGGTCACAATGGCCTTGACCTTGCCTTGAGCATTAGGTGACACTGACCTGGCATCCACGGTGAACTCATTGGGGCAGTCCACAAACACTCCTGTTGGAATTAGAGACACAGGTGTATATACTCACACATATATGTATATACTCACACATATATGTACACATACACACACACACACACACACACACACACACACACTCACACACACACACACACAGACACACTCACACAAAATACATTTTAAGAAAAACAATACAAATCCAGAAGCAGCGACCTGGTATTGATCTGTGATATATTGGGACTATCACAATTTGTAGACCTGAATGCCCGGAGCAATGAGTTATACTCTGGCTGAAATACCTAAGACACATAGTCACTGAGTGGGGATAACTAATGCTCCAGATTCAACAATACGAGTTGTCACTTTCTTGTAGTGCAAAAGAAGGGAATCCTTGTATGCCTGTCACAAGTGAGTTGCTGACAATCAGTATTTGTGTTAAGTATTTCAGCCAAAGTTTAATTCATCTCATCTCATCTCATCATGTTCCTCTAGTACCTTGCAGTGTTGAGGTGAAGTATAAACAGCGGGAGAGTGCCCGATTATGGGCTTCATGTATCAATATTCCCATGGACTCTGTTATTCCCTGCATCCATCGTTTACGTGGTCGGCCTCTTCCTCTGCTTCCCTCTGGTCTGTACATCATTGCTTGTTGTGGTATACTGTTAGTTGGTAACCTACTTGCATGGTCAAACCATTTGACTTGCTGCCTTCTAATAAAATCTAGTGCAGCTATAACCCCCACTTTAGTCCTGATTTCTTCATTTCTGATCTTATCTGCCAAAGTATAATTAATGCATTCAATTCATATGATATTTAACTGCAGTATACATTTGATATGATGCCCCAAAACATGCCAGGCAATAAATCTTGCAACATGTTGTTTATGGCTTCTGTGTTTAAATTATGGTAGTGATAAACACTGATCCGTAAAGCCATTTGTCTTTTAGTTTACTAAAGATAAAGAAAAGAATCAACACATCCACAGATTCGTTCACAAGAATGAGCAGAGGCATGAATAACAAACATCACAAGTACAGAAATCTTACTGGAAATTGGCTTGTTTTTCTGTGTGGAAGTGAAATTTTGATGATGATTAATGAAATAGTGACAAAAACTGGAGAAAGATTTGGTTTTTGAGCAGAAAGTTGAGAATGTCATGGACAGAAAACAAAAACAGGTGCTGTGATATTAAACTGCTACGGGTGTTACAGGATGACACAAGATTAAAAGGAAAAGACACTGAAATTTATGGGACAATTTAAAAGAAGATTTGTCTGGAATCTTCAAGTAAAAGAAACAGAGGAAGACCTAAAATACATGGAGAAGAGAAATAGAGACAGAAATTAATAATTTGGGGATGGCATGGATGGAGATGCATAGAATTGCTAAGGATAGGAGGCTTGGAGAGAGTTAATTGAGGACCTATGCCAAAATGGGGATAAGGGTGAAAGGAGAAGATTTACAGAAGAGGTAGAAGAGAGAAAATTAGCCTTATGTAGAAAATACTCGACAAGAGACACAGAAGAAGACAGTGAAAGATGTATATGGAAAGCTGAAACAGTTGGCAACAAATAATAATATAACCAACAGCAACTTTATCAAAATATGACCTGGGCAGTCATGATCACCAGCATCTGCTTCAGACCTGGCTTCTGAAGATGAAGAATAATTATTGAAGATTTCTGTTGGTAGAAAAGCAAGTAGACAGCTGCCTTGTGTGGGGGTTTGTGATTAATGACAAACATTATTCACATATTAAATGTTGAAATCTAAAGTTATTGTTAGTAAATAGTATGAGAAATACATTCACAGGAATTTATCTGCACTTATAGAAGGAAAGGAAAGTAGCAGAGATTAGAGGACACACAAGACAATATAAACATTGAAAGCTAGCATGAATAATGGTCATTTATTTGCCACAAGACATATTGGGTTAGTTAGTTAGTTAGTTGACAGGTCATCCTCATTGCACATCGAACCATTCAATCCTCGGATCCCATCCTCAGTAAATCCTGCAGCTTGTAGCGGCTAATGACACCTGTTATGTGTTGGTTTATTCATTTTCTTTGGCTTCCTGCATAGTGACTTCTGGTCAAGATGGCGGCAGACAGTTGAGTTTTTTTGTATAGTTTAATCTCGTGCATGTAATTATTTGTGCCAGGATGTAGGCCAGGAGTTTCCTTTTTTTCTCAAGATTTTCGCAGGTGCTACGGCTTCGTGCATCTAAGCGAATCTATCCTTGAGTTTTTGCAGACATATTGGGTATATGATCTTAGGTCTCTAGTTTACATAACTGAACAACATGCATGGGGTAACATGCTGTTCATCCATCTCTTGATGGTATTTTCCCACTTGTATCGTCATCTACCTCTTGATGGTATCTTCCCATCTTACCCTCCAGTATGATTTTTATAAGAGTATTATGTCTTTTAATGTTGCCAAAATATTTCGCTTGCCTCTTTTTAATTTCTTTCATCAACTCTCTTTTCATTCCCAGTTTTTCTAGAAATTCTGTATTTGATTGTTTTTGTTTCCATTAAATACGACATATTCTTCTGTACATCCACATCTCCAGGGCCTCTATTTGACTTTCTAATTGCTTGTTCAATGTCCAGGTTTCTGCGCCTTATAATAGTGTTGAATATACTTAACATTTGACAATTCTCTTGTTTTAATGAGTTGTTAATCTCTCTAGATGTTAATACTGATTTCATGCCGTTGAAAGCATTTTTCACCATTCCTATTCTCTTTTTGATTTCTGTTTCACTTCTGCCATCATCTGTTATTACATGATCAAGGTAGGAGAAATTTTTGTAAGAACTGAGACAACAAATTTGTGCTGACAGCTGAAATAAGTGGACAACTATGCAGCTGAGCCACGCAGGGTTTGTACTTGTTCTACAACTGAAAACTGCTGCCAAAGCCAAGGTCACAAACCATCCATGTGGATGTGGGATCACAGGGATAACCACCACATTATCTTCCCAAGTATGAGTTTATAAGTATTTCACAAATCTGAAGTGGAGTAGTGGCTTATAAAGCTCTCCTAGACTTCATGTTTTCCACACATTTCCACAGCTCTACGGGAGTTAAACACATTTCATTTATGTTAGTAGTGATTTGTATTAATAATATTTTGAGGTTTAGTCAAAGGCATGCCATGCCAAATCATGCGGTGTCAATGTTACCTGCTGGATTCAAACCAGGTCCATAAGCGCGAATGCCACTGACATCCACAACAGGTTTCCCAGGCTTGATGTTGGCCCTGAACGGAGATCCTGGTATTGGGCGGTCTCCATAAGAAATGTTGACATTGTAGTTTCCTGGCACTGGCGGAGTATAGGTGACCTCACATGTTCCATCCTTGTTGTCCTTACACTGGATTGGTGATTCTGCAGGTCCCTCCACAGTCAATCCTAGACCTCCAGGTAATTTCTCTTCCCTGGTGTCGATCGTAAACACGGCTGGTTTATTAGCCTCACCACCTGTCAGTCCTGGACCATAGGCTTTCACATTAGGTGGGCCCAAGATGGCATCCACACGGTAAGGTGAGTCTGACAGAGGGATTCCTCCATAGCTCACGTGCACCTGGTGAGGACCTGGTTCCAGTAAAGCAAAAGATGCCTTAGCTCCGTCTCCAGTTACCGTGGTAGGAACATCCACAACTTGGTTTGTTGGAGATACAATCTTGATCTTGGACTCTGCTTTAGGCAGACCACGGGCGATGATGCCAATGTCTCTACGTTGTCCAATTGGTATTGCTAAAACAGTGATCAGTTAAAATAAGTTACCTGATTTTGTAAATAACATGTAACTATATTCAGAATAATTATAAATGGAACTCTTAACAATTTCATAGAGATATATCGTCTGCTATAGACATAGAAAGCCAGTCTCCCTGGCCTAGGAGTTAGCGACTTTCTCTGTAATCCTGTTTATCCACATGAGCAAACGCGGCTGTGCGAGAATTGGTAGCGGTTATTTACGGAATATGTGAGCCGGCCACTCAGAAAGCAATGGCAAACTACTGAGCATAATCTTGCCAAGAAATCAACAACGGCAGTAAAATGCTGGTGTTGACAGCAATGTCCTGTAATAGGATATGCGGAAAAAAAAAAATAGACATAGGGAACTAAAGGCACGCTAGGCATGGAAATGCATAAGGCAGGGGAACCAAACATGTATTGAGAGCCTTTCTGGCAAGCTGTGACAAGAACAACATTCAGCACAGGATTTGCTAAATGATCATATCTCCTTCTTTTTCTTGCAGTTGCTGTCTTTGATGATTGCACATGCAGCTGAGTTCTCATAAGAAAAAAACAAGTCTTGTAGCAGCAGCCTGTTGTAGGGATGTGACATGTTAAAACTGTCACATTTTTGTAGCAGCAGCCTGCTGTAGGGATGTGACATGTTAAAACTGTCACATTTTTGTAACAGCAGCCTGTTGTAGGGATGTGACATGTTAAAACTGTCACATTTTTGTAGCAGCAGCCTGCTGTAGGGATGTGACATGTTAAAACTGTCACATTTTTGTAACAGCAGCCTGTTGTAGGGATGTGACATGTTAAAACTGTCACATTTTTGTAGCAGCAGCCTTCTGTAGGGAGGACATGTTAAAACTGTCACATTTTTGTAGGAAGGAATAGGTGGCCAGTCTTTCCCTCCCATAGCGAATGATGAGAGCTGCATCAAATCCTTGTGCAACTGTGCTCATGCCATTGTCAGGGTAACATCCTAACCATTACACCAGGGAGTTTTCTAGAGTTCTTATAATGAACTCAAATGTTTTTTGGAGTTCTCCTTTAGTTATTTGGGATTTTGTGTTGATTCACTGAGTCAGTATATCTCTCTTAGCTGAGGGATATATGTTTTTGAAAATGTTCACAACTACCAGGAAATCAAATTATCACAACATAATAAAGAATACATAACGCTTACAAATATGTGATGCACACATTAATTCATCAGTCATATTGATCCTCTTTTTGTCTACTCCCAGCAGTCCACTGCCATCTCTTGGGGTGTTCACTCGCTTTGAACCCAAGCGTAGTCCATACACGTGCCACTACTTCTAGTGTGTGGGACTGGTTTATGCATGTGAATTAGCTTTCTCTATTACCAGTGTCCTTCATCACCAGGCTAACCCACTCAGACTTCTGATGTACTTGTAATTTATGTCCCCAAGTCAAGGACGAGAAGTCAACATTTTAGTCCATCTAACCAGTGTAGAGGTAGAATATGCTACTTCAGCATCAGCACGCCGGAATTTTAAGATTTATCCATTCGGCCATGCTGATCGCCCCTGCCATTCTTATGAATGGTGCAGGTCTTCTGCAGCTGTTCTTGAGACCCACAGAATGAGTTAGTAACTGTTCCAATGACTACAGTAGTCTTCCCTGATGCTTGAAATTACAGGACACAAGAAAAGAAAATGGTCAATTATTTAAATGTTATGAAAAATTAAAACATAACTTACTTGGCTCCAGTCCAACAACTCTGACCTTGCTAACGTCAATGCTTGGTTCAACTTTGACCTTGATGGGGCTCTGCGGCACTTCCTTGTTAGCAAAGTAAACGAGCACAGTGTAGACGCCGGGTGTTTTGGGTTCATACTGGACTGTAAAGGTGCCATCTTGATTGTCAATGGTCTTTACTGGGACATCCACACCTCGTTCATCAGTGAGGCCAACAGCAACATCACCTAATGACAACAATGTATGAATTCAGTAAAAGCAAACTTTTGCTTTTGTAAAAGCAAAAGATCCTCTTTACACACATTCAGACATTGTGTATGCGGAGCAAGACCCATATTTTTATAGACCAGTTGGCACTTGAGGAGTGATGTGTTCAATATAACACTAAAATTAGAGAAGTTCATGGGCTTTTACGGCTCAGGCTGGCAAGAGAATTGTGAAGGAAGATTCTGGTGCTTTTGCCTTGACCACAAGGAGTCTGACTATGGAAGTCATGGCAGTAAGTAAAGCAATAACATGGCTCGAGACACAGACATTCACTAGGGCATGTTTCCTTAGTGACTCAATGAACATGCTCAAGAAGGTAAAGATGGGGTGGGTCTAAAGACAGTGGTTGTTGTCTCTGGAGTGATTACGTCTAGCTAAGATTAGTTTCATTTTCATGCCAGGGCATTCAGGTGTACATGGAAATGAGCAAGCTGATAGGTTTGCAGGTAAGGCTACTGTTGAGAGCAAACGAGCCATGGACAAAGCTGATATTCTGAATGGTCTATGAGAAGTAAGTCGTTTTCGAGAACCAAATGATGACTGTGAAACTACAACCAAGGGCAGGCTGTCAGACCAGCAAGTTAAAAGAGGTGTGGCCAAATGAACACTACGCAGGAAGCCAAAGAAGATTAATCAACCAACACAGAACTGGCGTCGTTAGCCGCTACACGCTGCAGGATTTACTGAGGAGGGGATCTGAGCACTTATGGATTGAATGGTTTGATGTCCAAAGAGGATGCGTTGAATAACTAACTAATATAACATTGCCTTCCTTTATTTCTCAAAAAATTTGTAAAGTCAAAAGAAATTAAGCGAGTCACCAAATTTATCATATTTAACCCTAACATTAAATCAGTATTACTGTTTGGATCAGAAATGCAGAAAACAGTAGTTAATAAATTTATTTTTATCTGCACAGAAGAACTGAAATGGTATGACAGAACCACCAATGTGGAGCTTATTGTACAAACGAAACAAACACCCGTAAATCAAGATGTGAGGAAGAGATGCTGATAATGAATAGCACATGCTTTCAGAAAACTTGAGAACTGTATAACTAGAAAGGTTTTCTCTTTTTTTTGAGAGAGAGAGAGTGAGTGAGTGAGTGAGCGAGAGTGAGTGAGTGAGTGAGTGAGTGAGTGAGTGAGTGAGTGAGTGAGTGAGTGAGTGAGTGAGAGAGAGAGAGAGAGAGAGAGAGAGAGAGAGAGAGAGAGAGAGAGAGAGAGAGAGAGAGAGAGAGAGAGAGAGATGCAATCACTGAGTTCACACCTTTTCTTCTTTTTTGATTTCCATAATCATCATCATCATCATCATCATCATCATCATCATCATCATCACCATCAAGTATTTCAGCCGTTGATGAATCCATTGCATAGTTGTGTGTCTTGTGCCGCTCTCTGAAATGTCCCTATATGTCTTCATGGACAGGTCTATGTATGTCTGTTAATGAAGTTGTAGGAGGTGAGTCAAGAAATCACATCATTGCACTTGGGACACTCCCATATGTGCTCTGTCCTCATCTTCAACAGCCAGTGAAGAGTCCCAACATTAATGGTAACCATATCAGTCTGATTATATGTCTGTCTGGCCTTTCCTCAGAGTTTTGAGTGTTGGCCAGATCCTCTGCAGCCCCATTCTCTCCAAGCCATGATGATCTACCCAAGCTTTTGCACTACACACACAATTCCAAAGGGCCCCAACCACATGTGCCTTATTATGCACCAATACTTCACCGAGCAGTGCAGTCCCTGCAAATCTCTCACCTGCTCATTTCCCACCAAAACCAGCATGTCCTGGGAAAAGTAGAAGAATGTAGGGAAAATTGAGAGATGTGTAAACTAAACAAAATCTAGATATTGTTGATCACCTGGTCCCGCCTCCTTGCAGTCCACTACAAAGTATGTTGGAGTGAATGTCTTGACACCTTTCTCCACACCAGGTCCATAGACCTTCACCTTGGCAGGGTTGCTGGGCTCTGACACGTACACCTGATGTTGATTATAGAAAATAATCTCAAAAATTGTGTAAACAAAGACTAAATATCTATAAAAAGTTACATTTTAGAAAACATACCGACAGACATAATTCAAATACTGGAAACAATGCTCATTAATATGAAAACAATATTATAATATTTCATTCTAAAGAGAAATATAGCTTGGAACTATTATATGGAATTGTATGAGCCACTGTGGTATGTCACTGGTACCTTTGCTTCCCATCCCAGTGCTCATGGTATGTAATGAGCAGTCTGGCTCTGAGGTCAACGCAGATTAAGAAGATAAGTGTGATTATCAATACAGAGAGAGGTTGATCAAACACAAGCATAACTGGAATAGTTGTTATTGAATGCTGATGGATTTGGTCCATCCAGTTGGTTCATAGTTGCTGATGGATTTATTGTGGAGGAGATCAGCTCGTCTATGGACATGTCTGGATGTGCAGTGCTGATGGATTTGGTCCATCCAGTCACTTAACAGTTGCTGATGAATTTATTGTCGAGGAGATCAGCTCATCTATGGATATGTCTGGAGTGCAATGATGATAATCAACACAGAACTGAACTAAATATTCTGGAAACTTTGTGTGTGAAGAAAAGGCAGACAGTTACATGAATCACTAGAGCGAACACAGTGTCTGATTCTCATTCTGCACCACATAAAGTTAAAAAAGTACAGATGTGGCAAGAGTGGGTGCCAAATATAGACACTTCTCCTGTCAAGCATATGAACATACTTTCAGGTCATGCTGGAGTGTAGGGCAATCAACGAGCAGATCTGTGGGCTTCAAGAAGTCCAGTAGTTAGAGCACTCATGATGGACAAGAGATATATTCTACATACTATCTATGAACGAGTGCTGGTTGAAGATACAACAGCAGATAAAACAATATATTGCTTGAGTTTGGAGCGAACAAACAAATGAACGAACAAACTTTATTTTCAAAGGGTCACAAATTGGACACGCAGCACCTTACAGTACTGGTTTAAATTTGTAATGTTTTTGTATAACTGCACACACATTATATTAATAATCTTAAATAATGCCAGTAAAATGTCTCATGGGTAATTAAACCTTGGTCCTCTCTAACAATAGATGGATGTTTGGAGATGTCATGAACCTGAAATAACTACTATTTTTAGTGAAGTCAATAATGTTAAGGTGTGGGTGTGAGGAGGAAGAAGAACATGGATGTAATACTCCTTGACGACAACAATGTCCGGCAACTGAAACACTAGAGAACTATCATGGCTCTTACCCTGAAGGGTGCCTTGGGGATGATGACACTACCGTATGTAATCGTGACTGTGTGCTTGACATTTCTGGTGGGGAAGTAGCGACAGCTGTAGGTGCCATTACCATTGTCTTGTACCTGCCAGAAAGAAGATCATTACATCAGCATACTTAAGTAAACAGCATTACATCAGCATGCTAAAGTAAACATTATTACATCAGTATGCTAAAGTAAATATCATTACATCGGCATAATAAAGTAAACATTATTACACCAATATACTAAAGTAAACATGATTACACCTACATTCTAAAGTAAACGTTACATCAGCATGTCTACCTCATGCTCTGAAGGTTGTGGATTCGATACCATGCCATATCGTTCGGTTCACGAGTGCATATTTCTCAGAGACCCCTGGGGTTCGTCACTGGAGCTACGAAGCTCGTGCTTTGTGTAATGCTTTCGGTAGGCCGTCCTGCGGAAAGAGACTGAGCCATATGGGATAAAACCTGGGGCAATGAAGGCGATCCTCTAGACTTTAAAGACATTTTTATCTGATTAAAGAGGCAGCACTAGACCCCCCCTCCCCCCAAAAAAACACACACCTTGAAACCCGATTTACATACAAATTATTTCTTTCGCAGGAAACAAATACACCCTGAAACTTGATTTACCTATACACAATTCCTTTGACAACAAACAAATCAACCATGAAATCGATTCATTCACACAGTTGATTCCTTTAGTAGAAAATCAAGTAAATAATGAAGCTTGCTTAATATACACAAATTATTAGAAGGAAAACAAATAAACCCTAAAATCTGATTCCAGTACTCATGATTCCTTTGGAAAGAAACCAAATAAACTTTGAAACCTATATTGAAATGATTATTTTATTAGAGATTAAATATATCCTGACAAATTATTTGTAAACATACAGCTGGTTAGTTAGTTATTCGACAGGTCATCCTCATTGCACATGTGAATCATTCAGTCCATAAGTGCTCGGATCCCCTCCTCAGTAAATCCTGCAGCATGTAGCGGCTAACAACACCAGTTCTGTGTTGGTTTATTAATCATCTTTAGCTTCCTGCATAGAGCTCTTAAACATACAGCTGTTAAACATACAGCTCTTAAACACACAGCTCTTAAACACACAGCTGTATCGTGACAATGCTCCCCACCTGCACGTCCAGAGGCTTGTAGTCCACGTCCATACAGCTGATGTGGAGAGGGGCTTTGCCAGCAGCACGTGTGTCCACTGTGAACTCTGCCCACTTGTTGGGTGCCAAACCAGTCTTCTCCAGCCCAGGACCTTTAGCTACAACCTGACAGGTGAAAGTACAGACAATTGTCAATCTTATATAAACAGTCTACCCACAGTTTTCTGGACATATTAATGTAACACTAATAAACTGGCGGATGGCGTGCCAGCGAAATTGATACAGAACTGTGTTGTTAATTGTTAATATCATGATGCGGTCAGATGTGGGTTCGATGACTGGGTTTGTGGTTTTTCAAAGTGAGGACAAGATTGGAACCTGTTCCTCCTTCCTCTCACAGCTATGAAATGTGTGGAAGCTGCCACATCACATACCTACAGCAGGAAACTGCATTTGGGACAATTGAAGAAATAAAAAAACAAACTGGAAATAAGAAGAAACAGAGAATTAATTATACAAACACAAATAACTGTTTTAGAATCAGAAGAACAAGAAATGATAGACAGGCAGATAGACAGACAGTCCAACAGATTGATGGATATAATGGATGGATGGATGGATGGATGGATGGATGGATGGATGGATGGATGGATGGAGAGACAGACAGATAGACAGACAGACAAATAGAGTTATGGACAAAATAAAAGATGAATGAGTGAATGGATGAATGGACGAATAGATGGATGAATAGATGGAGAGACAGACAGACAAAATTATAGACAGATGGTCAGACAGACAGACAGATAACCATCAAGGATACTCTATATAAGCATGAATATGATGCAACTGAGGCAGGTGCTATAACTTAGTGAAAGTGAACATGTTTCACAATTTCCCGACATAGTAAGGTGAAGGTTTAAAATCAGCTGTGGGCAATTTGGAAGTAGATCTCTTTGTATGGATTTCAATTGTATGAGGCGTTGATCATTCAGAAAGGTATGGTAAACTACCGAGCGTTAACAAATTGCCCAGAAAATCACAAGCAGCCAAATAATGCTGGGGTTGATTGCAGAATCCTGTAAAAGACATGCAACTAACTTTAAGGCAACAATATAGCCTTGGATAGAGAATGTTGACTCTACCCATGGATATGTTTAACAGCAAGTGTAGATTAGGAAAAGAGATGGCATCCACTTGGGGTTAAATAATCATGTGGACTCCACACTTGAATCCCCACTACGATGATGGCAAAGGTGAAGACTGTGATGATTAAGAGAATAATTACAAATGTGAAGACTGTGATGATTAAGAGAATGATTACAAATGTGAAGAATGTGATGATTAAGAGAATGATTACAAATGTGAAGACTGTGATGATTAAGAGAATGATGACAAAGGTGAAGACTATTGTCAAGGTCCTGGACGTGACATAACAGAGGACAGAGGACAGACATAAGGACATGGGGAGAGTGCAGGGGTAGTAGAACAGTCCAGATGTCAAGACAGTAAGTTAGAGACAGGACTGTACCAGGACAGGTTCATCTTAGACAGAATGACGCAGTATGCCTGGCCTCAACAGGCGAGTGCGGGACAGACGTGACAGCATGACTTTCCACGGACTGCATGAGGATCAAGTACCTCGTGACCACCGGACTTAGTAGGGAAGGACAGATGAGACTCGGACACGAATGAGAGAGGATGTGCGACTGTGTGGAGAGACAGGATAGACTTATACTTAGACTTTCAGTGCGAATGAATGTGGCCGCTACATAATGTGTGTTGGTGTGCATGGCTAGACACGAGTACGCATAGCTTTGATAACAGCACAAGAGTATTCTGAGAGCCAGTGCGAGAGCGAGTTTTGGAGTGACATTAAATTAAGTCTGTGATATTTATGACGTTATGATGTTGAGATGAGGATCTTGTAATTAAAACCATGTAGAATATATTCATTGGTTTCATGTCTAATCTGTGCTCGCACCATCTGCCTGTCTGAACCCACTTTATAAACCCTAGACGTTGACAACTATCATGGTTAAGAGAATAATGGCAAAGTTGAAGACTATGATGATGGTGATGACATTGTACTATAATTGCAACAAACCTTGCCAGCATTGTATGCTTGGGGAGCAATGATGTCGGCCATGTAGGGAGATTTGGGAATGTCCTTGTCGTTACACAAGATATGAACCGCATACTCTCCAGCTAGAGTGGGCCAGTAGGTCACATCGGCCGAGCCATCACCATTGTCTTTGCAGTCAATCTTTGCCTGAGATGGGCCCTCAATGGAGAAGCCTAGTGTTTGTAAAAACAGAATACATTTAGAAGTCTACAATGAAACAAACATAATATATTATTTACCCTCGGTACAAAAACACAAATTAAATGGATTCATTCATCATCTTTCCTCTTTTACCACTGAATATTAGAATATCTAGCAGTCCTTATAATCTTTTTCACATGCAAACAAGTATACATATCTGGACTGGGGAACATTGGTGAAGTGAAGAAGAGGAGTACTACATTGTCAATGGATTCAAGATATGATAGATAATTTACATATGACAGCAACAGAGGCAGGACATCTGGCTTATGGTAGAAGACATTTGGAAAGACTGGTTAGGGGGCAAAGTTCTGCACAGGACAAGCCACAGAATGATTAAAGCAGTTTCCTGCCAAAGGTTTGTGATGTGATAGAACAAACACATTTTGTAGGAATAGAGCCAGGAACAAGAGGCTGCCAGTCTTTCCCTCACAGTGCAAACAACGAGTCCAGGTGTGAAACCCACATCTAACTGTACTCATGGCATTATCACCAAAGTTCACTATCAACTTGGCTAGCTTGCCCGTCCACTGAATGATGGTTTATGATAATACAAGAAATTAAACTGTCTTGGCTTGATCATATCATAAGACATGGAGGTTTATTATAGAAAACAAATAGGAAAGGCAAATTCAGAGGGAGAAAAACAAGATAGGCAGGATACAACTACATCACACAAGCCTGCAAGATCAGTGTGGTTCTGACTTAAAGCAGAATTGATGAGAACTACTGAGGGGACAATGGAGTTACATGACCAGATGACTTCAATACCAGTCTGAGCACTGACCTGATGATGATAAAACATGAATATTATTAACTTAATTCTTTTTGTCTCATGCAGCTTCTAGTTTAAACAATGTAACAGTCTGGGGCAGAAAGAATTTATCTGGAACACTTATCTAAAGCAACACCTTCTGTTTCTACAGTAAAAACAAGTAGAGAAACAATAATACATAGTACTACTACTTCTTCTGTAGTTAGTACATTCTTTCTTCTTCTTCATCTCCTTCTTTTTCTACTTCTTCTTGTTCATATTCTTCTTCTTGTGCTCCTCTTGTTTGTCACAATGTACCATGATATGAATAGAGGTTATGACAGAGATGAACAGAGGTTAAGGGAAATGAACGAGCTGATAAACTTGCTGGCTCCGCATCCCCTGCCAGCCAATGGATCGTGCCAATGTTATTAATGTCCTTAGAGGGATGCCGAGAGAGGAGGACTTTTGATGTCAGTGAATTCACATCGTTGCCCAGAATGAGAGACTCGGGAGCAAGAACTGGGACAGCCAGACATGAGAGGCATAGCGGGAGAATGAGGGGCTCATCAACCAATATAGAACTGACACTATCAACCACCGGATGCTGATGCATATGTCAGTGGGAGGATCTGAGCACCAATGGATTTGTCCGGAGTGCAAGGATGATACCCTAGCAGATAACAGATAACAGATAAATAGAGGTATGTAACAGGCTCTGGTGTGCGACTCATACACAGTGATGTATGTTGCCACAGTTATGCCACTGACCCGTCTATTGCAGCAATAGCCTTTTTCTTAATTTTCTTTTCTTTCTGAGTTATACTGCTTTACCTTTGTTATATCCGAGCAATGTTACACAAGCAACATTTACCAGCTGAGACACCTACCCAGAGCGCCAACTTCTCCATTAGTTTCTACGGTGAAGACGGCCGGCTGGTTGACCACGCCCCCTTCCAGACCAGGGCCATATGCTACGATCTTTGTATTCCAAATAGGACCGACCTCCACCTGCAAAATAAATGAATGAATAAGTAAATAAATAAATAAATAAATAACTAAATAAATAAATAAATAAATGAATGAATCAATCAATCAATCATTACACCGTTATTACAAGATCATGTGAGCAGTTTGGAAAAACAAAGTTTGTTGCATATCCTTTACAGGACTTGGTAGTCAACCCCAGTGTTTTGTTGTTGTTGCTGTTTGTGATTTATTGGCAAGTTTACATTGAGTATTTTGCCATGCTTTCTGAATGACTGGCACTCATATCTTTGAATGGGAAACCACTCATATCTTTTAATGGGAAACCACTCATATCTTTTAATGGGAAACCACTCATATCTTTGAATGGGAAACCACTCATATCTTTTAATGGGAAACCACTCATATCTTTTAATGGGAAACAACGTAAGGTGGTCTGCTTCAAAATCACCTGCAGCTGTGTTTCAAACGTGGTATGCGGGATTATGAATCACATTTGTAACCCTTTCGCCATGGAGACGGTTAAATAAATAAATAAATATTCTGTTATTACAGAATCATGTGAGGAGTTCTGGAAGTTCTCTCTCTTAACACTGGCAGTCCCACAAGGCTTCTCACTGCAGACAACCTAATGAGGAAATAACCACTGTGAAAAATTATGAGCCTTCTTCTTTGATCCTTTAACCCCCATGGAATTTAGGCCCTCATCTACTTTTACCCCCAAGCCATTCTATCTTTAGCTATCCCATGCAACTCCGTCCATGTCTTCCACATTGTATTCATGTTTTGCCATCTCACACGATAACCATAGTCGTGGATCAATTCAGTGTTCCTGTCTCGACCATGACACATGGCCAAGCCATCCAGGTATTTACTTCTCGGTCTTCCCCTTGGTCTCTTCCCTTTCGATCTTGCCAGTTGCCACCAAGTTCTCCAAGTCATTTCTTCTCATAACATGCTCAAAACAGTTTGACTGTCTACGTCTAATGTCTCTAATCAGTTTACGATCTTTATTTGTTTCTTGAAGGACTTGTTCATTGGTTTTTCTGTCTGTCCATGGTATTCTTTGCATTTTCCTTAGAAACCACATTTCCACAGCCATCAGATGTTTTTCAACTTGTCTGCTCATTGTCCACGCTTCACATCCTTACCAAAGTACAGGTTCTATGTAGCACTTCAACACTCTTTTTCTCATGTCAATGTATATCTTTTTATTGGTCAGTATGTTTTCCATCTTGCAAAAGGGTGCCTTCGCCATGGCAATTCTTGTTCTAATTTCGTCAAGGCATTTCCCATCACATGTTATGACTGTTCTGAGATAACTGTACCGATTCACTTCTTTAAGAATATGCCCATTTACTTGTATATTACATTGTGGTATTTCCTTCTTGCCAGTTATGACCATAATCTGTGTCTTCTTACAATACAATTCCAACCCTAGTTGTTCACTGTGTGCAATAACCACATCTACTAAATGGTGGAGGTCCTGTTCATTGTCTGCAATCAAGACTGTATCATCTGCATATCTAATGTTATTGATGTATCGTCCCCCAATGTTGATTCATGGTACTACCAATTGCCAGTGTCTTTTCTTCAGCTCTTGGTTCACAGGTGTTTGTTTCGTTCTTTCCGTGAGCTTCACACTGGAAATTATTTCATACCATTTAGTCCTATTTTTCATAGGCACCAGTTATTGAAAGACCTTATAGTCATACAGAGGTACATAAACATAACATCTTGCCATCACATATATTTGTTTTCTCTACTGTAACATATAGAGAAAAATACTACCTTGCACATTACACACATATTGGGCTTGCTGGTGTAATGGTTAGGAATTAATGATGACATGGCATGAATGTGATTGGATGAGGATTCAATGTCAGCTCACAACGTTCGTTATGGGAGAGACAGACTGGCAACCTGTTCTTCCGTGCAATCAGGCAATCAGCCTACAAAATGTGATTATCCTTACGCTTCACATCCCCAGAGCAAGTTTCTGCTATGGAATATATTTTGTTTTGCTATAAAACATATATATGTGACTGACATGTGTGACTGACAGAGTGAAAACCTACCTTGAATGGAGATTTATTTATGTGCTGATCGGCGAAAGTCACATTGATGATGTATGTGCCCGGTTTAGAAGGCACATAAATACACTCATAAACTCCCTGGTCTCCAGGCACCGGTGAAACCTGGCACTTCTCCTCAACTCCACCTTTGACATGTAGAAAACAAAAGCAAATGTATTTAGAATGTAATGTTTAATTACCATGAAATCTCAACTGTAATGCACAAAGGAGTATAGTGTGCAGATTTTACTGGTAGTCACATTGAATAATTTCATAAGTATAGGTAATTTCATAAATACAGGTACCTCAATTACTGGTAATGAAGCTAAAATGTTGCAACACAGCTGTTTAATTTGAACACTGAAGACACAAACAATAGATTGCAAGATTTGCTGCCTGGTTTATGTTTGTAAGTGATCCAAATATTTTACAATGGAAAATAAATTTCAGAATGTATGAGCTTTGAATGAATCCATGAGATTCCTATTCCTAAAATAAATTATTTTAAAAATGTGTACAGTCATAATATGATTAGTTGAATGGAAATGTCTGTGTTCACATATAACACCCAATGTCATCTATATGTGGGTCAATAGTTGGCCAGTTTTGCAGTCAATAACTTAATTACAGTTTAAACTCAGATGCCATAAACAAAATATTGCACAATTTCTTGCCTGACATACAAGTATTTTGCTGCATCTCATCAGGTCCATACTAAAATAAAGTAAGTTGATATACTTTTCAGGGTGTCACAGTCAATCCCAGTATGTTTTGTGTGTTTGTGATATTTTGACAAGTTTATGTTGAGTAGTCTGCTATTGCTTTCTGAATTATCAGCATCCATACCATTTTATAAAAACCAACGCAATGTGGTCTGCTGAAAAATTGCTCGCAGCTGTGTTTCGAACACAGTATGCAGGATTATGAACTGCATCCACAACCCCTTTGCCACAGAGCTGGCCAGGTGTATACTGCATCTTGATATATTACATGAAGTGGACAAACAAATAATACTTTGGCTGAAATACTGCGTACAAAGTCATTGATATTATTCACTTGTCCACTTCATATAATCAATCAATCAATCAATCATGTGCCAGTGCCGGAAAGCGTGGGCGGTCATGACTAGCCATTTCACTCGATTACCAGCCTCGTGGATCAGCTCAGTGTTCCTGTTTCATCCATGCCATGTGGCCAAGCCATCCAGGTATTTTCCTCTCGGTCTTCCTCTTGGTCTGTTCCCTTCGATCTTGCCAGTTGTCACAAAGTTCTCCACTCCATTTCTTCTCATAACATGTCCACAAAATTTGGACTGTCTACGTCTAATTTCTCTAATCAATTTACGATTGTCATTTGTCTTCCTGTAGCTACTTAGGTCATTGGTTTTTCTGTCTGTCCATGGTATTCTTTGGATTTTCCTCAGAAACCACATTTCTGCAGCCATCAGATGTTTTTCAGCTTGACTGCACATTGTCCAAGTTTCACATCCATACAAAAGAACAGGCTCTATGTATCCCCTCAACACTTTTTTTCTCATTTCAGTTGACATCTTTTTATTGGTCAGAATGTTTTTCATCTTGCTAAAGGCTACTTTCGCCATGGCGATTCTTGTTCTAATCTCTTCAAGGCATCTCCCATCAGATGTTATGACTGTTCCGAGATAATTGTACAGATTCACTTGTTGAAGAATATTCCCATTTACTTGTATATTACATTGTGGTACTTCGTTCTTCCTAGTGATGACCATAACCTGTGTCTTCTTACAATTTAATTCCAACCCCAGCTGCTCACTGTGTACAACACCTGCGTCTACTAATTGTTGTAGATCTTGTGCCTTGTCTGCAATCAATACTGTATCATATAATACACTGGATATAACTCTGCAGCATGCATCTGACAAGATTCAGCAAAATATGCCAGGCAATATTTTGTTTATGACATATGTTTTAAATTAACATTGTTTTTAATTACAGCTTCAAATAGTTGGCTCACAATTTTGCCTTTGGTATTACCAGTATATTGTAATTTCTTTTTTCGTTCAAGAATTCATATGTACTTACAGAAACAGACTATTTCACAGTTTTTGTTTTTGTGTGAAAGATCTAGTGATAGTTATTGCTGACACATAACCGAGATTATGAAATGTTTTACTTCCTGAATAAAATGCTATTACCGAACATTCAGATATTTCTAAAGATATCTTTTAGAACTGAAATTTATATTTACTGAATTATCATTCCAATTTTTATTGTTTATTGTTTGATTAAGGCTTCAAACAGGCGTGCCAGGAAACATTAACAAATAGTTACTATGTGAATATAATGCAAAATGGAAATTAGAGTTAAAAAAGTGTTCATTATATTCAACATTTTACGATAATGGTATGCAACATTAAAATTTGCTACAAGCCTATTCATACAACTACAATACATATGCAACATATAAAAAGTATACAGAAATATAAAATTATATATCAGAAAGCATATACACTGAATGAAAAAATGCATCTTAGCCATTGATGGGAGGCTAACTAACAACAGATGAAATGTTTAAGGTAACCTCACAAGATGGATGAACCGCAGTCTGTTAGAACTAATTACTAGAGCAGGAAGGTGTAACGGTAAAGTAGCTCTACGGCAGGTGCTGCCACAGGGGTGTGGAGTGCTGGGCCTTTAGATACTGTTGTGCACCTTCGAGATGAGATTGTAGCCTAATAGCTGGTCATGACTTTGTTTTATCAATTAAAATGTATGATAACATGTTGTGATAATATATATGAGGAGTGGCTTGCCGACTGACCAGAATGCTGGGTTCTTCAGGATACCCAGGTTCAAATCCTCAGTAAGGTGTGTTTTTTTTCTGTCGGAGGTAAAAAGAAAACCCTATCCTGCAGTTTGAGCTGACTGCACTAACCAGGCGGCCTTAATGCCTCAGGCTCAAAACCCCCCTGTTCTACACCGCAAGGTACTACAGGCAGTAGATGACAGATGACAGTTTATATATATGTATATATCATCATTAAATCATCATTAAATGCCATGCCGGCTGGCATAGGCATTCATGACCCTCCACAGACCTCGGTCTTTGGTTTTCTGGATCAACTCCGTTGCTGATATTCCTCCATGCCACCGTCTCATTCCATCCAGCATCATTTCTCTTGGTCTGCCTCTGCCTCTCTTCCCCTCAATCTTTCCAGTTGTCACGATGCATATATATGCATTATGGAAAGCAAAGGAAAATTACCACAGTATCTATTGCAAAATATATGAGATAAGATAATGTAATATAACATGCAGGAAAAGCTGGGCAGACTTTTAATCAAATTGCTGCTGGAATAATCAGCATCAGAGCTCTCTGGTGGCCTCTCATGGTGGTGACAGAGCTTTCGTGAGAATGTCTCAAATTCAGCGAGGTCAATTCTTAAAGCAAGCATTAAATGTTATTACACTGTTACTATACTGAGTGAGTTATACCTGGTCCGAAGATTTGAACCCCAACCTGTCCATCACCAGCTCCCTTGGTATGCACATAAAATACGGCCTTATCTTTGACCCGGACACCTCGGGGTTGAATGCCTCTTCCTGTTGCATAGGCGGCTTTTGCATTGGATGCTGGGAATAAACAATGAGATGATAAAGTTTACAAAACTGAATATACAACTTGACTGAGAATACACATAAAGAAGGCAGATTATGTTTGAAACATAAATATTTAAAAAAAATGAATATTTAACATGGCTGAAAATAAAACATTGAGATGATGAAAATTATAAGGCTGACCATGTTTGCAACATAAATCTGCAAAACTGAATATATATCATATGGAGTCTTACAAAATAAAGTTACATTTCTAAAGTTATGATAAAATAATTGAAACAAAATAACAACAAAACAAGCTAAATTACAATTATGAGGGTATTAACACCTTGTATGGCATACATTGAACTGAAACGAGAAAAAGAGTGTTGAAGTGCTATATAGGGGACGCAGAGGTGTTTCCAAGGCACCAGGGCCGGGTTATATACTGGCCAAGACCTAATGACGCGTCCTCGTCGAGCGTCCTGGGCAACAGGTCCCTTTGGGGTCCTGGCTAAAGTCAGTAGGATCGCCGATTCCTCCGAAGTCGGAGAGTGTCTGCCTGTACGGTGAGGAACCACCAGTCTGCACACCAATAATCCAGACATGGGACAACGGATACTCACGCAAAACTCAGGTCCTGTATGACATCACACTGATGTTGGACAACAGGATGCCTTCATCCGACATACAGGACTTCGCGTTGGAGCTCAAGCCAACGAACACAAGCAAGCAAGCTATATAGAACCTGTAATTTTATATGGATGTGAGGTGTGGACAATAAGCAGACAAGCTGAAAAATGTCTGATGGCTGTGGAAATGTGATTTCTGAGGAAAATGCAAAGAATACCATGGACAGATAGAAAAACCAATGAACAAGTCCTTCAAGAAACAAATGAAGATCGTAAACTGATTAGAGACATTAGATGTAGACAGTCACAATTTTTTGGGCATGTTATGAGAAGAAATGAATTGCAAAACTTGGTGACAACTGGCAAGATCGAAGGGAACAGACCAAGGGGAAGACCAAGAATTAAATACCTGGATGGCTTGGCCACGTGGCATGGTTGAGACAGAAACACGGAGCTGATCCACGACTCTGGTGATCGAGTGAGATGGCAGAACATGACAACCCATGCTTATCGACATGGCACATGATGATGATGATGATGATGGCATACATGCTACTTGATGTCAAACAATTATGAACTCATCTGGTACTCATTGGTTAATCTTCAAAGTATACAGGTATAAACCCATTTAAGACTTTCCTGGTGGTGAGAAATGCTACATATTTTAATATCTAATATGACATTTGTATGAGATTGAGTGGCCGGCTCTTTTCCTCCCACAACACAGAATAAAGGTAAAAGTTTCTTGCATATCCTTTACAGGACATCATAGTCAACCCCAGCATATTTTTGGCTATTTGTGATTTCTTGGCAAGTTTACTTTCAGTAATTTGCCATTGCTTTCTGAATGCCAGGGACTCGTACTTTGTATGGGAACCAACACAAGGCAGTCTGTTTCCAAATCGCCCACAGCTTTGTTTTGAATGCAGTTTGTGAGATTATGAATTGCATTCAAAACCAATTCACCACAGAGCCAGCTTAGTAACAGATATTTTCCCTGCATTCAAAGGGTCATGCGGTAGATTTTCTCAGCCAGGGCCATGTGGTAGATTTTCTCAGCCAGGGCCATGCGGTAGATTTTCTCAGCCAGGGCCATGCGGTAGATTTTCTCAGCCAGGGCCATGCGAACGGTAGACTTTCTCAGCCAGGGCCATGCGGTAGATTTTCTCAGCCAGGGCCATGCGGTAGATTTTGTCAGCATGATGCAAGTCTTCATAATGGTACCTCTTAAATGTTTTTTCTGTAAATATGCCGCCCCCTTACGATGCGGCCTGATACGGCCACCTCTCTGTATCTCTCTGCACGACCCTGATCAAAGCATTTCTAGGCCCATGTTTTCTGGATAAGACTGTAACAGGTGGTGTGATATGAATCACACCAGCCATCAGTGTGCCAGATAAAAACTTTAACTGAAAGTGGGATTTGAACCCATGATTACCGAGTCATACAGTTAAAAATAAATCACCATAAACCCACATCTAGCCTTATTTCATATTTTTAGCAAATGTTTCCACACACACACACTATAGCTATTACCATGACATAAAACAACGATACATATAAACCCAGGGAAGCAGAGGTGTTTCCAAGGCACCAGGGCCAGGTTCTATACTGGTCAAGACCTACTAGCACGTCCTAGTCGTGCGTCCTGGACAACAGGTCCCTTCGGGGTCCTGGCTAACGCAGTAGGATTGCTGATTCTTCCGAAGTCGGAGAGTATCTGCCTGCACGGCAAGGAACCACCAGTCTGCACACCAATAAGCCAGACATGGGACAACGGATACCCATGCAAACCTCAGGTCTGGTATGACATCACACTGGTTTTAGACAACAGGATGTCTTCATCCGACATACAGGACTTCACGCTGGAGATCACAGCCAGCGAACACAAGCAAGCAAGCATATAAACCCGAAGGAAATATGATGCACCGTTTATGCATTTTTGGGAAGACAAGGAAAGAGTGTTACTGTGGAGGGGACCAAATATATTTAACATATGGAAGATTATTTCTTAAGCAAAGATATGATTCACTGTGAGAGTGGCATAATTCACCGTGAGAGTGCATAATTCACTGGGAGAGTGGCATAATTCACTGTGAGAGTGGCATAATTCACTGTGAGAGTGGCATAATGTCACTCATACATTCCTTATCAAAGATGTATTTCCCAGTTCAATGATTCAGTGTCAAAGGATAATATATCACAAAATGTGATCTTCCATTTGGACAAAATGAGGATATATTAACATACTAGGGTCATCGTGTCATTTGCTTTATTTCATGGTAACTTTCACAATTTCAATGCTCAGTGAATGGAATGGAAATTTATGTTATAATACTTGTTCATTTCATTGTGTACCATGTTTGGTCCTAACCTACTTTTTGTTTGGCACTGAATCAGTTTAAGCACATGAATAAGACAGACTCTAACACATGCATGAAAAAGACACACAAAATATCACACACACACACATGCACGCATGCATACACCCACAATCACACACACAATCACACACACAATCATGCAAACACACAATCATACAAACACACAATCACCCACAAACACACACACACAATCACACACACAATCACATGCACACACAATCACATGCACACACAATCACACCCACCCACCCACCCCACCCACCACACACACACACACACACACACACACACACACACACACAATCACACAAGTATATATAATGAAATATTAGAAAATCAGCAGTTATAAAGATAAAGTGTTAGCACCAATTTCGATGTGATGCAGAGAGTACAGAAAAAACACTGCACATAAAATCAGTCAGTGATGATAAGAGAATTATTTCGCTGAAGAAGAGGACAATGATGGTGAGGATGAGAAGGGTGATTGTCAATCACTGGACTTTGAACCTCACAGTCTGGTCTGCACCCTTTTATTTAATATTCACGACAAACCTCCACATCTAAAACAACCTTAGATGGATCTCCTGTCCGGATTATGCAGGGGTTTAAGGTAAAAAGGGTGAGCTGATTTTTTGGGCTCAAGGGCATCAATCATATGTGGACAAAGGATGGGCAAGGGACACGTAGCATGAGTTACATATGACAGTTTGCACTCAGCTAACACAGCAGCTGATATTTGATAAACCAACTTGACTAAGATTTTCATCATTTGGAATAACTTGTGGGAATAGCAAGTGTAAATACAGGCAGGGATAACAAAGGTGTGTTCATAGTCATTGTGCTATGAAAACAACAAATATCCCTACACTTCAACATGTGCCGAGAGGGACTTAACACATATGAGTATGTTCTGAGTGCAATGATTATTATTTTTAATCAATAATCACTTAAGCCACTGTAAAACACTGCTCCACCATCTGCTGCCTTGTGGACAATTTTAGTAGGCTCTACACGAGATAAGCAGTAAAACTAGAAAGAGAAGCAACCATGCCAAAAATGCAACCAAACAAAGGCTAGAGATGGATGCGGGTTTGATCACATCTGTTTTAGTCTGACATTTCATGCTGTACTTACTTCTACTTCTAACTGATGGCAAGTATCAATGAAAAAATACAAAAAATAATAAGGTTAAAGTTTCTGTAAGCTGCACTATAATGTTAACTATACATCATTAGTTTTGTAAGCAACCAACAGATGCACACTCTGACAATACAGTAAACCGACTAGTCATCAACTACTGTATCATCATCATCATCACATAACTGAGCATTGCTCTCATCATGGCACACCAAAACTGTTCTTGATCTCTTGATGTTTCTCCTGTGTCCTGTAGCTTCATGCCCGGACTGTCTGCCATGTCCTGTGTCATGTAGCTTCATGTCTGGGGTGTCTGCCATGTCCTGTGTCCATCTTCGTGCTGGTCGAACCCCTGCCTAGTCTTCCAGGAACCACGCCTTCCATCACTCTTCTTTCCAGATGGTAGTGATGTTTACTATGACTACCACATTTCAGTTTCTGAGATGGGAAACTGTTTATGAACCAGTTCTCTTCGATGTTTAGATCTCGTATCATGTCAGTATGTATAATCTTCTTGGCCCACCATATTTTAAGAACTTTTCTGTCACATTCCAGCTCAAAAGTCCCAATTTTCTTCCCTAGTCATTGCAAAAATGGTTCACGACTATATGTTGCCACAGGAAAAAATGCATGTTCTAAAAGACTTTTACTTTTAATTTAGTGTACTTGCGGGAATTATGTTAAACCTCTGCAGTGCGATGGCCATCATGAGTCTGACTTCTCTTGAACAGTTCCCCATGTTGCTGATGATGACTAATGTACACAAAGCCTAATTCTAATATTACAACAACAGAAATCAGTTCAACCAGATTTTAAATGCATAATTAATTGACTGTAGTTGTTTAGAGTGTGAACATTATTCTTTAGGTTTCCAAAACAACTGCCTTAACTAATAGTCTTTGTCTAATTCCTACTGTAATACTAACGAATCAAACATGCTGCCTAAATAAAGCAACAACTAAAAGTCAACTACTGTGGGCATCTAAGGGTAACTGATAATGTAAAATTATTTACTACAACCGAGCAAAATGATAAAACATCTACCACATGCTACACAATAAAATAATATCAACTGCACAAAATATAAAGTACCATTCAAGTAACATAATCATTTTCTGACTCTAAACCGAAGAGAAGAAAAGACTGGGAGGGTTTTGTGTTGTGATATTATTACAGGATGTAAAGAACAAGCTTGACAAAACTGAGATCAAATGAACACATTCTTAAAGACATTAGAGACAACAGACTGCTATTGAACATCATGCAACAAGATTTTCTTGGTTTGGTCACAATATGAGACTTGCAGGTCTGTAATTCAAACTACAAGAGGGCAGGATTCTGGATTAGAGAAAAAGTGAATGTCCCAGGAAAAGCTGCTTCATACAGGCATGTTGGGGCACAGAATTATGCTGAGTTACCGAGAATAGGAGACAGTAGAAGGGATGATATCACCACCAGTCTTTGGAATAAATAACCCAATGAATTATTTTAAAATGTCTGTGGATTTCTAAAATAATTAGTGTGGGATTTTAATTCTTTTATAGTCACTGTGTCAAATAATGTTAGGAAGAAATTTACCATGGTAGTATGCAGAATCAAACCATGATGCAGGGTAAATCTAACAATGTACAAGAAACTGTAACTTTTGGGTTTAGTGAAATCGGTATAAGATGTAAGTCAGAATGTAATTATGACCTAAGATTGAAATCTGACTGTGTTGTAAGACAAAGTATATTAGGTTTGGTGAAATCAAAATAAGATGTAAGTCAGAATGTAATTATAAACTAAGATTGATTGATTGATTGATTGATTGATTTAGGAACCGACATCACAGCATTCAGGACATTCCTGCTATTTCCACAAGTTATTCCAAATGATGAAAGTCTTAGTCAAGTTGTCTCTAATGTCTTTAAGAATGTGTTCATGTGATGAAATCTGACTGTGTTGTAAGACAAAGTGTAACTATTAGGTTTGATGAAATGAAATAAGATGTAAGTCAGAATGTAATTATGACTTAACATGATAGTGTTGTCAGACAGAGTGTAGCTATGATGTAAGCATAATCTAGCCAAGTTGCAAAGCAGAATCTAAACACTGGCACCTTGCCATCTTGACAGATGAGAGTTTGTTACACTACGCTTCAAAATAGGCGTCATAACTACAACCCATGAGGATAGCGAATGTGATTGGACAGACCAATTTGTGCTGTAAATGTTCATCTACAATGGATTCATGTGATCAGACAGTAATTTCCACCATCACACACCATCTGACGTTTCACACACTCTATGTGTGACCTATCTGTAATCACTTTCTCCTTTGTCTTTAGTCCATTTCTGACCTTTCTCCTTCATGTAAAGCGATCAGTGGCGACTTGCTCTGAAGGTGCAATATCAATGGCTATATCACTCATGTCTTGCTTACACTCATCTTTGTACTGTATCAAAATCTAAACAAGATGTGAATGAAAGATACATTTGCCAAAGGGAAATGAACTGAAAGGACAGCACAAATACTTGATCAGAATATAAGATGAAATATGCAATTGTTTTCGTCACCGTCGTTCCTTCACTTAATATCTAGTGCGTACTATTTGGTTGACCCCAAAGCTGCATGAAGTTAGACTAGTAATCCATCCCCAACCAGCTGGTGAACACTGAATGCTGTACTTTGTGGCCAGTGATTTTCCACTAGATCATTATGATGCCTACTATTATCAATCACCACTCAGTAATGTCAAGTTCATCAATTTGAAGACTGACATGAAGCAGTTTTGAACATGCCAGTCTACTAGACATCTAGTTTTCTAGTTAGGATATGTGGGTGGGTGAGTGTTGGTAGGTTATGGGATGGGTGGAGGATGTGTGCATGTGGGTGGGGAGATGTGTAAAGGTGGGGGGATGTGTGGGTGGGTATGGATGGGTGGTTGCATGCATGTGTGCCTGGGTTTGTGTGTGGGTGGGTGGGGGATGTGTGGTGGATGGGAGATGTGTGTGTGTGTGTGTGTGTGGGTGGGGAGATGGTGTATGTGGGGGTGTGTGTGGGATGTGTGGGTTGGGGGATGGGTGGATGGATGGGGTCATGTATGTGCCTGTGGTTATGTATGTGGTTGGGTGGTGCATGTGTGTGTGGGAGACACGGATGGATAGGGGTAGTAGGGTGGGTGAGTGGGGGATTTGTCTCATAACATGGTAACATGCATTGTTTATGCTTACAACATTCATTTGACAATGTGTTTTTTCCTATGTGAATGCACAATGCACTGATGAACGAAAGATGAGTGATTGGAAGGGCTGAATGTAAGACGGGCCTGTGTGCCCAATTTGTTACCCTTTGAAAATAAAGTTTGTTCATTCGTTCGTTCGTTTGTTTTCTGCTCGTAAACTTGGGAAAAGAATGTATTGGTTTCCCCTTGTCTTCCACACACCAAATAAAGCAGTGTTTAATTACTTACTTGAGGCCACGTTGACACCATATGGGCTTCCTGGGATCTGGATTCCGTTGAAGAAAACATTGACAGAGTGCAGTCCAGGCACAAGGGCAGTGTACTCCACACGGTAGGTTCCTTCCTTGCCGACCACTGGATTGATTGTGGGTTTCACCTTGTCCCTTTGCCCGTTTGGATCCAGAATAACAATATCAATTGTGCCTCTGCCAGCCTCTGAAGGAAGGTGATAAAATGAAATATGATATACAATTATATCTGAAGGTGATAACATGAAACATGATACACACTTATATCTGCAGGTGATAACATGAAACATGATATACAATTATATTTGAAGGTGATAACATGAAACATGATACACACTTATATCTGAAGGTGATAACATGAAACGTGATACAACTCATGCCAAACCTTTATAGTATAAACTTGTTCATGATTGGTTGGATTCTTGCATCTCATTTTCTATGGGATGACACAACCAGTCTGAAGCCAACCCTAGTTAGTCACCTCCCATCACCTGCATGGCAGGTTACAGTGTTGCTATTCTTTGCTTCCCTTATGGGCCCAATATCACATGGCCATTGTCTATAATCATCACTGGGAAGTTCTGCAACTCTTGCAGTTTCATGGTATGCGAGTTTGAGCCCTTGACAGGCTTCATCACACTGGAGACCTTTGTCAATCCTCAGTTGGTTAGTCAGACTACTGTCCATGATGCACCACAAGGAAGAGCATAGAAGTCTTGATCATTATGAGACCTACCAGGGAACATTGGTGAGTCTTCACCCAATGCTCTAGCCAGTCAAGATTTGTTATGACATGTTATGAGGAGGGATAAACTAGAAAAATTAGTGACAACGGGTAAACCTGATGGGAAAAGGGCAAAGGGAAGGCAGAGAGATAAACACATGGATGGGTTGGCCATATGCTATAATCTAGACAATAACACAGATCTGATCCACGATTCTGGTGATCATCTGAGATGTCAGCATGGCACATCATGATGATGATGATATCATGCCAAATAGTCAAGATCATCAGATTTTATTGCTGTGTTTCCAAGATCACAAGGTCATATTGTCTTCACCACACTCAAGAGTATAAGAACGACATAGACAAGTAATCATAATACAACAAACATACGTTGTGTGAAGACATCGAAGTAGGTCTTCTTGAGAACAATCACTCCAGTTTTTTCCAGACCAGGTCCAGCAGCCGTGACCTTTGTAGGGTCACCAGCAGCACCTTCAACCTTGACACTAAATGGAGATTTGGGGATCTCCTTGCCAGCAAACTTGATGATGATCTGGGTTTAAAAAAAATGATTCTTGTAACATCTTTGTCATTACTGTAGGTTAAAGGTTCATTACTCTAGGTTACGGTTCATTACTGTAGGTTGAAGGTTCATAACTGTAAGTTAAAGGTTCATTTCTGAAGGTTAAAGGTTCATTACCATGGGTTAAAGGTTCATTTACTGTAGGTTATTCCCCACGCATATCCTTTACAGGATATTGCAGTCAACACCAGCAATTTTCAGCTGCTGTTGATGTCTTGGCATACTGTAGGTTAAAGTTTCATAACTGTAAGTTAAAGGTTCATTACTGTAGGTTGGAGGTTTATTACTGTTGGTTAAAGGTTCATTACAGTAGATTAAAGGTTCATCACTGTAGGTTAAAGGTCAAAAGATCATCAATGTAATTCTACAAACTAAGACTGACATTGACATGCAGTATGTAATGGTTTCCGTATATATTAGATTTCACACGATACAGGAGCTACAGGAGGTATGCATGGCCAAATGGATAAGAGCACTTGTTCTTAAACATCCAGTGTGCTGATGTCAAGGTAGCGGGTTCAACCCCTATACTGGTCAGTTGGACTAAAACTTTGACTTTTCGTCCTTTGCTTGGAAACGTAAATTACAAGTACTTCAGAAGTTGGAATGGGTTCAGTTGATGGCGGGGGACATTGGTAATAGGGAAAGATAATCAATATGCAAATATCATTTCAACGCACTAAAAGCAGTAGCACATATATGGACTACGCTTGAGTTCAAAGGGAGCAAACTCTCCCCCCTCTCCCTAAAAAAGAAAAAATTAAAAACAAAAATTAAAACAATAGAACAGACAGAGAGGAAGATGATTTTGATTTTAGATTGGAAGAATAAGACCATTTAAGATTTACTTACCCTGTAGGTGCCTTCAACATTGGGTACGTACACACAAGAGTAGGTCGCATTAGGGTCGTTGTTGAAAACCACCTCACACTGAAACGGAAGTGAAATAATTACAGTCATTGCTTTGTTTTAATGAGTATGTTATAATATTATAATGTATACTTTATTTGCAGATAGGCCGCACACTGATTGTGTGAGACGCAGATAGGTCACACACTGATTGTATGAGACGTCAGATGGTGCGTGATGGTGGGCATGACCAGGTGTTGACATGAACAAACATTTACCATGAAAATTGGTCTGATCAGTCATACTTGCAACCACCATGGATTGTAGTTATTATGACTTTTTTAAAAGGGGGGGGGGGGGCTGAGTGGTCTCGAGGTATGGTGTCCCCCTCGAGTGCTGGAGGTCCCGGGTTCAAGCCCCAGTGAGGGGCAGTATTTTTTCACATGGACTTCTAGTACCACAATTTCCCCTGGTCTCTGGATAGTGAGATTGGACGCCCGTGTGTATTGTTGCGCACGAAATAAATAAAATCCCTTGGCAGTTGGAAATCGAAAAAATGTAGCCTATCGGTGCAGCCCGGGCAAAATTTTGAGTTAAAAATCTACCCAAAGTATTTCAGGATCCTCACTGGGGCTACAGAGTTCGTGCACAGAGCTGAGATTCTCCAGACTCAGGCTTGAGTTAGGAGTAGAAAGGAGCACTTATGAGTTACACCCATGTGCCATGATGTTGATCCGTCCACTAAACTAAACCAAACTAAAACTGACTTATTTAAAGCGTAGAGTAACAAACTATTGTCTGTCAAGATGGCCAGGTGCCCGTACTATACTTTTTGAGATGTATACTCAACACCGCATGCTGGCTAAATGTGTTGGGTCTTTTTGCCTGTTCTTCATTATGTTGCAGATGTGGGCGTGAAAGTGTGCAGGTCACATGCATTTTCTAGATCTCCCAGGGTAGAGGATATTGTTGTCATTATTCCTCTTGTGTGTTACCAGGGTGCACATGGGAAGCACAGAACAATAACCCTGTAACTCACCATGCATGCCGTAGGAGGCGAGTGTGTGGAAGAGACTGACTGTCTCATCCCGTAGAAAACTGCAATTGCACACTCCAACTGATCATGAACAAGTCTATACCTGTCGTGGTATAGTTGGCTGAGGGCCTATGCTCCATTGGGAGGAAAAAGAAGGAGGAGGAAAAGGAGGCAGCAGGGGAGGAGAAGGAAGGGAGGAAGGGAAAGAAGAAGAAGAGGCCAGAGGAGGGTGAGGAGGAGGACAGGAAGGGGAGGTGAAGAGGAAGAAGAAAAAGGAGGAGAAGAAGGAGGCAGCAGAGGAGATTGAGGAGGGAGGAAAAAGAATAAGAATAAGAAGATGGAGGATGAGGAAAATGAGGAGGGGGAGGAGGAGGAGAATGAGGATGGGGAGGAGGAGGAGAAGAAGAAGGATGAGGAGGCAGTGGAGGAGGAGGAAGAAAAAGAAGATGAAGAGGCAGCGGACGAGGAGGAGGCAGGAGGGGGGAAGTCAAGAGGAAGAAGAAGAAGAATAAGAAGGCAACAGAGGAGAATGAGGAAAGGAGGAAGAAGAAAAAGAATAAGAAGAAGGATGAGGAGAATGAGGAGAGGGAAGACGAGGAGAATGAGGAGGAGGAGGAGGAGGAGGCTAAGGAGGAAGAGGAAAAGAAGAAGGATGAGGAGGCAGCGAAGGAGGAGGAAGAAGGGAGGAAGAAAAAAAAAGATGAAGAGGAAGGTGGAGGACGAAGAGGATGACAGGAGGTGGAGGTCAAGAGGAAGAAGAAGAATAAGAAGAAGGAGGAGGTGGCAGCAGAGGATAATGAGAAAGGGAGGAAGAAGAAGAAGAAGAGGAAGAGGATGAGGAGGGGAAGGAGGAGAATGGGGAGGAGGGGGAGGAAAGGAGAGGAGGAAAGGAGGAGGAGGAGAAGAAGAATGAGGAGAAGGAGAAAGATGATGAGGAGGTGACAGGAGAGGAGAGGGGGAGGAGGAGGAGGAGGAGAGGAGGAGGAGGAAGGAGTATGAAAACAGGTGAGGAGGAGGAAGAGAAGGAGAGAAGAAGAAGAAGAAGAAGAAGAAGAAGAGAAGAAGAAGAGAGAAGAAGAAGAAGAAGGAGGAGCAGCAGCAGCAGGCAGAAGAAGAAGAAGAAGAAGAAGAAGAAGAAGAAGCAAGAAGAGAAGAAGAAGAGAAGAAGAAGAAGAAGAGAAGAAGAAGAAGAAGAAGAAGAGAAGAAGAAAGAAGAAGAAGAAGAAGAAGAAGAAGAAGAAGAAGAAGAAGAAGAAGAAGAAGAAGGGGGAGCTGGAGGGGAAGGATGAATAAATTGCAAAGGAAGATAAAGAAGACAACACAGTTGAAATGGTACTCACCGGCAGAGTTTTCCCTTTGGGATTGAGAACCAGCACATCAACCTTGCCCGGCGGAGCACCTGCAGTGTCCACAGTGAACCTGGCGGGGTTATCAACCTGATTGCCCGTCGGCTCAATGCCAGGTCCATATGCCCTCACATTAGCCACATTCACCACGGCTGCCGCCGGCGGTGGTGCTGCGGCCAGGCGAGGAGGTGCTGTGGTCTGTTGTATTGGTGCCCCAGGTGCCTTCTTGGCTTTAGGAAACTGTGATAAGTAGGTCATCATGCTAAGGTCATCCACCTTGGGGTTGGTCATCTCTTCGGGGCGGATGAGCTGTTGATAATAATATGAAAAATAATATATAACATCAGACGTAACTTATTCAGTTGAAATCTAATGCTCTATAGAACAATGAACCAATCAACAAACACGAGAAGTCTTATCTAGAACACGATCAATCAATCAATCAATCATGTGCCATGCCGGAAAGCGTGGTCGGTCATGACTCGCCATTTCACTCGATCACCAGCGTCGTGGATCAGCTCAGTGTTCCTGTCTCGTCCATGCCATGTGGCCAAGCCATCCAAGTATTTTCTTCTCGGTCTTCCTCTTGGTCTGTTCCCTTCGATCTTGCCAGTTGTCATTAAGTTCTCCAATCCATTTCTTCTCATAACATGTCCAAAAAATTTTGACTGTCTACGTCTAATTTCTCTAATCAATTTACGATGTTCATTGGTCTCCTGTAGTACTTGGTCATTGGTTTTTCTATCTGTCCATAGTATTCTTTGCATTTTCCTAAGAAACCACATTTCTGCAGCCATCATGGAGGTTGCGGCCACAGCCTTTTGCCAGCACACAACCAACAAACGGGCACTGATATGTAGAAGCAAGCTGTCTAAAGTAACTGGCAGTATGTGAAATATCACCAAGACCTCTGCTGTAGCATGAGTGGATACCGAACTTTGACAGTTCTATCTTACAACGACTTAATGGGAACACCGCCCTGGTCATGCAGGGATGCGGAGTAATAAGCCAGCAGATTTATTAGCAACTAGCAGAGGTCAGTTTGGCCGAGAGGTGTAAGACGCACACGCTTAAACTTCCTCCATAGCACCGTATAGTGGGTTCATTCCACACACGGATCTGTTGGGAGGTAAACGTTGACTTGTCGTTCAGAACGCAACGGCAAACTACTTAATGTAAATTTGTTTAGAAAATCTACCTGTTGCTGATCGCAGCGTCTTGCAAAGATTATTGCAGTATTTCCTGTGAACAGGCTGATAGGCTAGCAGGGAATGCACTCTTGGTGGTAGTTTGCCTATGGACAAGGGGGAAGTGGTCGTGCGCTTGTGAGACCAGGTGGAAAAGGCGGAGGAACAGATTGAGAACCCATATGTGGAAAGAAGGAGATTGATTGATTGATTGATTGATTTAGGAACCGACATCACAGCATTCGGGACATTCCCATAAGCGCTCCGTAGATAGGCAGGAGTTCTGGAAGAATCTCAAAACTGCGAGGGAAGACCAGGAGAACTGTTAATCAGATAGCGATGGGAACGATTAGTAGTGTGACTCTTCGCTGGCTGTTGAAAGAGGGGACAGAGCACGTATGGGAATGTCCTGAGTGAAGTGATGTCGGTTCTTAACTCAACTCAACTCAACTCAACTCAACTCAACTCCTGCGCAATGACGGCCGGCACTGTGACGAAGGGGTTATGAACGCGATTCGGTTTCCCACATACCGCGTTCGATGCACAGCTGCGGGCGATTTGGAAGCAAACCGCCTTGTACTTGTTGTCGGTCTTTCTGAACGTAATCTTGCCTGCTAAATCAAAAACAGCCAAAGATGCCGGAGTTGACTGCAACGTCTTGCAGAGGACATGCAACTAATGTTTTCGTTAACCGCGGCACTCCGGCGGATAAGGCAGAATTCTGAAAATGACCTATTATTGAATGCTGGGGGGGGGGGGGGGGGGGGGGGGGGGAAGGAGATACAATGACCGTCAAATACTGTTGAAGACGAGAAATGCCATCATAGTCTTTGCTACAAGAAGGGGAACTCCCAGCTGTAACTACGAGTGGGTAGAGGAAAGGCAATGGGATTCAGAGAATCAAATCACCACAAAAAGTGGTCACCTCTGTACCTCCTGACAGCTAGACATCCCTGTCAAACGTGCAGGTTATAAACCTCCGATGTGAATGTGGAAGGTAAGAGGAAGCCATAACAGCATCTTGCCAAATAATAAGTGTACAAGGATGTCACAAAGCTAGAAATGAGAAATGAATTGTTTAGTAACAGCATGTAAGTTTTGGGTCGGAATAACCGGACAATAAAATACTTTGAAGGGAGGAAATTGTAAAGTCATGTCGTTTTTACATTACTTCTACCCCGTTCAACCTCAAAAGAGAAGTTATAATTAGGGCCCATCCCAGCCTCAGATTAATAATCCTGAAACCGAATCGGCCACATTTCGGATTTTTTGTTTACAAGGACTCGCGGTTCCCCAGTAGCCGAAGCCGGCCCATGAGGTTCCACGTCCCTGTGTGACTTTGTGATGACCGCCTCCGCAGCGGCCCTGGTTAGATCAAGTACAGGTAAATCACTCACTACACTTTGATCTTAGCCAAAAGACCCATATTTTTTTTTTTAAAGAACTGACACACTTTTTATTTTGTATGGTGGTACTGGATCTTATGCAGCCTAGAACATAATCTTCTGCCCCTTTCTCTTCTGATCACCTCCCAACTCGAAGTGCTTTTATCGCTTGGCGGGAACCTGTTTTCTGTATGTGCATTTTGTGCGTTCCATACGCAGTACAGTCTTCCTTATGGTCTTAGCCTTCTGTCTAAACACAAGCTTAGACTGACCACCTAGAAGCGATCATTTGAAAGGGTTGTTGTCCTTAGGAGGTAATGAATTGTAAAGTCGCCCATTTAACTTCTTATATGGCAGTGACAATAATTTTGGTTGGGAATGTAAATCATTATTCACCCTGTATTATGTATGTTAATTAGTAGTAAAAGGTATTTACGTGTTTAAAGATGCCATCTGGATGTAAAGTGGTCACCGTTCACACAGACAAAGTAATAACTTGATCAAAAGGGAGAAAAGTATTTGCATTATTGTAATCGTTTACATAAACACAGTAAGTACTTCATCAACAGGGAGATAAATCTCTATGTCATTTTAATCTTTCACAAATACAGACGAATATGTCGTTTTTCATAGAAACGGAAAATATCAAATACAGAGGTTCTAAAAAACTGGGAATGAAAAGAGAATTAATGAAAGAAATAAAAATTAAAAAAAAAAGAAGAGAGAAGTGAAATATTTCGGCCACGCTAAAAGACATAAAAACTCTTATAAAAACCATACTGGAGGGCAAAGTCGAAGGCAAGCGAGCAAGAGGTAGACAACGCAACAAGTGGGAAGATAACATCAAAAGATGGACGAACAGCAATCTGACAGGATGTACAGTTAGGGTGAGAGATAGACAGTGTTGGAGATCAATTGTAGCCAACATTCACTGCGGAGACGGCATCTGATTGATTGATTGATTGATTGATTTGATCTTTCACATAAACAAAGTAAACACTTCATCAACTGGGAGATACGTCGTTATGTCAATGTCATTGTAATCTTTCAAATAAACAAAGTAAATACTTCATCAACAGGGATATACGTCGTTATGTCATTGTAATCTTTCACATAAGCAAAGTAAATACTTCATCAACAGGGATATACGTCGTTATGTCATTGTAATCTTTCACATAAGCAAAGTAAATACTTCATCAACAGGGATATACGTCGTTATGTCATTGTAATCTTTCAAATAAACAAAGTAAATACTTCATCAACAGGGATATACGTCGTTATGTCATTGTAATCTTTCACATAAGCAAAGTGAATACTTCATCAACAGGGATATACGTCGTTATGTCATTGTAATCTTTCACATAAGCAAAGTAAATACTTCATCAACAGGGAGATGCATCGTTATGTCATTGTAATCTTTCACATAAGCAAAGTGAACATTTCATCAACAGGGTAAAAATGAAATCTTTATGTCCTTGTAATCGTTCACATGACGACTATCAATTGCTCTTCAAAGACTAAAACAACTGAATAAATTATGGAGTGGGACAGATAGAACTACAAAATTAGATTTTTAAGAGCATGCATATTTTCCATTGCAACATACGCCTGTGAGACATGGACACTTACTAAACAAGCTGAACAGCGCATGCATGCCTTTGAATATAAGTTATAGACGAGTTCTAAGAATATCTTGGGTAAAGAAAAGAACAAAGCATCCATACTTCAAGAGCTGAATATTGATGAGGGTTGGGTATTAAAGACGATAAATCAAAGAAAATTGATATATTTTGGTCACTTGAAATGTCATGACAGTTTGAAGAGAACAATAATGGAGGGGTATATGCCTGGGAAGCTGATACCAGTATATGAAAACCAGCGCATAGAGGTCTGCTTCCAAACCGCCCGCAGTTGTTTCGAATGTCTGGCAGAAAGGAAGTGTGATCCAAAGAAAATAAGCTTGGGGATCTCTGGCATAAGATAAATGGGCTTCAGAGAAAATAAGTTTGGGGGACCTCGATCAGAAGAGAAATGTAGTTCAAAGAAAATCAGTTTGGGAATCACTCGCAGCAGGGAGGGAAATCTGGTCTAGGATTTGTTTATGAAACTGGCTTTTTCTGTTTACACAACACTTCGCAGCACACGTGCTACCGGGCTCGGTGTTTCTAATGTTGGTTGGGTTCAGAATTGTTCTGAAACTGCGGTTCTGACTATAAATAGCCTTATGGTGGAGGTTTTGAGAGGTGCGCATGGGGGTAGTGAGAAGTGATCGCAGATGTATTTCTTCTGGCACTTTCAGACGTTAAATAGAATACGTTGAAAGAAAGCAGCAGTTCATTTGAAGATGTTGTTGGTTGTTTGGACCAAACATGGTACACAATCAACGGGGCAAGTATTATAAAGTAAATTTTCCGTTTACTGAGCATTGGAATTGCAGAAGATACCACAAAACAAAGCAAACAACACGGTGATCCTACTACGGCGAAATGTTGCCCTTCTATTTAAATGGGAGGTTATATTTAGCGATATAGTATCCTTATGAAAGTGTTAAGCAATGAGAAAGTCAAGTCGAAAAGAGGCCCCGGTGATGTGGATATACAGAAGAATATGTAGTGTTTGATGGAAACAAAAACAATCAAGTACTGAGGTTCTAGAAAAACTGGGAAAGAAAAGAGAGTTGAAAGACATAAATAAAAGAGTCAATTGAAATATTTCGGCCACGTTAAAAGACATAACACTCTTATAAAAACCGTACTGGAGGGTAAGGTTGAAGGCAAGCGAGCAAGAAGTCGACAACGATACAAGTGGGAGATAACATCAAGAGATGGACGAACAGAATGGTCTGACAGAATGTTCAATCAAGGCGAGAGACTGTTGGAGATCTACAGCTGCCAGCCTTCATTGTGGAGACGGCACCTGATTGATTAATTGTTACTTGGGTGTCCCTTGCAGGACGTTGCAATAAAACCCATCATTTATTGGCTGTCTGTGATTTGCTAGGCGATTTTATGTTCAGTAGTTTGCCATTTCTTTCTGAAAGTCCGACGCTCATCATCATCATCATCATCATCATCATCATCATCATCATCATCATCATCATCATCATCAGCTTCTTCTTCTTCTTTATGTGTCTTGCTAGTCAAGCAGTATGCCATTACCCCCCCCCCCCCCCCCCCCCCCCCCCCCCCCCCCCCCCCCCCCTCCCCCCCCCCCCCCCCCCCAATACACACACACATTTTCTTGGATGGAAAGTAATTACATGAACTGAATGCTGTAATATGTGTTTCTGTACAAGATAATAAGTTAGTTACAGTTAACTGCATATCCTTTACAGGACGTCGCAGTCAACAGCAGCATTTCTTGCTGTTGTGATCTCTTCGCAAGTTTCCGTTGAGTAGTTTACAAGATAATAAAAGCATTGCAAATATAACCTGTTGCACACTTTGCTGATGTAGCACACATCGAGTGCAGGAATGTGGCATCACACTTCGTGGACGAGCGTTGAGAGTGTGTGTGGGGTTATTAGTCTGCATTTGTGCGTTTGCTGTGTGTGTGTATCTGTGATCCTTAGTTCACCAACAGGGGTCCGCGTTGTTGCGGGGCTCATGCGCTTGCCATTACACTTCCAGCACGCCGATGGCGGGGTAGGGGGATCGTTCCCTACACCGGTCAGTTATATAGGGTGTATTTTTAATGACTGTGCAGTGTTTAAAAATATTGCCGGTCTAAGTTTTGTATTCACCCTTTTTAAAAGTTCATGTCACATAATAGGTAAAAACAAAACTTGGACCGGCAATATTTTCAAACGCTGCATAGTCATTAAAATACACCCTGTACCTACACGTTGACTGTTCGTTCAGAAAACTATGGCAAACTTTTTTTGTTTAAAGTTGCGTATCCCTTACAGGAGATTGCAGTCAACACCAGCATTTTTCAGCTGCTGTTGATATACTAGGCAAGTGTTACGTTCAGTAGTTTGCCATTGCTTTCTGAACGACCGGCTCCCATACCAGCACGTTATAACACAACGTGATGCGGTCTGCTGCACAAATCAGTCGCAGCTGAGCTTCGAACGCCTGGTACCCGGCTCACGAACCGCGTTTGCAAGCCTTTAGCCACGGAGCCGGTTAAACTACTGAACGTAAAATTGCCTAGGAGATTAACCTGGGGTTGGGATTGATCGCAACGTCCTGCAATGACATGCAATATGTCTTCTTCTTCGTGCCTCTTTCCACCTCTCGGTGATAGATTACCCATGGACATGTCAGAGGTGGTCGGGCTTCTGAAGGACCAGGCGGAGAAGGCGGTGGAACAGACTGAGAACCCGTATGTGGAGAGGATGATATGGCGGGGGATCAGCAGGGGTTCTGCGCGAATCTGAAAACTGAGAGGGAAGACCAGGAGAACTTTCAATCGGACGGCAATATGACTCTTCGCAGGCTGTTGAACGAGGGAACGGAGCGCGTGTGAGAATGTCCTGAGTGCAGTGATGTCGTTTCTTAGCTCAACTCAACTGATCTTTCTAGGGGAGAGCATCACACCTCAAAGGTCAGTGGGTCCGGCTTCGGCACGTATTTCTGTCAGATTTGCGTCCTTCTAGACCAGTGGTTGTCAACCGGTGGGGAATCCCCCCCCCCCCCCCCCCCCGGGTGGGAGAGAATTTTAGAGTTTCGGGGGGGGGGATTAAAATTATTTCAAAATCGCGTTAATACAAGAACCAATTACTTGATATGTTTTTCCCACCATACTTTACAGTTCTGTACTTCTCGCCCTTCTGAAATTCGTCTTATATCGTAAGTAGACCGGCAAATCACATTTTATGTAGACGTCTAGATTTGTTCTAGTATGTGTTATTAAATTTAGCTTCCATTTTTACTTATAATGTGTAAAAAAAAGGGGGGGGGGGGATTTATAGGGAGGAAATACGAAAGCGGGGCGAGGGGGGATGACGTTCTGAACATATAGTGAAGGGATGCATAGGCCAAAAAAGGTTGAGAATCACTGCTCTAGACAGATTCCATCTCAGGTAACAAGCTCTATCTTCCCGAGGATAGATTTTCTTTCCTAACAAATTAGCTAGGACAGTAGTCGAATATTTAAAAAAAAACAAAAACTTCACCCCTATTTGGTAAATGTACACCATTAATTTGCCTTCTTTTTCATTCGTTCTATTTGAACTCAAGCGTAGTCTATATACGTGCTAGTACTTCAAGTGCACAGGACATATATTTGCATATAGATTAGCTTTCCCTATTACCAGTGTCCCTCACCTTCAAGCAAATCCACACCGAGTTCCGAGGTACTTGTAATTTACGTCCCCAAGTCAAGGACGAGAAGTTAATATTTTAGAGTTACTGGTGTAGGGGTTGAAACCGCTACCGAACATCAACACACCGGATGTTCAATAACGAGCGTTCTTAACCATTGGGCCACGCTGACCTATTGTACATTATAGATCTGTCTGTAGTGCTATTTCGATGGTTGAATAACAATGCTGTTTATTCTCCACAACTGTGAGTTCAGGTTGATGGTAGACCTGCCATATAAAAACACCTGTTTGGGAGTGTGTCTAGACAGGCGCATGTAGAAATATACTTATTACGTCAGCCAAGCGCTGTGGTCATTTCGAGGTGGCCGGTTCGAATCCTGGTTTAGTGACATTAGCTTTCAATTTTCATGTCTGATGCACTCTATAATTTCTACATATTTCTTCACATTTATAAGTGCAAATCAATACCGGTGACATTATTTCGCAAACTTGTCCCTGCCACATCACCAGGACTGAACGATACACGGCCAGGGGAACAATAGGAGTTAGATTTAATTAGAAACAGAATGATAGCGTTTAACATCTTTGAGAGTCGAAATACTGAATGCACATAGCAGAATAGGTTGAGAAAGAACGACACGGCACGTGCACTACTCATTATTTTTCTGCGTATGTATTCGTTGCTAGGCCGTGAGCACGCACGCACGCACGCACGCACGCACACACACACACACACACACACACACACACACACACACACACACACATAAAGCGCACAAGAGACGCTGCTTTGCAGTTTTGCGAATTCCTTCGCATGCTGGCTCAGGTAAAAAGAACACGCCGGCGAGAATCTGGCTTATGTGTTGATAGTTACAGGTAAATCAGAAACACACGTAGAATTATACCTTGAACTACGTAACCCCTAGTGTTAGAAAGCACCGCTGGGGTACCTGGACTTACTTAAGTGGTAGATTGATGACAGTTCCATATGTATTGGCGTTACCTTTCCTCTGGAGTAAACTAGGCAGGCCGGGAGAGGAATAATGCTCCATGGGCAATACATGGTCTTTACAATTCAGCCCAATCTTTGTGCTATGGAGAGGTATAATTCCATCGCTGGTCTCCATTATCGGTTGTAGTTGTAACTGTTTTTTGAAGCACAGTTTAACAAACTATCGTCTGTGAAGACGGCAAGGTGCCAGTGAGACTGATGACTTAACCCATTCACATGAAAGTAACGGATGACTGGCTCAGAAGAGATAATTGTCTGGCTAGAAGTAGACAACAAAGCAGCAAATGGAAATGCCTGGTGTTATAATGAAGGCGTGTATGACGTATGCTTAACAAGTCGTCATCATCATCACCTCTCCATGAGAACACAGGATAAGGAGAAAAGTTGACCAGACTACCAAAAGAAAGGTCAGATCTGTGCAGGGTCATAACCACGTTGGACCGATGGTGCAGTTGGCCAGCAGGGATTTACCTGCAGTGACATTTAATTCACAACAGTTCGCACCCAGCCGATGTCGTCATCTACACGGATGGCTGGAGGTTCACAGCGAAGATTAATAGACGATGTTTTAGTGCAGGAGAGCCTGGCATATGATACCACAACATTAAGTCTGAGAATGAATGGAGATGGAGGTGGTCAATGTGGCGTTCTGCTGGCTGGCGGATAACAGCATACACATGAGGTTGTAACGGACTCACAGAGCTTGACGAGAAGGCTGAAGACAGGCGTGCTTTGTGCATAGTGGCATTCTTCTACAGAATAAAAGACAGGGAGCATCCGTTGGATTTTAAATCCAGGGCTTGCTTGTGTGGCGGGATACGAGCTGGTGGACAGACTGGCTGGTTCCGCACAACTGGATGAGGTACTGGTGTACAATAAGGTAGATGTGGTCAGAGCTCTGTAGGATCATGTGACTAGTCGTGGAGTAACAGATAAATAATCATGGCCTGGAAAGAATGGTGCTGCAGGGAGTGACCAGAGAATCTGGCCCACACTCGGGACTCAGAGGACAGACCAGATGAACACATAGTCAGACGGCTACTGGTACCATTAGTATTGGGACCCTTAGCTGTTGCAGATCGATAAAAAGCGTGTATAGGCATGTCCCGAGTTTTGTGATGTCGGTTCTTCACTCAACTCAATCCTCCTTCAGGTTTATGTCTTTCATGGTCAACAGACTCCAACCTGATATCCAGAGAGAGAGAGAGAGAGAGAGAGAGAGAGAGAGAGAGAGAGAGAGAGAGAGAGAGAGAGAGAGAGAGAGAGAGAGAGAGAGAGAGAGAGAGAGAGAGCCCATTCCTTACAGTGCAGAAGAATAAAGCCTTGATTTTGTGCGGCAGTAAGTGAGCACGCCAGCGCTCAGCCGCGAAACACCGTTTCCGGGTGTAGATGCGATTCATAATGAATACATCAAGGACAGTGTAAATATGACTACACCAAATACATCAAGGACAGTGTAAATATGACTACACCAAATACATCAAGGACAGTGTAAATATGACTACACCAAATACATCAAGGACAGTGTAAATATGACTACACCAAATTCCAGTAATGATCATAAAGGATAAATGTTGTATAATTAGGCCGCGAAAATAAGCCGTAATTGGTATGAACATGACTAAGTGGAATATTATATAGCAGGCAGTTATGATAGCAATCATATGATGTATATATATGGAGTTGTAAAACTACGATCATCTTCTCATTGAAGGTTGCCTTCAACCCTGTCATCTAGCATGACTTTCCCCACGGTGTTGTTTCGTGTTACGTACCCAGTATATTTTATCTGTGGAATCTTGATCTTGTTCAGTATCCCATCTTCTTCATACAGATATGTAAAAATCTAGCAGACCCTTTTCCCCACCCAGAGGCAGACTGGGTGTATGATGCTAGGCCTATATTAAATAGACCAATCATCACTCGATGAATGATGGGGCCTATATCACCCAGCCGAGTTAGACCAATCATCACTCGATGAATGATGGGGCCTATATCACCCAGCCGAGTTTACTTCCCCAGGCATTTTCTGATACTCGTTGTAGTATGGGTCGATCTAGGAGCCTAGGTCTATTAACAAATAATCACTTCGATGGGGATTTGAATACATAACCATCAGGTCGACAGGCCAATGTTCTAGCCACTGGGCTACAGCTGCTCCTGTGTAGATGTGTACTATTAATTGATTAAGTGCTATGGGATGATTAATCGTCTTAAGCAACTTCCCATACCTGCCGTGGGCTTATATATCGCCGAAATGTTGTTATGGCAAAATGTTGTCTCAATTAAAATATCAATACAGGAGATTTTCCTCAACAACCTCCTTTAATTTGATGCATAATACAACATGGCTGCTACCACATTCACAACTTTCAAGTCATAACTGTGACACATCCACACTTCCAATTTTCCGCCATCCATTTTCATTCGATCCAAAGTCCAAATCAACCTATTGTCTGGCACTGAATCTGTTAAATGTTTCTAGTTCTATTATACATTTTCAACTGTAAGTACATTTTCGCGCCAGTTTGCGAAATTTCAGGGATTTGTATTGTAGTGACTAAAATTAGATATGTCCTTTGTAGAACATAGCGAGCAACCACTAGTTGATTTCAGATGAAACAAACTGAAGATTGTGTGAATACGGGTATTCGGAAAACTGGCATAATTATATAACTGATTCAGTACCAAACAGAGAGTAGGATTTGACCAAATGTGGTGCACAAATAAATGAACAAGTATTATAATCGAGTTTCGCCGAAACTCGAGTATAGTGCTTCCATATTGACGTGGATAGGCCTTAGGTTCATACCGGAATGCGATCGGCGTTGCCAGTAGTGGGTTGTGCTCAATATTTAAATTTCAAATCCCGAAACAACCACATAATCAAAGTATTATAATGCAAATTTCCATTAATTGAGAATTAAAATTGCGGAAGATACCCAGAAACTAAACAACACGTAAACCGTAGTATGGCGATACATCATCCTTCTGTCCAAATAGGAAGTCATAATTGGCGATACATAATCCTTCGGCATTATATCAGTTAAACGTAAAATCAGACAAATAAGGACATTCTGTAACAACTCGATATAAAAAGCGTTGCTGGAGAAACGTTTACACGGCGAGAAAGACACGATACTGTGTTATAACACACGACGTCGTAACCTACTGAATTCCGTACCCGAGGGGAACAATTGGGTGTTGAAATGAAAGAGGGTCGACTTCATTACACCGAGTTTTATCTCGTATGGCTCGGTCTCTTTCCGCAAGGCGGCCTGCTGAAAGCGTCTGACAAAGCACGAACTCTCTAGTTCCAGCGACGACTCTCAGGAGTTTCCGATAAAAGTGCACGCGTGAACCGAATGAATGAATCTGTAATAGAACCCACAACCTTCGGAGTGCAAGGCAAAGCCGCGTTACCATTTGGCTACATAGACCACTGAACTGAGGAAGAAGTACAGCGCAAAGCGAGACAGAGGCACCAAAGACAAACGTGGACAGACAACATTAAGATAGGCTAGGGTAGAATCTAGCAGACTGTACAACAAAGCTCAGATCAGAAACTGCCAGGGATCCGTGAACAGAACCCTGACTGCGGAGATGACTCCCACTATCGATGCTGATTGACGTCAACAGAAGGCCTATTAAAGGTCTGCTGTTTTAATCCCGAAGCAGGTAACCTGTTGTGGATATGTAAAGTAAAGGACTATCACATATTTGTAGGTCCGAGTGCACGGAGGTATAGATGCCCAATCTCATGTAGCTAACGTCAAGAGTTGACACCGAACCCCTGTATGACCTGGCTTACGCTATTGTCAGGGTAACGTCCTGACCGTTCCACCAATGCGCCCGCTTAGGGTCTGATGTTTTGTTTTAAATGTGACGTGTTCTTTGCGTGTTGCCATCAACCCCAACTCCAGTTGATTTACTGGGCAATTATTCATAGCGTAGTTTGCCGTCGCTTTCTGCACGAGAAATAAAGGTTTAAGTCAAAATGACATTGTAGGGAATTAACCCCGTACCCCGCCGTCAGCGCACCGGAAATTTAAGCACACGGGAAGTTTAAGCATAAGCGTATTAAACCCCCGCAGCCACGCCGATTTCTGTTTAAACATTAAACCTGTCCCTGAAGCAGTTTCGTGCTAGGGGTCTACGATGTGACAGCTCTTGACACTATGTAGGCATGAGAGCTGGGAGTGATAGGTGGGCAATCATTCCCTAACTTTGTATGCCTGAGAGCTGGGAGTGATAGGTGGGCAATCATTGAGAGCTGGGAGGGATAGGTTGGCAATCATTCCCTAACTTTGTAGGCCTGAGAGCTGGGAGTGATAGGTGGGCAATAATTCCCTAACTTTGTATGCCTGAGAGCTGGGAGTGATAGGTGGGCAATCATTGAGAGCTGGGAGGGATAGGTTGGCAATCATTCGATAACTTTGTAGGCCTGAGAGCTGGGAGTGATAGGTGGGCAATCATTGAGAGCTGGAAGGGATAGGTTGGCAATCATTCTCTCACTTTGTATGCCTGAGAGCTGGGGAGTGATAGGCGGGCAATCATTGAGAGCTGGGAGGGATAGGTTGGCAATCATTCCCTCACTTTGTAGGCCTGAGAGCTGGGAGTGATAGGTGGGCAATCATTGAGAGCTGGAAGGGATAGGTTGGCAATCATTATCTCACTTTGTAGGCCTGACAGCTGGGAGTGATAGGCGGGCAATCATTGAGAGCTGGAAGGGATAGGTTGGCAATCATTATCTCACTTTGTAGGCCTGAGAGCTGGGAGGGATAGGCGGGCAATCATTGAGAGCTGGAAGGGATAGGCGGGCAATCATTGAGAGCTGGAAGGGATAGGTTGGCAATCATTCCCTCACTTTGTAGGCCTGAGAGCTGGGAGGGATAGTGTCACGGGGCGGTATATTCTCAACTGAGGAGAGAATTGATAATGCTGCCAGCGTGCCTATAAATAAGGTTAGCCGGTCGACTCGTCTGTTGTCCAGGGGAATGATGACCTTTAAGTTCCCCAGACCAATGGTCAAGACAGGCGGGGTGGCGCTCTGCGTCACAGACCAACACAGTCAAACGAAGGAAGAGCCACGCAGGAACGCACCGTGGAGCGTTGAAAAGATGAGTTTATTATTTCCATGAGGCTGTTAGACATGGTAACCAAGCACACCTTCAAGCGGCCGCATTCTCCGCGTTTCTACCATCTACTTGATGCAATGCACTCCCGCCAGCAATCATTCCTGACCTACTGTCACGCTTCTTACAGTGTCCGTGTTGTGGTCACGCATCCCCTTGGCGTGTGGCTGGCGTCCGGCGCTATCACCCACGGTCGGTCAGACTACCAGCATCTTCGCGATAAGTCCAGTTGGCGTTCGAAGCGAATTGGCTGGGCCGAAACTGCCTAGCACATTCTATCAACGGCTTGCATGCGGATGAGTATTGGTGACTGATAGTACATGTTGTTGTCTGTCTTGTTGAAGTAGTGAGTTGTAATGATCGAAGTGTTGAAGCATCTCTGTAAAATGTTTCCTAATGACAAGTCTGCTATGAGCGTCTGTACATGTTGAGGTGTTCAGCTGAAGTATGTCTTTGGGACTGTCGCGTTGTCAAACAACACGACTTCGTGACGTCACGTTCATTGTGCTACTTCGTGCTCTAATTTGTTGTTCTATCTGTTTTTGTTAACTGATGTGTGTGCACATCAGTTCCTACTCTAGATGCCTGTCATTTACCATATGACAGATAGGTGGGCAATCATTCTCTCACTTTGCCAATCATTCTCTCACAGGCATCGAGCACATCTGTTTAGACTGGATAATTCAGATGCAATATGACACCTGACAACAGATGTAACCACTGATTATAGTGGCAGGCTCTGGGAGGAAGAGGTTACGGACGCAATTAGTAATCCCGCTTACAGCGTTCGACACACAGCTGCGGGCAATTTGACCACAGGCCGCCTAGCGATGGTTTTCAAAAAAGTGTATGAGTGCCTGTCTTTCAGAATGTAATCGTAATCTACTGAACGTAAGCTTGCCAAGAAATAATAGACATCCACACACACAAAATTATGGAGTTTGATGCGACGTCCTGCAAAGGATATGCAACAAACTTTTTAACTGACCACAGACAGCCTTGCCCTGGCATCAGACACAATGTCAAGTGTGTAAATAATCAGTGTGCTATGAAGAGTATTGCGCTATGCAAGCAGATCAATACATTCTGAGCACTTGTGATTTGGTGGTTAATGCACCCAAATACTAACACGTTGTTCTTGATCTGTAGGTAAGGCCGCATACTACAAGGGGGCTTCAAATGAAAACCTTTAACTTCCCAATGACATTTGGGGTTGTCCAAACAGGTGGAAACAGGTGGAACACTTGGGGATAGGTCTGGCGAGTACCTGAGATGTGGTACACACTGAAAGTGGAGGTCTTCGATGGTTTCAACCATTCCACAGGCAGTATGGGGTTGAGCATTGTCATGTTGCTAAAGGACCCCTTTACTCAGACGTCCACGTAGATTGGATATGATTGTGCTTCGAAACTTCCTACTCCACTTATATACTTGCTGGACTGACAGGCATACATCCTCATACTGGGCCGATGAATGCAGCCCTCAATATACCGCCGATGAATTTCTATAAGTTTCACTGACCAAACAACGGATACGCTGCTCCTCTTTGGTGCATATAAAAAGTGGGGCGGCCATCTTTAAACTGTCATTCTGTGTACGTCTGCACCGTGATGGCATGTGATTAACGCGCATGACATCCTTAACAAAAATATTGACAGGTTACAAGACAATGGCATGGTTATTGTAATTTCTATCACACTTTTAAGGTCTTCATTCGAAGCTCCCTCGTATTTCTAGTAGAACAGCCATGTAATCTGACAATCTTCAGAAAATGACCACCAGAGATGTCAGCAAGTTAATCTTGCCCGACAACATACTGATCTGGTCAGGTCGTCGAACATATAGATCTAGCAGCGCATTGGTGGTAACAAGTCCTTCGCGGAGCAAGCACGACGGGAGATTTCTTATCATCAGAGGAAGTCCCGCCTTGCTGAATGTTTCGGCCTCTTTATCTTTCTGACACTCTCAAGAAACGGAACTGAATAGGTCATCACTGTTCACAGCTTTTTGTCTCGTGTACTGTCGTGCGATCGCATATCCACCTTCGAGACGTTTCGTATATCGCATTGACATCGCTATGTCTGTCTGCCCAGAAGCCATGCCACCCTCTGGGAGGAGAACATAGTGCACCGAGTACATCTGCCAACATTATAACGGCAACTTATCGAGCGAAAGCCAGCTTCCTTTCCCGGCCGATTACCTCTCACCTCATCTCAACCTCGGTGGCTAGCTTTGACCAATAGACGTCATTGCAGTCAAGTTGCACGTAACACTATACCTCACGGCACGTACGTAGTGTAAGAGGCACGGAGTTGGTCACCCAACACCTAAAAAACGTGACGTAGTATATGAACATTCACCCGCCTGTATAACCGCTACCTTTCCTAACCTCAATCTCTCTTTACAATCGCTTGCCAGCTACAGGTATCCAAGCATTCACCTTCCCCCCGACCCAAGCAGTCGTGTTGTCGGCACCGAGCGATGTGCTGTACGCACGCGAAAATCAGTCGGCGCTCTTCTTCATTTACTGCATAAACTACACACAGCCTATAAAGGTAAAAGGTAATCATCAATGATTATCCTGCCAGCAAAGAAGACGAGAAGCAAAACAGGTGTCAGGCAACAGATACGATTACATAACTGTGCCAGACAGAAATTATGCTGTTTGGGGTAGCGTAATGCATAGGCTGCTAGTTTACCATTTCAAATCAAAACACAAAATAAGACCGAGAAGCTCGACGGATAGAAAAACACACACAAATACAGGCGAACGTTTCGTCCGAAGTCTTTGTCAACGGAATAATAAATAGCAAACAGTAAACAACAGATCTCTTTAAATTCTCTCCCGAGGTGAATGCACACCTAGTTATACACTTCAGTGTGTCTTTGGCATGTACTTATTTAAGGTGGACTCCTCCAGACAAATCACATCCCAGGTCAAGGGCTCTACCTAGCCGTGGGTAGGGTTACTCTTCCTAACAACTTTGCCAGTGCTGCGGCTTTACGGCCTTCTCTTTTAGATTTCCAATTGCCATGGAATGTTTAATGTCTACAACTTGCACAAAGGACTTCCTGCTTTTTCGCCTTTATCCGAAAAGGCTAGGTACCCTATTTCACTACCCAAGCGATCGGGGGCAGGGGGGTGGTGGTGCGTATTATACCATTAACTAGCAATGGTTCTTGGAAAACCTCCCAGCTCTATGCAGGTTTCAAACCCGGTACGCTCTCTGTCTGAGGCGGACACCGTAGATAACCCAAAGGATGACTCAGTCTCTCGCACTTTTATTTGGACTCTAGTAACGACTCGGTCGAAAGGATAAGAGTTCTCGGTCTTAATCTTCCGGGGCGCTGATGGCGAGGTAGACTGTTCATTCCTTACACTGCCATTAAGTTGACTTAAAGGTTGACTTATGGCTCAGAAAGCAATTCCAAACAAACTACTCAACGCACACTTGCCAAGGAATTCAACCTGGCATTTACAGCAACTCCCTGAAAATACCACGCAACATAAAAATAAAAAAAAAACAATACATCAGCAAACCCATGTTTTCCATACCATTAGTTTACCTTTTCTGTGGGTCAAGGTCTCATCTCTATTAAAGAATGGATAGATGACAGTGAAAGTATAAAAGAGCAATGAAGATATCTAGAAGGAAGTGAACTGACAAAGAGAGCTGGTTGCTCGCATCAGAAGCAGACAGTCCACATCCCTTGGCATGTCACGAGAAGGCGAAAGCTGGAATATGTCGTCACAAGCTGGGTACACCCAGTCGCTTCAAATTACAAGCTGATAGACTTCTCTGGAATAGATTACAGAGTATCGTCTAGAGAGAATAGACTGTAGAGTATAGTCTCTAGAGAACACTTATGTACTTCTGCACGTATGGACTGAATGGTTCAATGTGCAATAAGGATGATCTGTCGACTAACTAACTAACTCTAGAGAACAGACTATAGAGTCTAGTCCACAGAGAATAGACTACAGAGTATCATCTCTAGAGAATACACTATAGAGTATAGTCCCTAGAGAATAGACTAAGAGTATAGTCTCTAGAGATTAAGCTATAGAGTATAGTCCCTAGAGAATAGACTATAGAGTATAGTCTCCAGAGAATAGACTATAGAGTATAGTCTCTACAAAATAGACTATATAGTCTAGAGAATAGACTATAGAGTATAGTCTCTAGAGAATAGACTATAGAGTATAATCCCTAGAGAATAGACTAAGAGTATAGTCCCTAGAGAATAGACTATAGAGTATAGTCTTCAGAGAATAGACTATAGAGTATAGTCTCTAGAAAATAGACTATATAGTCTAGAGAATAGACTATATAGTATAGTCTCTAGAGAATAGACTATAGAATATAGTCCCTAGAGAATAGACTAAGAGTATAGTCCCCAGAGAATAGACTACAGAGTATAGTCTCAAGAGAATAGACTATAGATTATAGTCTCTAGAGTATAGACTATAGAGTATAGTCTCTAGAAAATAGACTACAGAGTCTAGAGAATAGACTATAAAGAATAGTCTCTGGAGAACAGACTATAGAGTATAGTCCTTAGAAAACAGACTACAGAGTATAGTCCCTAGAGAACAGACTACAGAGTATAGTCCCTAGAGAATAGACTATAGAGTATAGTCCCTAGAGAATAGACTACAGAGTATAGCCCCTAGTGAATAGACTTAGAGTATAATCTCTAGAGAATAGACTATATAGTTTACTCCCTATAGAATATACTATAGGGTATAGTCCCTAGAGAATAGACTATAGAGTATAGTTTATAGAGAATAGACCATAGTTTATAGAGAATAGATCACAGAGTATAGTTTCTAGAGAATAGACTACAAGGTATAGTCTCTAGAGAATAGACTACAAAGTATAGTCCCTAGAGAATAGACTACACAATATAGTCTCCAGAGAATAGACTATATAACATAGTATCTACAGAATAGACTGCAGAGTATAGCTCCTAGAGAATAGACTATATAGGATTCTCTAGAGAATAGACCACAGAGTATAGTCTCTAGAGAACAGACTAGAGGATCGTCTCTAGAGAACAGACTATGGAGTATAGTCTCTAGAGAATAGCCTACAGAGTATAGACTCTAGAGAATAGACAACAGTGTAATCTCTAGAGAATAGACTATAATAGTATAATGTCTAGAGATTAATCTAAAGTATAGTCTCTAGAGCAGTAGTTTTCAACCGGAGGGGAATTTCCCACCCCCCCCCCCCCCCTTTTCCAAGGGGTGGAGGAATTAAGATTATTTCAAGATCGCGTTAATACAAGAATCGATTACTTAATATTGTTTTTCCCTCCCATACTTTACCCTTCTGTACTTCTTGCCCTTCTGAAATTCGTTTTATAACGTAAGTAGACACGCAAATCACGTTTTATGTAGATGTCTAGACTTGTTCTAGTACGTGTTATTAAATTTAGCTTCCATTTTCACGTATACTGTGTTGGGGCCCCCCGGGGGGGGGGGGAGTTTTAGGGAGGAAATACGAAGGGGGGGGGGGGAATGACGTAATGAAAATATGGTGAAAGGGGGCACGGGCCAAAAAAGGTTGAGAACCACTGCACTAGAAGAAGCAGCATGTGTATGGACTACGCTTGAGTTGTTGTTTTTCTTTGCGCTCGCTCGCTTTAACTCAAGCGTAGTCTATACACACTGCTACTAGTAGTGATGGACCGAAGTTTGCGTGGGGATTAGCTTTCACTATTAAACAGTGTCCCTCGCCTTCAGGCGAATCCACCCCGACTTCAGAGGTACTTGTAATTTACGTCCTCAAGTCAAGGACGACACGTCAACATTTTCGTCCAGCTGTCCGGTGTAGGAGTTGAACCGCTTACCTCGGCATCAGCACAACGGATGGTTAAGAACTCGCGTTTATATCCATTCGACCATGCGGATCTGTGTGCTTGAGTGCAAAGCCGGAGAGCGAAACTAAAATACAAGCATTTACTACGTGGTGCATGCGCAGAAAACCGGGAATAAACAGGGATGACAGAATCTCCATCGTTGAGATCATGGAGAGAACTGGACAAATCCCAATGAACCAAGAGGTGAGGGAAAGATGATGGCGCTGGATAAGACAGACATTGAGAAAACCTGAGGTCAATATAACAAGACACTGTCTGGTCTGGAATACACAAGGCAAACGAAATAGCGAGAGACCTAAAACACATGGGGAAGAGAATCACGGACGAAGACGAGCAACATATAGGACATGGATTGATTGATTGATTTAGGAACCGACATCACTGCATTCGGGGAATTCTCATAAGCGCTCCGTCACCATCCTCGGCAGCCAGCGAAGAGTTCCAACACTAATAGTACCAATAGCAATCTGATTATATGTCCGTCTCGTGTTTCCTCTGAGCGTCTATCGTCGGCCAGATTCCCTCGTCACCCCTTGCTGCCTCATTCTTGCCAGACCATGGTGATCCATTTGCTCCTCCGAGGTTTACACGTGCTCCCACAAGGCCGCAACCACGTCTGCCTTATCATGTATCAATACTCAACCAAGTTTTGCAGAGCCAGCGAATCTGTCCGCCTGTTCATTCCCCAACACACCAGCATGCCCCGGAGAAAAGATCCAGACGATGCCTGTCTCCCGTGACTTCCGGACATGGATTGAGGGCCTATGGCTCAATGAGGGATTCATGAGAGAGAGAGAGACACAGAGAGAGAGAGAGAGAGAGAGAGAGAGAGAGAGAGAGAGAGAGAGAGAGAGAGAGAGAGAGAGAGAGAGAGAGAGAGAGAGAGAGAGAGAGAGAGAGAGAGAGAGAGAGAGAGAGAGAGAGAGAGAGAGAGAGACCCTAATAAGAAATAAAAATGTATCGGGTCTATATGCTTTGTCAGGCGTATTTCCGATTCTGTGCAAGTGGTAGACTGAACAATACTAAACCCATTAACAGTAAAAGCAGTGGTTTTTTATTTAAAGGCATAATTATAAGCTGAACGCGAGAAACACACAAAGGATGAAATGCGTTTGTGCACAAATCATCCGTTTCATGCGTTCTGACCACAATCTGCACTAATAGATTATACACCCTGCAAATCGTCAGGCGTTGAATATTTACTTTATGCGTACGCGATTTAACACATTCAGTGTTGAGTCTTACATACTACTCACGCTACTGTATGCCTGTAAAATCATGGGGCCTCAGCATAGTTAAAAAAGTCGCTTAAAAGTCGTCAGGGCCGACTTCATTGCACCGGGTTTTATCCCATATGGCTCGGTCTCATTCCACAGCACGAAAAGCGTCGCACAAAGCACGAACTCCGTAGCTCTAGCGACGACCCACAGGAGTCTCCGAAAAATTTAACTCGTGAACCGAAGGACGCGGCCCGGAATCAAACCCACAACCTTCGGAGCCCGAGTTAAACGGCTTGATCATTTCGCCACGAAGACTCCCACTCAGCATAGTTAACCTAATATCGAAGAAGAAGGAGAGTAGGAGGAAGGAGAAGCAAAAGAAGAAGAAGAAGAAGAAGAAGAAGAAGAAGAAGAAGACGAAGAAGAAGAAGAAGAAGAAGAAGAAGAAGAAGAGAAGAAGAAGAAGAAGAAGAAGAAGAAGATGAAGAAGAAGAAGAAGAAGAAGAAGAAGAAGAAGAAGAAGAAGAAGAAGAAGATGAAGAAGATCTCCTCCCCACACCGTTCCAAGCTATGTTATCTTGTGTAGTCTCCCCCACCTCTCCCTATGTCCTCCCCACACCATTCCAAGCTACCTTATCTTGTGTGATTCTCTCTCCCCCCCCCCCGACCCAAGCTCTCTCTATATCCTCCCCATGTTATTAATCTCTTGTCCCTTATTCTCCACTATGTTTGTTAGTAGAAATCCCTCTATTTCATCGGTCAGTGGGTTCCAGAGAAGGCACTTTATAGCTAACCTATTAGCAGTTTGTCTGAATGTGCGTTCTCTCCAGCGCCAGCGACTTGAACTCATCTATTGATTCTATGGGATTAGTTTAGTTCTCTCATTATGATCCGCAGTGATGCCGTGATAGCATGTATCTCTTTCTATTCTGCGCAGAAAGCAGTTAATGGTTGTAGTTTATTAGTCTTAGTTTAGTTTAGTTTAGCTTAGTTTAGTCGACGGATCACCATCACAGCACATGGGTATAACCCAAAAGTGCTCCGTTCTCCTCCTAACTCAAACCTGAGTCCGGAGAATCTCAGCTCAGTGCACGAACTCCGTAGCACCGGCAAGGATCCTGAAATACTTTGGGTAGATTTTTAACTCGAAATTTTGCCCGGGCAGCGCCGTTAGGCTACTCTTTTTCGATTTCCAACTGCCAAGTGATATTTTTGCGTGCGCAACAATACATACGGGCGTCCGATCTCACTACCCAGAGACCAGGGGACATTTTATTACTAGAAGTCCATGTGAAAAAATCCCGGCCCTCACTGGTGCTTGAACCCGGGACCTCCAGCACTCTAGTGCTTATAGGTTTCACTAAGGGTGATCGTGTTTATTATTTGCTTGTCTTCTAATTGTCGTAGCTATTTCCTTGTGAATTTGTCGCATTACCTTAAACTTATTCTTGTAAATTTGTTAAAGAATTGTTCTGATCACTCAAGTCAATTTATCTGGCACCTAAACTTGTGTGTGAGACATAAGGCAATTGCACCAGCGCAGTCCAGATCAAGTTGCTCTGTTAAGAGTTCATTGAATTCATGACTGGCGGCAGTTTTCAAGCCAACGAACACAAGCAAGCAAGCAAGCAAGCAAGCAAGCAATGACTGGCGGCAGTTTTTGTCTTCACAATCCAGTCTAGTGTCATTAAGAATGATAAATGTGAGAAAATGTATAATTCCCAGGTGTTGGTAGCATAGCCATTAATATGTTCGCCTCGCACATCCAGGGACATGCTATTCGATCCGTGGTAGAATTCGGTTAGCCCCCCCCCCCCCCCCACCATTCTGTTAATCTTAGCATGCAGACTAAATGACGACCGCTATGACAAGCGGTCATTCTTCCCAGAGAAAAACAAAGATACTTGTCCGTTATACATAGAAATTGGTACAAACGCCTGTAATAACAACACACAGATACATAGTACCAAGTGGGAATAAAGAAAACGTCCAAATACAGGCGAATCTCAAATCTTGATAGTGAAAGAATCACCAGAAACACGGCGTTAGAAATACAGTCCAGACAAAACTATTGTCGATTCGATTATACCATTAACGCTACCCAGTTCAACCGCAGAAGAGAAGTTATATTACGGTCCACCCCAGGCTCAGATTAATAATCCTGCCACAAATAGGATATTAATTTGAAGGTGATCGTTGTCCAAGAGGTTAGTGGCTTTTGAAAAATTACGAGGGTAAGTTAATAAGTAAGTCACAAATGGCCGTAGAAAAATAAATATATGATAACAGCTTGAAAATAGTTTATTTTTATACATACATTGTCCCTTTATTTCTCAACATAATTTCCACCAACATTGATGCACTTATCCTATTGTTTTATCAGTCCTCCAAAACCGTCTGCATAGACCTGCGTGCTCTGTTTTCTAAACCACGTTTTCACTTCACATTCAGCTTCGACGTCATTTACGAAATGTCTCCCGTCAAGGTGGGTTGTCAGTGTTTATGCTGACTAATGTTTGTCCCGTAAATCGGTGCATAGCTGAGTAGAAAACGTTACGAGGGCGAGTCAATAAGTAAGTCACACAATTCTGTGGGATGGCCGGTAAATGAAAACAAAGCACGCAGTTCTAAGCATGGGGTTTGGGACAGATAAAACGATGTGATAAGTACATCAATGTTAGTGGAAATTATGTTGAGAAATAAAGAGACAACGTATGTATAAAAATAAACTGGTTTCAAGTTGTTATCATATGTAGTTATTTTTCTACAGCCATTTGTGACTTACTTATTAACTTACCCTCGTACATTGCTTCTTACTAGATATCGTCCATGCCGTGTGGCGATCTTAACCATGTCTGCCCACAGCCTTCTGTCTCGTGCTACTGCTGATTATTTCTTATACCGACGTTCCTCCATGCCATGGTATCAAACAGCCCAGCATCTTCTCTCCCAACTTGCCTCTCCCCCTTTCAGCTGTTTACAACGTGCTCCAGCGTTCCCCTTATCATGCCATGCCCAATGAATGTGGATTGTCTACTTCTAATGCCACTAGCCAGTTCTCTTTGTGAGTTAACATCCTTCAAAATATCTTTAGAGTTAACATCCTTCAAGATATCTTTAGAGTTAACATCCTTCAAGATATCTTTAGTATGCTTTTATCCCGTTCGCGGTGTGCTCTTCACTCTTTAATAAAACCACATCTCCGCAGCATTGCTTCGTTTTGAGTATAAAGATTAATTTCTATGATAAAACCTTTAAAGATATACAGCACATGAAAACAAGGCAGAAAATAAAAAGAAAGAAGAATCTAATTATGTACACAGACAAGTAGTCAACAGGAAGAACATGTACGACTATTACCTGAGGTACGTTCAGGTGTTTCTCGGCTGCGTCCATGGCTTCCTTGGCATTTAATCTGTTCTTCTTGGGGTCCCAGGTGGCCCAGTTCGGGCACAGACCTGCACAGACAGACGCCCACTTGGTTTAACACAGTTCAAGGACACTACACGGGGAACAACAACACTGCACAACCAATGGCGCTAAATTCAGAGCTAAACTGCTGTCTCTCCGAAGAGACAGATAGCTGGCGTAGTCGATCACATCTCTTCACAACACTGATTCTCAGCTGCTGGTTACTTATTTGTGTAATAATTTTTACTACTGGATAGTGCATAAGACTGATTTATTACGTGTGGATGAGCTTTCCCTATTACCAGTGTCCATGGCCATCAATCCACTCCGACTTCAGAGGTACTTGTAATTTACGTCCCCAAGTCAAGGACGAGAAGTCAACATTTTAGTCCAGCTGTCTGATGTAGGGGTTGAACCCGCTATATCGGCATCAGCACACCAGAAGTTTAAGAACGAGCGCTCTTATCACCTGTGCATGAATATGTATGCTGGTGTATCTACATATTATTATCATCATCATTTAGCAAGTGCTCTAAAGAACACAGCAAACATCACAGCCTACATAAGAGACTCTCGATCCTTCCTTAGTTCTCTCTGCCTTACATTCCATGCCCAGGGTGTCTTTCACTGTCCCATATCCACCTTCCTACTGGTGGACCCCTGGATGGTTTTCCAGAAACCATGCCTCGCACTCCTATTATTTCTGAACCCCTGCAACGTTTTGTTTAATTAGTTTAGTTCAGTCGACGGATCAACATCACGGCACACGGGTGTAGACCATAAGTGCTCCGTTCCACTTCTATCTCAAGCCTGAGTCCGGAGAATCTCAGTTCAGTGCACGAACTCCATAGCACCGGTGAGGATCCTGAAATACTTTGGGTAGATTTTCAACTCGAAATTTTGCCCGGGCAGCGCCGTTAGGCTACTCTGTTTCAATTTCCAACTGCCAAGGGATTTTTTACGTGCGCAACAATACACACGGGCGTCCAATCTCACTACCTAGAGACCAGGGGAAATTTTGTTACTAGAAGTCCACATGAAAAATCCCGACCCTTCACCAGGGCTTGAACCCGGGACCTCCAGCACTCGAGGCGGACATCACACCTCCATACTATCAGCCCCCCCCCCCCACCCCCACTGCACCATTTACTGTGACCAAAGTGTTTCACTTCCCGCGATATGAGCCAGTTACCATGTTCAGATCTTGTCAATCAATCAAGTGCCGTCTCCACAATGAAGGTTGGCCGCAATAGATCTTCAACACTGTCTCTTGCCTTGATTCTGTCAAACTGTTGTTAATTCATTTCTTCATATTATCTTCCCACTTGTGTCATTATATATCTCTTGCTCGCTTGCCCTCAACTTCAGTATGGTTTTATGAGTGCTATGTCTTTACCGTGGCCGAAATATTTCATGTACCTCTTTTTTATTTCTGTCATCAGTTCTCTTTTCATTCCCACTTTTCTTAGAACCTCTGTATTTGACTGTTTTTGTTTCCATGAAATAGGACACATTATTCTGTATGTCCATATTTCCAGTGCCTCTATTCGAATTTCCAATTATTTGATCATTGTCCAGGCTTCCAAGCCATATAGTTGTATTGATTATACATAGCATTTGACAATTAATTGACAGATCTTGTAAAACGTCAGAAGTTTTCTATTTTCGCGATCCCCGATATTATAATTATGTTTCTGTAATATGTAGTTCAAAAGCCTTGATTTACTTCTGTAGTGTTTTGTAAAATGGTGCACGATTCGCAGCCGTATATCACTACAGAAAAGATGATCGTTCTCAACGTTTTCATTTTTATGTGTTCTCCAAATAACACGAGGACATAATATCTTGCACCTTCTCTGTTTTGTTTATGTGACTTTTGTGTCTGAAAAGCAGTCACTACGGCACGAAAGCAACACTGAAATCACAAACGATCCAAAATAAAATAAAAATACACAGCATGAGCACCTGAAATATAAGAAATGCGGATTAACCCGGTTAAACAATTGGTAAAATTGTTGTTTACCTTACAGTGTGTGTAGAACGTTCTGAGAACTATTCAGCACACATTTTAACAGTGGATAGATCACAGAAGTCGGGTCTTAGTCAGATATGACTGAGCTACTGTACAACAGTAGATGATACTACTTGCTTTCTGTTAGCGCCGAATTGTGGGTGGAACACACCCAACCCTTATAACCCACATAAGGTTCGGATGGAGGAGAGCAATTGGGAGGGTGCAAGCCTTACCCTAATGAGAAGAAATGCAGCCAAAGGACTAAATGTCACGGCAGGTAGACCACGCTTTGTTATAGGATCGAAGCTGGAAACCGAACGGCAACCATTGTCTTTGCAGACAAGCAAGCATTCTGTAAAGGATTGATTGGAGCTGACTGAAGTAGAGGGATGAAGTAGAGATTAGAGGACGCGCTAGATAATATACAAATCGAAAGCTATAGTTATCACATTCGTATTCTCTACTTCTTTCTTTGCATCTATGATCGACAATCAATGCTTGTCAGTTTGTGTGCTGTCTTAGTGGCCTCGAGCGATCCCCAGCAATTAAGGTTGTGTGTATTACGTTGTGTAAAGGGTATGTTAGAACTACTCGAAAAGCTCAGTTACTTGTAACAACATCAACAGACAAAATTACTAACAACAACAACAACAACAACTTTCAGCATACAAAATGACTAAAAACCACAACAACAACACCATCAATATAGTCACCAATAACAACAACAACAACAACAACAACAAAACACCACCACCATCACCACCACCACCACCAACAACAACACATCAACAACGATAACACAACAACAACATCATGATCAACAACAACATCACGATCATTAAAAACAACAACAACAACACAACAACAACAACAACACATCACCACCAGGAACAACAACAATAACAACACACCAATAACAACACACCAACAACAACACAACAATGACAACACAACAATGACACGACAACAACAACAAAATGACCAACAGTAAGAACACATCAACAACACACCAAAGCATAAACAAGAACACTTCATCAACAACAAAGACAACACAACAACAAACAACAACAACATCACATTAAAATCAACACCAACAAAAACACAACAACAAAAGCAACATGACCAACAACAACAAAAACAAGAACATCATGATTATCAACAACAAAAACAACTTCAGCAACATCAAGAACAACAACTTACCAGGCCCCACGGCGTTAACCAGAGCCCCAATGGCCCTGCCATCATTCCAGTCAGTAGTGAAGTTGTTGATGGGCAGGTCGGGGACTTTAGCCTGGATCCAGTTCAGCAGCCTCTGCTTCGGAGTGGGTGCCTTCTCCGAGGGTGTGGGTTCCTCTCCCTCCCACATGGGCATTGAGATGGAGTAGTGGAGGATGAGGGTCCATATCAAACCCAGAATGAGCTTCAGCTTTCTATCAACGATGTCTGTACTGTCTGTGGATGACACAATACATTTACACTGTCATTCATTCAGTGTCGTAAATGATAGAGTTTGAACCTTCTGTCGGTGGATGACACAATACATTTCCACTGTCATTCATTCATTGTTGTAAATAATAGAGTTTGAACCTTCTGTCGGTGGATGACACAATACATTTCCACTGTCATTCATTCATTGTCGTAAATGATAGAGTTTGAACCTTCTGTCGGTGGATGACACAATACATTTCCACTGTCATTCATTCATTGTCGTAAATGATAGAGTTTGAACCTTCTGTCGGTGGATGACACAATATATTTCCACTGTCATTCATTCATTGTCGTAAATGATAGAATTTGAACCTTCTGTCGGTGGATGACACAATATATTTCCACTGTCATTCATTCATTGTCGTAAATGATAGAGTTTGAACCTTCTGTCGGTGGATGACACAATATATTTCCACTGTCATTCATTCATGCCGGCTTCCTGGCTTAGAGGTTACGACTTTTCTCCGTAATCTCGTATACTCTCTTAGGTAACGTGATGACGGTGAGAATTAGCAGTGGTTCGAATCGCATCGGTAACTTACGGGGTATATGAGCCGGCCGCTAAGAAAGCAATGGCAAACTACTGAGCGTAATCTTGCCAAGAAATCAACATACAGCTGAAAGATGCTGGTGTTTACAGCGATGTCCTGTAAATTATATGCTAAAAAAAAAAATAAAAAAATTCATTCATAGTCTCTTCTAACGTAGATATAGACGTCAGGAACTGTTTAGCATGTTTAAATTATAGAGTTTGAGCCTTCTATCGGTGGGTGACACAATAAATTTCCACTGTAATTCATGAATTGTCTGTCTCTTCTAGCTTAGATATAGACGTCAGGAACTGTTTAGCATGTTTAAATTATAGAGTTTGAGCCTTCTCTCGGGGGTGACACAATACATTTCCACTGTAATTCATGAATTATCTTTCTCTTCTAGCTTAGATATAGACGTCAGGAACTGTTTAGCATGTTTAAATTATAGAGTTTGAGCCTTCTCTCGGTGGGTGACACAATACATTTCCACTGTAATTCATTCAGTGTCTGTCTCTTCTAGCTTAGATATAGACGACAGGAACTGTTTAGTATGCTTAAATTGTAGAGTTTGAGCCTTCTATCGGTGGATGACACAATAAATTTCCACTGTAATTCATTCAGTGTCTGTCTCTTCTAGCTTAGATATAGACGACAGGAACTGTTTAGTATGCTTAAATTGTAGAGTTTGAGCCTTCTATCGGTGGATGACACAATAAATTTCCACTGGATGACACAATAAATTTCCACTGTAATTCATTCAGTGTCTGTCTCTTCTAGCTTAGATATAGACGACAGGAACTGTTTAGTATGCTTAAATTGTAGAGTTTGAGCCTTCTATCGGTGGATGACACAATAAATTTCCACTGGATGACACAATAAATTTCCACTGCAATTCATTAATTGTCGTTCTCTTCTAGCATAGATATAGAGGACTGGAATTGTTTAGCATGTTTAAATTGGAGAGTTTCAGCTTTCTGTCAACGATGTCTGTACTGTCTGCGGATTACACAATATATTTCCACTGTAATTCATTCATTGTCGTTCTTTTCTGCCGCTTTGTGACGAGCGAACGAACGAACGAACTTCATTTTCAGAGGGTCACAATTTGGGCACGCAGACCCATCTTAAATTCGGCTCTTCCAAACACTCATCTTTCCTACACCAATTAACTAATGTGCATGTTACGTACACATAGGAAACAAAGAGAATGCGAAGGGATTATGAGTCCAATTCGTAATTCCACATACCATGCTCGAAACACAGTTGTGGGCGATTTTGAAGCAGATCGCTTTGCGTTGGTTTTCATATAATAGTATGAGTTCCTGTAATTCATAAAGCAAATTACTGAACGTCAAACAGTCAAAAAATGTCGGTGTTGACTGCGGCGTCCTGTAAAGGAAATGCAACAAACTTTCTCTTCTAGCTTAAATGTAGAAAATATGAACTGTTTTATCATAGTAATAAAGTGAACTGCCAGCTGGCGTAGGCGTTCATGTCGCTCCACAGATCTCGGTCTTAGGTGTTCTGGAACAACTCTGCTGCTGATATTCCTCCATGCCACCGTCTCAATCCATCCATCATTATTTCTCTTGGTCGGTCTCTGCCTCTCATCCTCTTGATCTTTCCAGTTGTCACAATGTCCTCCAATGCCTCTGCCAGGAGCTGTTTAGCATGCTTAAATTACAGAATTCACAAATCGAGTGCTATGGATGTAATAGTTTGCTGTAAAGTAATTAAGGGGAGAACATAGCATTCATGGATAGTTTTGCTGTGCGGTCAAAATGGTTCTTGAATACAATCCGTTTTGTCTTACTCCTGTTTTTCCTCTTTTTCTTCCTCCTCCTCTTTATCATTACCACCACCTTAACATTCACCGCCGCCGCCAGTAGCAGCAGCAGCAGCAGCAACAGCATCATCTTGTTGTTATTGTTATTGTTCTTCGTCTTCTTCTTCCTCTCCTCCTCCTCCTCCTCCTCCTCCTCCTCCTTCTTCTTCTTCTTCTTCTTCTTCTTCTTCTTCTTCTTCTTCTTCTTCTTCTTCTTCTTCTTCTTCTTCTTCTTCTTCTTCTTCTTCTTCTTCTTCTTCCGTATCTTTCACTCCCCTCCTTTAGACAATCCAAACGAAAGATGCAGTCTCTTGTGAGACAACAGAATGCTTTTCTGTATTTCTAATGATCAGATTAGCCTCTGCCGTGAAGCGTGAAGCTCTTAAGAGATTTCTAACATAGTCTATGCATTAATAATGAGTTGCGGGTCTGTCTGTCCGTCCGTCCATCCGTCCGTCCGTCCTTCCTTCCTTCCTTCCATCCGTCCGTCCGGCTTTCCTTCCTTCCTTCCTTCCTTCCTTCCTTCCTTCCTTCCGTCCGTCCGTCCGGCTTTCCTTCCTTCCTTCCTTCCGTCCATCCGTCCGTCCGTCCTTCCTTCCTTCCTTCCGTCCGTCCGTCCGGCCTTCCTTCCTTCCTTCTTTCCTTCCTTCCTTTCTTCCTTCCTTCCTTCCTTCCATTTCCCCCCAGCAAATCCTAACTACTTACTTACCTACCTACCTGCCTACACATATGTCTGTGTATCTGCCTATCTTTTAGTTTGTTCAACATACTAATTCAAATCACCAAGCGACTTTGTTCACTCCAGAAACGAGTCACAGACTTAATTACAGTAAACGTAAACTGATAATTATAACTTACATAAATGTCTTGAAATATTGCTTCTTTTTCAATAAGGAATTATATCTTGCATCTCCTTTGCAGGAAGTTAAGATCAACCCCAACCTAAGTTAATATACTAGACAATGTTACGTTCAGTAGTTTGCTATTGCAGACCGCATTGCGTTGGTGTTTTTTAAAAATAAAATGGTATGAATGCCGGTCGTTCTGAAAGTAATGGAAAACTATTGAATATAAACTTGCCTAGGAATCACGAACAGCCAAAATATGCTGGGGTTAACTGGTGCATCCTGTAAAGGATATGCAACTAACTAGAGAGAGTTTGCTATTGCTTTTTGAACGAGAAACCAGTGTGTAATCCAACCGCCCGGACTTAAGCTATCTTAACACTATCTCAGTACATACTACATTAACCCTTAAAACATCCTAGTTTAATATGCATTCTCATCTACGGGTTTTATTTGATTAATCGACACTACACTAGTACAGTCAGTCGACATACGTTGGTGGAGATGCCGAGGGTGAGATCACAGCACCTATGGACCTGTCCGAAGTGCGATGACGATAACTCTTACTAATTACTAATCACTAATCTATGGTATTTTCCTCTTGCCATCTTACAATTGCCGGCTTCCTGACCTAGAGGTTAGCAACTTTTCTCCGTAATCTCGTATACTCTCGTAAGTAACGTGACGACGGTGAGAATCAGCAGTGGTTCGAATCACGTCGGTAACTTACGGGGTATGTGAGCCGGCCGCTCAGTAAGCAATGGCAAACTACTGAGCGTAATCTTGCCAAGAAATCAACAATCAGCTGAAAGATGCTGATGTTGACAGAGTTGTCCTGTAAAGGATATGCAAACATTTATTTATTTATCTTACAATTACCACAATAATAATTAGTAGTTATTCATGAAATAATAATTTGTGGGAATGTGTGGTCATTAGAAGTCAACTTGGGGAGAGTGTGGTCATTAGAAGTCAACTTGGAGAGAGTGTGGTCATTAGAAGCCAATGTTCTGTGTTATTTCGCTGCAATACGGCGAAACTTCAGCCATGTCTCCTCTTATATACACATGCGATTTGTGTATGCAAGTTTTTCAAATATGTAAGGCCACTAATTCATTTTTGCGCTCGAGGGCAGAAGAAAGTCATTAATACAGATAAGAAAAATCTATCCAAAAAGCAAAACGAAAATTATCAATCATCTTTCTGTCAAAACTGCAGATAAAAGCCGAGTTGTCAACCATTGAGTCAGCGGACAGCGTGTACTTTATCAAGCCATCAGATCGCTCGGCGACACACGAAAACAACAACTGTCTCACAACAGATCAAGGCCAAGCGAGGACCGCTACTGTTAGGGTACAGTGCATCAGGTGTGAAATGTATTCAGTTAATTAAACTGCGTAGCGCCATCTGGTGAGAACACTGTATAGTTTACTACAGGATACACAAAACATGCCTGTCACAGCCGGTACAAACATATAGCAGTGGATATTGTACAGAATATGACTAAGAAATTCGACAAACAAAACCCCCAAAAATAAATATCGGGGACCCTTACGACTCAATTAAAAACAATGAGTTTAAGCACAGAAGTCATAAATGAGTCACAGGTTTATGCAAACAGACAGAGTTCGTGGTAAATTTGAAATTATCGTGAGGATAACAGATACTCCACATTGTAACACTACCCGTGAATGTGTGTATATGGCCTGGTCTGACCCGCCATGAAATTTAAGTTTCAGGTTGCATTTCCTGGCACTAGGGTGAGGCTTGTACTATCTCAGTCGTGCTCCTCCGCCCGATGCCGTTATATATATATATATATATATATATATATATATATATATATATATATATATATATATATATATATATATATATATATATATATATATATATATATATATATATATATATATGGTGGATTTTGCAGCAGATCGCCTTGCGTTGGTTCCCTTACAAAGGCATGAGTGCCAGTCGTTCAAAAGCAATGGTAAACTACTGAACGTAAACTTGCCGAGAAATCACAAACAGCCAACAAATGCTGGTGTGGCTGCGACGTCCTGTAAAGAATATACAACCACCTAACACCCAGTTGCACACTGAGGGCACATGTTGAAAACCCCTGGGAAGATAAGATGTGAAGATCCATTAGGCTGATGTTAAAGAAGACAACACATTGATTCCACGGGAGATAGGCATTTGAACTCTCTTGTGTTTGGCCTACATATATAACTGGTGGCGAGTTACTAAAGTGAGGTGACTGACTCCTTTCTTCTTCATACCTAAGTTATTTGCATGTCCTTGACAGGAAGTTGCAATAAACCTCAACGTTTATTGGTTGCTAGTAAATTTTTTAAGTTCAGTAGTTTGCCATTGATTTTTGAACGGCCGAACGCCTTAAAACGTCGACATCAACGTAAAGGGATTTTCCTCGAAATCGCAAGCGGCTGATTTTGAGCCCCCGAGTCGGTATGTCGGGGATTTATGAAACTGCATGACACTAACTCCTAAGCAACAGAACTCCACCCATTTATCCCCATAACGTCCTGAAAAATTATTTAGGAGAATTATAGAAAATAGTTTTTTTTTTTCAGTATGTCTATCTCACTGTCTCTCTCTTTCTCTCCCCCTCACTATCTTTCTCTGGTCCTCTTTCTCTCCTTTCTCTCTCTCTCTCTCTCTCACTTTCTCACTCGCTCTCTTCCTCTTTCTCTCTCTTCCTGGCTTTCTCTAGTTCTCACTCGCTTTTTCTTTTCCTCTCCCCCTCTCTCTCGATCTCTTCTTCTCTCTCGCTCTTTCTATCTCTCTCCCTATTTATCTCTGGTTCTCTCTCTTTCTCTCTCTCCCCCCTCTTTCTCTTTCTCTCTATCTCCATATCTCTCGCTCTTTTTCTATCTCTCTCTCTCTCGTCCTCTTTCTCTCGCTCTCCAGATCTTTTCCTGTTTTTTTCCTCTCATTGCTGTTCTCTCTCTACATCTCATTCTCTTTTTACTCTAACTCTCCCTCCTCTCTCTCTCTCTCTCTCTCTCTCTCTCTCTCTCTCTCTCTCTCTCTCTCTCTCAGGGATTCTCCGTGGCGAAGTGGTCATGCCGTCCGCCCCGCGCTCCGAAGGTTGTGGGTTCAATTGTGGGCTATGTATTTCGGTTCACGGGTGCATTTTTCTCTCAGACTCCTAGGGGGTCGTCACTGGAGCAACGGAGTTCGTGCTTTGTGTGACGCTTTCAGCAGGCCACTGCCAAGTAACAGGTGCGACATAATGACGTAAATGAAAGAGATCAAAGAATCCCAGAACCACAACGCTAAGAAAAGTGAAGGAGATGACGCGACTACACAGAATCGTCACACGGCAATGTCAATAACACCAGATTGACTTGGGAGTTCCATCAAAGCGGCAGCTCATGTTAATTCTGCAACCATGGGTCGGCTAGATATTGGCTTGATGGCGCTTCAGTGGCTGATTGAATACTTGGAAATGGAAGAGACAATCTATAGAAGCAACACTTATTGTAGCCACGAATAAACAGGCAGGCGAAGGCAGAAAACCTAGATGTCTGTGAAGCGGCACGAAGGACACTTGGCGGATTGACAGAAGGATTCCGCGAGGACGAACAAGGACAATGTTGATCTTCGAACAGGGATGGCTTGCAACAATCAGTAATCTTAAATATATTATTCTTACTGCCCAACCTGGACAGAACAGGTACTGTAAGCATTTAGTTCTTGTTTATTGTTGAGACAAGCCTGCATGCTGCCAAATAAACGGTGTCATAACTGTTAAAAGATAACTGACTGGACTTCGTCATTTTTGTTTGTTTGGCTTCTAACCTGCTATTGCTTTCGAGCCGAGTTTATTGATACAGTTATTGTTGGAATTAATTCTACACACCGAGATATCGCATGGCAGCCACCCTGCGGAAAGAGACCGAGCCATATGGGATAAAACCCGGCGCAATGAAGTCGATCCTCTCGAATTTTAAGACTTGTTTTCTTTCCTCTAACTCTCTCTAGTTCTCATTTTTTTTAAATTTAAAAATGTTGCATGTCCTCTGCAGAATGCTGAGGTCAACCCCAATCCCATGTATATTTTCTAGGCAATATTATGATTAGTAGCTTGCCATTGCTTTCTGAACGAGACGTCAACGTTTAAGGCCAACTAACCGACAGGCGTGTGGATTGAACTCTGTCCATTCTTTCATATAGTAGCATGTCCTTTGCAGAACCTCGCTAACATAATAAACTTTCGAAAAATCACTTCTCCGTCATTAGAAAGATGTCTCGCATCCGATACACCAATCTGAAGATCATCTGCCACATTCTGCACTCATCTTCTCTTTGGCCTTCCTCTTCCTCTCTTCCCGGGCATTACCTCTCCATTATTGTTCTCTCCAAACTTTTATGACGTTTCAAGTGACGAAAGTTTTTCAATTGTCTTTATGTTATCGTCTTTAGTAGCCAACCTTCTTAAATATTCAGATCTTGTCGTACGGATGCATGTGTTCTTTTCTGTATCCATGATATTCTTGGAACTCGTCTATAACATTTATATTTAAAAGCATTTATGCGCTGTTCAGCTTGTTTAGTAAGTGACCAGGTCTCACAGGTGTATGTAGCAATGACAAAGACGCATGCTTTTAAAGATCTAATTTCTGTAGGTCTGTCTGTCCCACGCTGCAATTTACAGTCACGCAATCACATTAAGCGGCCATACTGACCCCTGTATACAGTCAACATATGTTTACAACACCAAACACAACAAAATTAAGTAACACACATTACACGTTGGCAACGACCAGGCAGAGAAGATCAAACAAGAAACGCAGAATTAAAGTGTCAGATAAAAACAACACATGTCAAACAAAACATAAACATTACAAATGTGAAATGTCAGCATAAACAGAAATGGGTTAGCGTCGACTGATTGCCGGGAGGGTGCATTGGCTCGCTTTGAACTCAAGCGTAGTTTAAACACATGCTACTAATTTTGCACTGGGCTGATTTTTGCTTAGAGATTAGCTTCCCTATAACCAGTGTCCCTCGCCATCAGACTAACCCACAACGACTTCTGAGGTACTTGTAATTTGCGTGCCCAAGTCAAGGACGAGAAATCAGAAGTTTAGTGCAAATGACAGGTGTAGGGGTTGAACCCGCTACCTCGGCATCAGCACATCGGATGTTTAAAACGATAGCTGTTATCTATTCGGCCACGCTGACCTCCGCTGAGAGGTGATAGTAATCAGTCAAATAAACAACAGGCATGTTTTGTAACGGACTCCTACTGCTCACAGCTGGCACTTGGGTTGGAGTTATACCTCTCCATAACACAAAGACTAGGCTGAATTGTAGAGACCATGTGTTGCCCATGCAACGTGACCCCTCTCTCGGCCTGTCTAGTGTACCCAGAGGAAAGGTAACACCAATAAGTCGGAAGCTGCTGGACCAGCAAAGCGATACTCTAAATATCCATCTGTCGGAGGTTCGATCCTAGGCTAGTTGCCAGCCAAGGCTTAAAGCCTAGCCTGCTCTACCATGACATTTAGTCTTTAGGCTGCATTTCCTCGTAACAGGATAAGTAACATAAGCTTGTAACATTCCAATTGCGCTCCTCCGCTTGAATTAGTTGGTGGAGTGTTGGATTTGGTGAGGGCCGCGCAACATTCAGCGCTAACAGAAAGCAGGTAGTATCATCTTCTGTCCTACGGTAGCTCAGTCATATCTGACTAAGACCTGACTAATAGTGCATACTTTCATAATAATCCTCCACAATCTACCTCAATTTGTGCATCCACATAACAACGATTACTATCTGGTAGTATCTGCAATGTACGCTGTGAAGCTATTTGATGTTTTTATTCAAGACGAAAAGCGCCATTTTATACGTCACATGGCGCACTGGGCATATATTGCTCCGACCGCTTTCACCTCCCAAGGCATTTCCTGGTGCCCATTACAAACTGGGCCAAGCTGGAAGACTAGGTCAGGTGTAAATACCCGCAGATTCAACTGTCCGGATGCGAGTTTTGGGCAATGGATACAGCGGAGATTTGGTGTACATGAAGAAAGTTGAGAAGACAAAACACAGTAAGTTATTAACAGCCGTAGGTATTACTAGATGATGAGTTAAAACTACGATGGTAAGGCAAATACAATTTATGGGACACATCAACAGAAGTAACTTTCAGGAAAGAGAAGCAGAAGAGGACAGTGAAAAATGATAGTGGGAAGCTTAAATGACTGGGCAAGAAATACAATTATAAGCAGCAACAACTTTCTTAATATGTATGATGGCAGACAAGATTGGACCAGCCGCCAGACGAAGAAGAAGAAGAAGAAGAAGAATAAGAAGAAGAAGAAGAAGAAGAAGAAGAAGAAGAAGAAGAAGAAGAAGAAGAAGAAGAAGAAGAAGAAGAAGAAGAAGAAGAAGAAGAAGAAGAAGAAGAAAAGGACGAGAAGTAGAGAAGAAGCAAGAAGAGAAGGAAGAGTAAGCAGGACGCTAAGACGACCACTGGCCTGGCTTTCTTTGTTCTGCTTTTTTCCAGAGCACATCATCAGGTCATAATGCTCAAGTACCATATCTGCATTGAAGGTGGGTCGAAAAACACCATAGAACACCCTACAACACACCCTAAAAACGTAAACCCCCCAAAAATGAGACATAAAGAGATAGAGAGAGAGAGAGAGAGAGAGAGAGAGAGAGAGAGAGAGAGAGAGAGAGAGAGAGAGAGAGAGGAGAGAGGAGGGAGAAAGAGAGAGTAAACAATAACACATGCGTCACTGACATTATGTAAGAAATGCGTTTAATGTCACCCTGCATATCCAACAAATATTTGGCTAGTGTTGATATCACACGCGTGGGGTAATAGCCAGTGGTAAGACAACATTCTTGTATGGGGCTGATGAGAATGTAACGGAAACGTGTGTTCTATCTCTCTCTCTCTCTCTCTCTCTCTCTCTCTCTCTCTCTCTCTCTCTCTCTCTCTCCCTCTCTCGGATATGTGGGTGAGTGATTGTTGGTTGGTAATGGGACAGGTAGAGGATATGTGAGTGGGTGGGGAGATGTGTGTAGGTGGGTGGATGTGTGTGGGTGGAGGATGTGTGGGTTGGGGAATGTATGTGTGCTTGGGGTGTGGGTGGATGGGATGTGCGGTGGGTGAGAGGTGTGTGTGGGTGGGGAGATGTGTAGGTGTAGGGATGTGGTGGATGGGTGGGGGAATGTATGTGTGTGTGGGTTATGTGTGTGGTTGGGTGGGGGAGTTGGAGTGAATGGGGGATGTGTGGGTGGGTGGTGGATGTGTCTCATAACATAGTAATATGCATTGTTTATGTTTACAAAATTCATTTGACAATGTTTTTTCCTATGCACTGTTGATGAAAGAAAGAAAGTAAGTGGGTGTAATTGGTTATGTCGATTCTGCGTGATCTCCCTCTCTCTCTGTCTGTCTGTCTGTGTGTGTGTGTGTGTGTGTGTGTTTGTGTGTAAGTGGGTGTAGTTAGTTATGTCGATTCTGTGTGTGCTATCTCTCTCTCTCTCTCTCTCTCTCTCTCTCTCTCTCTCTCTCTCTCTCTCTCTCTATCTGTGTAGAGACACATGAACGTCTACGCCAGTGGTTCTCAGCCTCTTTTGGCCCATGCACCCCTTCACCATATGTTCATAATACCATCCCCCCTTTTGTATTTCTTCCCTATAAGTTCCCCCCCCCCCCCCCCCAGCCCTACACAATATCGTAAAAATGGAAGCTAAATTTAATAACACATACTATAACAAGTCTAGATATCTACATAAAACGTGATTTGCGGGTCTACTTACGCTATAAAATGAATTTCGGAAGGGCAAGAAGTACAGAACCGTAAAATATGGAGGGAAAACAATATCAAGTAATCGGTTCTTGTATTAACTCGATCTTGAATTAATCTTAATTCCCCCCTCCCCGCCCCCGGAAACCCTAAAATCCCCCCTCCCCTTTCCAGAGGGGGGGGGGGGAGATAGGATTCCACACCGGGTGAGAACCACTGGTCTAGGCCATTTGACAAGACATATGAAGATGAATAGGAAGATATCATCCATAGATGGACGAACATCAATCTGATAGAATGTACAATCAAGGCGAGAGACAGAAATCCAATGCAGTCAACCTTCATTGTGGAGACGGCACCTGATTGATTGATCATAATGATCGCTAGCAGTAGTTGCGTTTATCTTTCTTATAAAATGGGAACGGATGCTTACCGCCTATCTTCTGTCTGTCATGCACGTACTTGTACAATAAGACACTTTTCCATAAATATGTTACAAACCCCAAATGTATTAGTCGGAGAACAGAAGAACATCATGTCTGTAGGCATACCCAACTCTGTTCCAAGTTGTTTCCTTAATTTAACATGAACTTAAGTTGGTCATCCCACTTCATTACGCTGTGTCTTTGTGTTGGCAGGTCTAAGGAGTACGTGCCCAGGGGCAGTATCTGGTCCCGAATTAGTTTTTCTGTTGTCATTATTGTCTGGTCCCGCATCTTCTACTCTGGGCTGAGGGGTGAAATATGATGTGGTAGGCTTGTGTGCTGGGCATACGTAAATGCACATTGTTCATTTGCCGTACCAAAACCAGTGATGCTATTAATGGAGGAGAATAGAGAGTTAGGGAGAGGAGAGAATGGGGCGTTGGGGAGACGAAGGAAGGGACAGATCATGAGACGAGAGGGTGGGCAGTTGGGGATACGAGAGAATGGGGAATTAGGGAAACGAGACTTTGGGGAATTTGGAAAATGAAATAATGGGAATTGAGGGAAAGGAGTGAATGGAGAGTTAGAGAGACAATGAAGTGAAGTGTGTTTGTGTGGGAGATCATGATCGGGAGAGAGAGGGAGACTAGAAAGTAAGGCCGGTGGTGATCATAGTATGGAGAGTTAGCATACTACAGAATTGGGAGTCCATAATATTGTCCATTTTTGCGAGGATGTGTAGATGGATGTGTGGGTGTGTATATGTGTGTATCTTTGCCTATATGGGTGTATTTTTTAAGCATGTGTATTGTGTGTTTATGTATGCGTGTATGTGGGTGTATGTGTGTATGTGGGTGTACGTGTATGCATGTGTGCTTGTGTGTGTGCTTGTGTGGGTATGTGTGGTGCTTTTGTATGTGCGTGTGTGTGTAGGTGTGCGTATGCGAGTATGTATGTTTTTGTGTTTACGTGTGTGTATATATGTGTATGGGTATGTGTGTACGTGTGTGTGTGTGTGTAAGTGTGTGTATGTGTGCGTATATATTTGTGTGTAGGTGCGTGTGTAGAGGTATGTGTGATTGGGGTATGTGTGTGTGGGTTGGGGGATGGGTGTGTCGGTGGGGATATGTCACTATGGGTGGGGGTCTGTGGGTGGGGATATGTATTTGGGAGGGTGGGGTGTGTAGCTTTTGGTGGGTAATAGTATGTATGGGTGGAGTTGTGTGGGGATGTGTGGGTGTGTGGGTGGGTGTTTGGGTTTGTGTATGTGGTGTGGGGGATGTGTGTATGGGTGGTGGCTGTGTGTGTGGGTGGGGGATATTTGTATGGGTGGGGGATATTTGTATGGGTGGGTGGGGATGTTTGGATGGGTGGTGGGGTGTGTGTGGGTGAGGGATGTGTGGGTGAGTGGGGAGACGTGTGTGATGGTGGGGATTTGTGTGTGGGTGGTGAGATGTGTGTGTGGGAGATGTCTGAGTGGGTAAGAGATTGTGTGGGTGGCGGATGTGTGGTTGAGGGATGTGTTGTTGGGGGATGGTTGACTGGGGGTGTGTGGGTGAGTGGAGGATATTTCGGTGGGTGGGGTGAGTGTGTGTGGGTTGGGGGATGGGTGGTGATGTGTGTGTGTGGGCTGGTACGGGATACTTGGGTGGGTGGGGTGATGTAGACGAGTGCGGGATGTGTCTGTGGGTAGGTGCGGGATGCATGGGTTGGCGTTGTGCAGTGTGTGTGTGCGTGCATGTGTGTGGGTGTGTGCGTATGAAAGAAGAGAGAGAGAGAGAGAGAGAGAGAGAGAGAGAGAGAGAGAGAGAGAGAGAGTTGAGCGCACGCATGTCATGTAACATGCTATTTCATATTTGTTGTGCATTCTCATCTTACATATTATCATTTTGAAGGCCACTTGATGTTATCATGCAAAATATTAACACATGTACTTTATTGTAGAGTGAGTGAGAGAGTGAGTGAGTGTAAATGAGAGAGAGGGTGAGTGAGTGTGAGAGTGAATGTGTGTATGTGTGTGCCTGTCTCGATGTGTGGGAGCACCACTATTTTTTACGTTACACAATATGTATGTCTAATTTTTTGTTACATTTTTGTGAGATGCTCACGATAATCGTCAATGTATGTGTGTAAAGTGTGGAAGTTTGTTCATATAAGTGTCAGTGATTATGTAAGGCACCATGTATGTATCTAGATGTGAGGATGTGTGTTGTGGGGGTATGTGTGGGGGTGTGAGGAGATGTGTGTGGGGTTGGGGATGTGTGTATGGGTGGGGATGTTTGTGGCGCTGGGAAGATGTGTGTGGGTGGGGGGACGTGTGTGTGAGTGGAAGATGCGTGTTTGGGTGGAGGATGTCTGTGGGTGTCGAGATGTGTGGGTGATGGATGTGTGTGGGGGGATTTGAGGATGGGTTGGAAAATGTGCGGGTGGGTGGGGATGTGTGTGTGTTTGTGGGTGTGGATGGGTGGGGATGTGTGGGTGGGTGTGTGGGAATGTGTGTAGGTGGTGTGGGCTAGGGTTTGGGGTTGTGTGTATGGATGGAGGACTGTTGTGTGGGTGGGGCATCTGTGTGTGGGTCGGGAATATATGTGTGGGTGGTGGTGGCTATGTGTGGGTGGTAGATGTGTGTGGGTGGGTGGCGGATGTGTCGGTGGGTGGGGAGTTGTGTGTGGGTAGGGATGTGTTTGTGGGTGGGGATGGGTTAATGGGTAGGGATATGTGTGTGTGGGTGGGGATGTGTGTATATGGGTTGGGGATATGTGTGTGTGTGGGTGGGGGATTTGTGGGTGGGGGATGTGTGGTTAATGGATGTATGGTTAAGAAATGTGTGTTTGTGGGATGGGTGATTGTGGGTGTGGGTGGGTGGATGGAGGGTGTGTGGGTGGGTGAGTTTGTGTAGGTTGGGGGATCGATGGTGATGTGTGTGGGGTGTGTGGATTGGTGATGAGAGACTGTATGGGTGGAGGATGTGTGTAAGTTTGGGATGTGTTGGTAGGAGCGGGATGTGTGGGTTGGCCAGAAGGTGTGTGTGGGTGGGAGATGTATGTTTGGGCGATGTGTGTTTGACTAGGTGGTTGGGGGTGTGAGGGTGGGTGAGTGTGTGTGGGTTATGGGATGGATGGGGGAATGTGTGTGTGCGTGGAGAGATGTGTGAAGGTGGGGGATGTGTGTAGGTGTGGGTGTGGAGGGATGGGTGGGTGGGGCATGTATGTGCGTTTGGGGTGTGTGGGTGGGGGTATGTGTTGGTGGGTGGGTGGGGGATGTGTCTCATAACATGGTAATATGCATTGTTTATGTTTGCAACATTCATTTGACAATGTTTTATTGTATCATACACTATTGATGAACGAAAGAGGAGTGATTGGAGGGCCGAATGTAAGACGGGCCTACGGGCCCAATTTGTTACCCTTTGAAAATAAAGTTTGTTCGTTCGTTCGTTCGTTCGGAGTTAAGGAGAAAATTAAAGATAAGAAAGAAATAGAGTCAGGAAGATTCGAGAGCATAATTTGGGGGACAAAAGAATATGGTTAGGAGACCTAATGATTAGGAGTTAGGAGAATGGAGCGAGAGGGAGACGAGGGAATGCAGATTTAGGGAGATGAGGGAATGCAGCTTTATGGGGACAAGGAAATGCAACTTTATGACTACGATGGTATGAGGGTTTGTGGAAACATAGAATTAAGATTTCGGGAGACGAGGGATTGATGGCGTAAAGATACGAGTGAATAAGGGTGTAAGGAGACGAGGGAGTGAGGGTTTAAAGAGACGAGGGAATGAGGGTTTAGGGAGAGGAAAGAATGAGGGATTAGGGAGACGAGAGAATGAGCGTTTAGGGAGACGACAGAATGAGGGATTAGGAAGACGAGGGAATGAGGGATTAGGGAGGCAAGAGAATGGGGGTATAGGAAGACGAAGGAATGATTAGGCGATTAGGGAGACGAGGGAATGAGTGTTTAGGGAGATGATGGGTTAGGTAGGAGAGGGAATGAGATTTTAGGGAGACGAGGTAATGAGGGTATTGGGAAACGACGGAGTGAGGATTTAGGAAGATGATGGGTTAGGTAGGAGAGGGAATGAAATTTTAGGGAGACGAGGGAATGGGGGTATAGGGAAACGACGGAATGAGGGTTTAGGAAGATGATGGGTTAGGTAGAAGAGGGAATGAGGTTTTAGGGAGACGAGGAAACCGACTTCTGACATCCATGGTGGTTAACGCATGTTTCACAAATATTCTGTGTGAGTAGTCAGGTCTGCTCATACTTCTGATTTCGTAATGTACCGTATTTCCTTTGTCAGTTGTAGAACCCGAGGTGGTACAGAGGTTAGGTCACTTGCCTACCAACACAGTGGTCATACGTTTGATCCCCAACAAAGACAGAGCAGCATTGTCTTCTGACCAGTACGGTTCAGAGCGGAATAAGAAGCAGAAGAAGAAAAGGAGGAAGAAGAAGAAGACGACGAAGAGGAGAAGCAGGAGGAAGAATATAGGAGAATGATAGTATTACAACAGATAGTAAGAGGAATGATGCTGCTATGACAGATAATGCAGGAAAATGATCATGATCGGACAGATAGTGTCCCCCCTCTGCTGTGTGTCCACCGTGACGAGGTAGAGGGGCTTGTGCGTCCCAATGACCCCAAGAGCTATGCCGACAGTAGCACAGCTACTGGTAGGGCCACCCATGTCGGACAGGTCAAGGAAGAGGGACCAGACAAAGAGACACACAAACCTGCTGCCTTGTAGGTAGACTGGGGACAGTCAAAGGCTAGGGAAAGCATCCCGAATAAATGCTTGTCGAAATCGGATGTACTGAGCCACAGGCTTGACAAAGCAGTGCAACGTAAAACCTGCTGCCTTGTAGGTAGACTGGGGACAGTCAAAGGCTAGGGAAAGCATCCCGAATAAATGCTTGTCGAAATCGGATGTACTGAGCCACAGGCTTGACAAAGCAGTGCAACGTAAAACCTGCTGCCTTGTAGGTAGACTGGGGACAGTCAAAGGCTAGGGAAAGCATCCCGAATAAATGCTTGTCGAAATCGGATGTACTGAGCCACAGGCTTGATAAAGCAGTGCAACGTAACTAAATTCATGATGTCACAAATCAAAATTAATCGTTATGGTGCTAATCCCGTGAAGTCCCATCAGGCGGCGATAGTGCCGGGCCCCCTGCCTCGAGGGGGTCCACCCATGACTACTGGTGGTCACCTTCCCCTGTGCTGTGGAGTCAAGGCACAGAGGAGTAGGTTAAGAGCTATTGACCAAATACCCCGGACACTCAACATACTACAGTGGAATGCCGAAGGAGTTTACAAGAAGAAAGACTCCCTAACACAGCGTCTTCATAAAGATAGAATAGATGTGGCATGCATTCAAGAGACACACCTCAATGCCAATCACAAATTCTCAGTCAGAGGATATCAGGCCACACGTTTCGACCGCGAAGGACACAAAGGAGGAGTTCTAATACTTACACGAAATACAATACCTTGCAGCGAAGTATCTGTGATCTCTGACAACCAAACGGAAATTATAGGTGTTGATATAATGATAAAGGACGTGAAAATAAGAATCTATAATCTGTATAGCCCAGCAGATAAGGACCTTACACTCTCAAACATGAAAATAACTGACACAAACTGCATTATTGTCGGAGACTTTAATAGCCGTTCAGAAAGATGGGGATACCCAGATACTGACAAAAGAGGAGATGAATTGGAGGACTGGGAAATAGACTCAAATCTCCATCTACTCAACAAAGCGGATGACACACCGAGCTTCTACTCCAGAAGATGGCTTACCACTTCTACTCCAGACTTAGCTTTCTGCACAGGAGACATCCTCCACAAAATCGATCGCCATGTGCTGGACCAATTAGCAGGTAGTGACCACAGACCAATCAAGCTTGTAATGAATATGGAATATGTTCCACAGGAGCAAAAGCCCTTGCCCCGCTGGAATTACAAACGAGCAGATTGGGACAGATTTGCCATACTAACAGACAAATATTGTGAAAACATAAATACACGATATGGCAACATAAAGCAAATGGTGGAAAGTCTAAACAGAGCGATAATACAGGCAGCCACTGAGTCCATTCCAAGAGGAGCGAGGAAAAATTACAAACCATACTGTACTGAAGAACTACAAAGTTTGGAGGACAAAGTTGAAGATGCCAGGAAGACAGCAGAGAGAGAACAAACAATTGAAGCGAACATCTCTCTCAAAGCCATCTCAGCAAAATATAAAAGAACAGTAAATCAAACAACAAGAGATTGTTGGAGGAAAAAAACAGAAAACCTGAATTTTGACAGGGATGGAAACAAACTATGGAAACTAGTGAAAGCCATGAACAATGAAGGACCTAGCAACAAACTAATAACAATTAAACAAGGAAATGCCTTGCTTACAGGAAAAAAGGCTGCAAATGCACTAATGGAACACTATGCAAATGCAAACCACATTGATATTACAACCGAACAGAAGAAAGCAATCAAAGACAAACAGATACATCATACAAATACAGAGACAGCAGCAGAATAAATGATGGCAAATCTAACAATGGAAGAAATGGAACAGGCAATGAATACCCTAAAAAAGAAGAAATCACCAGGAAAGGATGGAATCACAAACGAAATGCTAATAGGACTAGGCACTAAGGCAAAAAAGAAACTACTAGCAGTCCTAAATTACAGCTGGAAGAGAGGAATAGTCCCACAGGCATGGAAGGAAGCTATACTAATACCAATCCCAAAGAAAGGAAAAGACCTGGAAGAACTAAATGGCTATCGACCTATCAGTCTACTTAGCTGTGTAGGAAAATTAATGGAACGCATTATCAATGGCAGGCTAACATGGCATCTGGAAGAAAACAATCTCTTAACACCACACCAAGCAGGATTCAGAAAGTACAGATCCACTGAAGATCAAATAACCTATATAGCTCAGGAAATAGAGGATGCCTTCCAAGAGAAAAAAGCACACACTAGCGGTCTGGATAGATTTAGAAAAAGCATTTGATAAAGTATGGAAGGAAGGACTGAAAGTAAAACTGCAAAAAATGCATGTTTGTGGGAAAATGGATCAGCCACTACCTTGAGAACAGAACTGCCAGGACAAAAGTACAAGGACAAACCAGCAAAATGATGCTGTTGGAGCAAGGTGTCCCCCAAGGAGGAGTTCTTTCACCAACATTATTCCTAGCATATATAAACGACATCACAGAAAATTTTCCAGCCAGAGTACACACATCATCCTTTGCAGATGACTTAGCCATATGGACATCTGAAGAATATATTAGTACAGCTAACAGCAGAATACAGCAAGCCTTATTAGGACTAGAGGACTGGTCAAAATCATGGCTAGTGAAGATAAGTGAGGAGAAAACAACATGCACAGTGTTCTCCCTCTCAAATAAAACTCAAAAACCTAAGCTGGTATTGAATGGAAAAATATTGCGCCATGAAGAAAATCCAAACTATCTCGGAGTCACCTTTGATCGTCGCCTGACATGGAAAACACAGGTTGAGAAAAATCGAACAAGAGCAAGGCAAAGAATGGCAATAATGAAAAAGCTTGCTGGTACAACGTGGGGAGCAGATGAGAAAGTTCTCAAGAAGTTATATACTGGACGGGTGAGGCCAGTACTGGAATATGGCATTGCAGCTTGGGCAACAGCAGCTAAGTCAAACTTTAACAAAATAAGTAGAGTCCAAAACCAAGGAATGCGAATCATAACTGGAAGCCTGAAGACAACGCCTATTAATGAACTAGAAAAGATCACTTGTTTACAACCAATGCAGGATAGAAGAGATAGCAGAGCCCAGCAACAAGCAGAAAAATTTAGAAGATTGACAGACCACCCTATGTACAACAGATTTAATGGTTTTGGAAAGGGAAGACTGAAGCGTAGCAACTTTGTAGAAACTGCAAAACGAAGGATTAGGGCAGATCCTATACTTAACATATCAACAGTCAAGCCCATACACAATGCACACAAGTTCCCAGCTTGGAGACAGCAGCAACTGCCTGAGATGATAGAAAACATTCTTGGTATTGAGAAAAAGAACACACAGCATGAAACCGAAAGAAGAGAAATAACCCTAAACTACATAAAAGAACATTACCCAAGCAGGAATTGGACCCATGCATATACAGATGGATCAGCCAAAAATTCAATAGAGAATGGAGGAGGAGGAATTCTCCTAAATTTAAAAAATGGAGTGAAAAAAACACATTCAATGGCAACTGGAAAATTTTCAAGTAACTTCAAAGCGGAGGTAGAGGCTTTGAAAACTGCAGCAGAAATGCTCTTGATGGAGGAAAATAAAGAGAAGCAAATAGCTATCTTCACAGATGCAAAGTCAGCTGTCTCAATACTGAAGAGCAATAACAGCACAGAACTAACTGACCTAAGAGCAGCACTCCATGGTCTATGCCAGAAATCCAAAAATGTTGTAATACAGTGGATCCCATCACATTGCAGTATACCTGGAAACGAAGAGGCTGACAGACTGGCAAAAGAGGGCGGACGACTACCACAGCCTGACATAGACATAACCTATAATGAGGCAAAGAGGTTGATAAAAAGCACTTATAGAACCAAATGGGAATCAGAGCATCCAGGCCATCAGAAGGATGATGCATATTACAAACTCGACCGAAGAGAACAAGTAGCAATCTTCAGACTCCGCACAGGACATAACAGGCTGAAATACCACTTGTTCAATAAACTAAAGATAGGAGATACCGATGAATGTAATTGTAGAACTGGAAAAATGACAGCAAAACATTTGCTGCAGGATTGCCCAACGTATGCAGAACAGAGAAAGATATTTTGGCCCACACCTGCTTCATTTGAGGACAAGCTCTATGGAGATATCAACAAGCTCAAGTTGACCGCAGCTTACTTTAACTACATACAGGTTGACATTTAAAGGTGCATGAAGACCCAGAGGCATGAAATGGAATATTGCTTGGATAGCAAATCCATTATGTGGAAAGTCCAAATCGAAAGCTCGCTGTGTGGGCTTCATAAAAGGTGGAAAAGTGTCCTGGTGGCACGAAATGGAATATTGCTTGGATAGCAAATCCATTACGTGGAAGGTCCGAATCAAAAGCCCATTGTGTGGGCTTCATAAAGGTGGAAAGTGTCCTAGTGGCATGAAATGGAATATTGCTTGGATAGCAAATCCATTACGTGGAAAGTCCGAATCAAAAGCCCACTGTGTGGACTTCATAAAAGGTGGAAAAGTGTCCTAGTGGCACGAAATGGAATATTGCTTGGATAGCAAATCCATTACATGGAAAGTCCGAATCGAAAGCTCACTGTGTGGATGTCATCTGCAGACTGCATACTTCTGGTTTCCGGAAGAACAGCCTATGGTGAACGGAAGACCCAATATACGGAAGTGAGGCTAAGCAGCCATGTGCAGGACGTGACGATTCCTTGGGTGAGCCCAGTACCAGAGCGCTATGTATCGGCTCTGCAAGTATGGAAGCCTCCTTGGATGGCGGGAAATGCCCATGGTCTGCCCCTGCCTTCCCTTGAGGGCTGACCAGGATCTTTGGCTGTTCTATATGGACCAGCTAGGATGGGGGATAACACCACAACAGTGAGAGTCAAACGTCCTAAGAAACCCCCGGGAAGGTTAACCCGGTCAACAAATGACCGCAGAAGTCGGATGTGTCGGCCTAACGGCGCAAGAACGCAGCTCTGCTGTAAACAGGCACAACGCAATCACATCCGAAAAAAAAACTCCGGATGAACGAAGAAGAAGAAGAAGATAGTGTCCACTCAACAAGTCTACCTCCTCTTTCATTACGCCTGCCTGGTCCATATTGATCTACAGTGCATCTATCTTGCTAGTGTTCTAACATTAAAGTTCCCACAATAAAATATATTCCTGAGTACTTGAACGTCTTCCATACATTAACCAGGTCGACATAACGGTGCACTAACACCTTCAGATGCTGGGACATATGTTTCAACGATGCTGAGATCTAAAGACCTGCCACTTAATTTTACCAATAATATTCTGTCTGAAACTTCCCAATATCCTTTAATAGATGTTGATCTTTCCAGGATGTCTCCATGGTGAAGTGGTTTCCATTCCTGCTTCCCGCTCCGAAGGTTGTGTGTTCGATTCCTTTCATCTGTGTTCGGTTCGCGAGTGCAGTTTTCTTGGACACTTCTGGGGGTCGTCACTAGAGCTATGGAGTTTGTGCTTTGTGTGATGCTTTCGGCAGGGCGCCCTGCGGAAAGAGATCGAGCCTAATGGGATAACACCCGGAACACCCGGTGCAAGGAAGCAGATTCTCTTGCCTGTTAAACTCTTTTTAACCCTTTTGATCTTTCCAGATCCATAAATATGACTACATCTGTTTGGTGATTCCTTCTCTCAGAATGGATAATTTTATAATTATCAGATGGTGCCCCCCCCCCTCTCTCTCTCTCTCTCTCTCTCTCTCTCTCTCTCTCTCTCTCTCAAAATGGATGATGTTATAATTCTCAGATGCTGTCATTTATGTCCCTTATGTGTTCTCACACATTCCTAAGACATTAGTGTTCAGTTTTGTCATTTCTTGATTGATATTCATTAACTTACCATCTCTGCTCATTGTACGAACATTATATGTACCTACTGACATAGACACACTTTTGACAAAATTATATGTACCTACTGACATAGACACACTGTTGCCAAAATTATATGTACCTACTGACATAGACACACTGTTGACAACATTATATGTACCTACTGACATAGACACACTGTTGCCAAAATTATATGTACCTACTGACATAGACACACTGTTGACAACATTATATGTACCTACTGACATAGACACACTGTTGACAACATTATATGTACCTACTGACATAGACACACTGTTGACAACATTATATGTACCTACTGACATAGACACACTGTTGCCAACATTATATGTACCTACTGACATAGACACACTGTTGACAACATTATATGTACCTACTGGACATAGACACACTGTTGACAACATTATATGTACCTACTGACATAGACACACTGTTGACAACATTATATGTACCTACTGACATAGACACACTGTTGACAACATTATATGTACCTACTGACATAGACACACTGTTGACAACATTATATGTACCTACTGACATAGACACACTGTTGACAACATTATATGTACCTACTGACATAGACACACTGTTGACAACATTATATGTACCTACTGACATAGACACAACTGTTGACAACATTATATGTACCTACTGACATAGACACACTGTTGACAACATTATATGTACCTACTGACATAGACACACTGTTGACAACATTATATGTACCTACTGACATAGACACACTGTTGACAACATTATATGTACCTACTGACATAGACACACTGTTGACAACATTATATGTACCTACTGACATAGACACACTGTTGACAACATTATATGTACCTACTGACATAGACACACTGTTGACCAACATTATATGTACCTACTGACATAGACACACTGTTGACAACATTATATGTACCTACTGACATAGACACACTGTTGACAACATTATATGTACCTACTGACATAGACACACTGTTGCCAACATTATATGTACCTACTGACCATAGACACACTGTTGACAACATTATATGTACCTACTGACATAGACACACTGTTGACAACATTATATGTACCTACTGACATAGACACACTGTGACAACATTATATGTACCTACTGACATAGACACACTGTTGCCAACATTATATGTACCTACTGACATAGACACACTGTTGACAACATTATATGTACCTACTGACATAGACACACTGTTGACAACATTATATGTACCTACTGACATAGACACACTGTTGACAACATTATATGTACCTACTGACATAGACACACTGTTGACAACATTATATGTACCTACTGACATAGACACACTGTTGACAACATTATGTGTACCTACTGACATAGACACACTGTTGACAACATTATATGTACCTACTGACATAGAGACACTGTTGACAACATTATATGTACCTACTGACATAGACACACTGTTGACAACATTATATGTACCTACTGACATAGACACACTGTTGACAACATTATATGTACCTACTGACATAGACACACTGTTGACAACATTATATGTACCTACTGACATAGACACACTGTTGACAACATTATATGTACCTACTTCAATCATTGACTGACATAGACACACTGTTGACAACATTATATGTACCTACTTCAATCATTGACAAACGTTCGCCAACATATGTCTCTCCATCCATCATGTGCCATGCCGCTAAGCGTGGGCGGTCATGTTTTGCCATCTCACTCGATCACCATAGTCGTGGATCAGCTCCGTGTTTCTGTCTCGACCATGCCACGAGGCCAAGCCATCCAGGTATTTGCTTTTAGGTCTTCCTCTTGGTCTATTCCCTTCGATCTTACCAGTTGTCACTAAGTTCTCCAGATCATTTCTTCTCATAACATGCCCAAAAGATTTCTCTACTCTACTTATTTTTACCAACATGATTTGTCTCTACTTTAATAATTGACAAACTTTTTCAATCAATCGCATGCTGACAGTCGAATTTCTTAGTTCTGGGAACGAAGTGCTGAGAAAAGAGCCATTGGAGAATATCGTGATGACTGGAAAGATCAAGGGGAAGAGAGTCAGAATCTGGCCAAGAGAAATGATGCTGGATGGACTGAGACGGTGGTATGGAGGAATATAATCAGCAGAGTTGATCCAGAACACCAAAGACCGAGATCTGTGGAGAGATATGAACGGCTACGCCAGCCGGCAGGGCACTTGATGATGATGAATATTGATGATAGTGCTGGTAGAGACTTTGACGTGGCCGAAGACCGCTCTAGCTGTTAAACTTCCGGTACGCTTATGACGAGGTAGCGAGATCGTTTCCTACAAGCGTCAGTTTGAACTTTAACCTTGGCCTCTTGCTCAGTAAACAATGACAAAACTACTGGACGTAACATTGCCTAGAAAATCAAATCCGGATTGGGGTTGAATGCAGCGTCCTGCAAAGAACATACAATTTTAATTTAAAACAAAAGAATAATCGCTGGAAGACACTACTACACAGCGGTTCGCGTGTATATGTCACCAAAACTTCGGCATTTGAGACCGCAAAACGGCCTGCTAATTTCTGCCGCTGTCTCGTCTCTACGTGTAGAACTATGGGGGGGGGGGGGGGGGGGGGGGGGGGTGTGTGTGTGTGTGTGTGAGAGACTGTGTGTGAGTGTGTGTGCGTGTGTGCGTGAGGAGTGTTTGTGAACGTGTGTGTGTATGTGTCGGTGTGTGCTTGTGCTGTCTGTGTGTAAGTATGAAACACCCCGTCCTTCCCTCTATCACTTAGCGAGACACAGAGGTAACCCAATGGTTCCCAAACGGTGCTGCACGAGATGTTTGAGGGTGTGGTGTAAATAAATAAAAGAATCAAGAATTTAGAGTCACTTTATATATAGTACCCTAACGTTTTTACTGTTCTACTTCTTCTCTTCCTGCATTTACCCTCAGTGAAGTTTTTTTTTTTTTTGGGGGGGGGGGGGGGGGGAGGAATGTAAATATCGTTTATGCGCTCTTTCCATTGCTCTTTGTAAGTTAGTATTCATTTCTCTAAGGTTATTCTTGATACCATCACTACATCTTTTACGTGGTCTTCCTCTTGCTCTGTATCCATTATATTTCTTCAATTTCTTTGTGGTATTGGTACCAGGGGCATTTTTCTCAAGTGGCTAAACCATTTAATCTGGTGTTCTTTAATTAAAGGCATCAGTGACGGTCGTACTGAAAGCAATGGTAAACTATTGTATGTAAACGTAAACTGTACGTATTCACTGGCACAGGAACGGAGCATAATGGGGACGATCCGTTGCTGTGAAGTTGGAACTGCGACTAACTAACTAACGTAAACTTGCCCAGGAATCACAGAAAGCAAAGCAATACCGGAGTTGGCTGCTAAGTCCTGTAAAGGATATGCAACTAACTTTTTAAAATTCTATTTAATTTTATTTTTAGAGAGTTGGGTAGAAACACGGATTTTCCATTGAACGACTCGACATTACCTGCTGGAGTCCATACATTCTGATTGAAGACGGACGGAAGTGTCAGATATAAAGCCAGAAAATGAGGAGCACGAGAAACCCAAACTGGGACATTTGATGGGTTGACCAGGGCAGAAATAGAAACACCCATGGACAGGTCTTGGGTGTGTAAAGTCAAGGACCCTTTTACCACAACTTAAGGGATCTTTGGTATCCGATGCTTGTCCCATAATTGTACAGACCAACCGGAATAAATGGATGAAGTTGTTAATTTCACGAGAGCCGCATTTATTTCCCAGAAAACTTTCTGGCGCCCATTTTAGGCTGAATTGCGCTGGGACCCCAGCTCAATGTTTTAAAAAGAAAGAGATTCAAACACATCGGCCAGCAGGGTAGAGCTCTAGCCCCGGACCACTTGCAGCTCCCAAATTTGGGAACCTGCGAGGAAACCTAAAAGTCGGGGACAATCAGTGGAATCCTAAAATCAATAGGGATTTTCATGTCTGAGCGATGGAATGTGTGACCACCAGCGGACCAGACGCCAGGCTTTGTGAACCAACGGAAAACGACACCAAACGTCTCGCAGCAAGGACTTTGTTTGTAATAATTTTCTACTCTGATGGTACAATTTGGCAAAGGGTGTTGAATGAGAATGAATTACTGCTTTAAAAGTCTCTCTCTCTCTCTCTCTCTCTCTCTCTCTCTCTCTCTCTCTCTCTCTCTCTCGCTCTCGCTCTCTCTCTCTCTCTCTCTCTCTCTCTCTCTCTCTCTCTCTCTAACATACCTTGTCTCTGTCTGTCTGTCGCTCTGTTTGTCTCTCTTCTCTCTCTTCTCTGTCTCTCTCTGTTTCTCTCTCTCTCACTCTATTTCTCGATGTATGAGTGAATGTTTGTTAATGGGTTTGTGATTATGTGTTGGTATGTGTATGTGCGTGTGTGTATGTGTATGTGTGCGGGTATGTTTGAGGGAGTATAGTGCGTATGTTATTGTGTGGGTGTATGACTGTGGGTGTTTGTGTAAATGAATGTGTGTATGTAAGTATATATGTACGTATGTGTGCAAATATGTATGCATGTGTGTGTATGTATGTATATGTCTTTGTGTGTATGTGTTTGTGTCTGCCTGCCTGTCTAATAACATTGTAATATGCATTGTTTATGTTCACAGCATTAATATTATGATTTGTTTTTCTATGTGAATGTAGCATATACAATAGATAATGTATGTACCAAAGATGAGTGACTGCAGGGGCCCAATGTAAGATGAGTGACTGCAGGGGCCCAATGTAAGATGAGTGACTGCAGGGGCCCAATGTAAGATGAGTGACTGCAGGGGCCCAATGTAAGATGAGTGACTGCAGGGGCCCAATGTAAGATGGAGTGACTGCAGGGGCCCGATGTAAGATGAGTGACTGCAGGGGCCCAATGTAAGATGAGTGACTGCAGGGGCCCGATGTAAGATGAGTGACTGCAGGGGCCCAATGTAAGATGAGTGACTGGAGGGGCCCAATGTAAGATGAGTGACTGCAGGGGCCCAATGAATGTAAGATGAGTGACTGGAGGGGCCCAATGTAAGATGAGTGACTGCAGGGGCCCAATGTAAGATGAGTGACTGGAGGGGCCCAATGTAAGATGAGTGACTGCAGGGGCCCAATGTAAGATGAGTGACTGGAGGGGCCCAATGTAAGATGAGTGACTGCAGGGGCCCAATGTAAGATGAGTGACTGCAGGGGCCCAATGTAAGATGAGTGACTGGAGGGGCCCAATGTAAGATGAGTGACTGGAGGGGCCCGATGTAAGATGAGTGACTGGAGGGGCCCAATGTAAGATGAGTGACTGCAGGGGCCCAATGTAAGATGAGTGACTGCAGGGGCCCAATGTAAGATGAGTGACTGCAGGGGCCCAATGTAAGATGAGTGACTGCAGGGGCCCAATGTAAGATGAGTGACTGCAGGGGCCCAATGTAAGATGAGTGACTGCAGGGGCCCAATGTAAGATGAGTGACTGGCAGGGGCCCAATGTAAGATGAGTGACTGGAGGGGCCCAATGTAAGATGAGTGACTGCAGGGGCCCAATGTAAGATGAGTGACTGGAGGGGCCCAATGTAAGATGAGTGACTGCAGGGGCCCAATGTAAGATGAGTGACTGGAGGGGCCCAATGTAAGATGAGTGACTGCAGGGGCCCAATGTAAGATGAGTGACTGCAGGGGCCCAATGTAAGATGAGTGACTGCAGGGGCCCAATGTAAGATGAGTGACTGGAGGGGCCCAATGTAAGATGAGTGACTGCAGGGGCCCAATGTAAGATGAGTGACTGCAGGGGCCCAATGTAAGATGAGTGACTGCAGGGGCCAATGTAAGATGAGTGACTGCAGGGGCCAATGTAAGATGAGTGACTGCAGGGGCCCAATGTAAGATGAGTGAATGCAGGGGCCCAATGTAAGATGAGTTGACTGCAGGGGCCCAATGTAAGATGAGTGACTGGAGGGACCCAATGTAAGATGAGTGACTGCAGGGGCCCAATGTAAGATGAGTGACTGCAGGGGCCCAATGTAAGATGGTGACTGGAGGGGCCCAATGTAAGATGATGTGACTGGAGGGGCCCAATGTAAGATGAGTGACTGCAGGGCCCAATGTAAGATGACGTGACTGCAGGGGCCCAATGTAAGATGACGTGACTGGAGGGGCCCAATGTAAGATGAGTGACTGGAGGGGCCCGATGTAAGATGAGTGACTGGAGGGGCCCAATGTAAGATGAGTGACTGGAGGGGTCCAATGTAAGATGAGTGACTGGAGGGGCCCGATGTAAGATGAGTGACTGGAGGGGCCCAATGTAAGATGAGTGACTGGAGGGGCCCAATGTAAGATGAGTGACTGGAGGGGCCCGATGTAAGATGAGTGACTGGAGGGGCCCGATGTAAGATGAGTGACTGGAGGGGCCCGATGTACGATGAGTGACCTGGAGGGGCCCAATGTAAGATGAGTGACTGGAGGGGCCCAATGTAAGATGAGTGACTGGAGGGGCCCGATGTAAGATGAGTGACTGGAGGGGCCCGATGTAAGATGAGTGACTGGAGGGGCCCGATGTAAGATGAGTGACTGGAGGGGCCCAATGTAAGATGAGTGACTGGAGGGGCCCAATGTAAGATGAGTGACTGGAGGGGCCCGATGTAAGATGAGTGACTGGAGGGGCCCGATGTAAGATGAGTGACTGGAGGGGCCCGATGTAAGATGAGTGACTGGAGGGGCCCAATGTAAGATGAGTGACTGGAGGGGCCCGATGTAAGATGAGTGACTGGAGGGGCCAATGTAAGATGAGTGACTGGAGGGGCCCGATGTAAGATGAGTGACTGGAGGGGCCCGATGTAAGATGAGTGACTGGAGGGGCCCGATGTAAGATGAGTGACTGGAGGGGCCCACATGTAAGATGAGTGACTGGAGGGGCCCGATGTAAGATGAGTGACTGGAGGGGCCCGATGTAAGATGAGTGAATGGAGGGCCCGATGTAAGATGAGTGACTGGAGGGGCCCGATGTAAGATGAGTGACTGGAGGGGCCCGATGTAAGATGAGTGACTGGAGGGGCCCAATGTAAGATGAGTGACTGGAGGGGCCCGATGTAAGATGAGTGACTGGAGGGGCCCGATGTAAGATGAGTGACTGGAGGGGCCCGATGTAAGATGAGTGACTGGAGGGGCCCGATGTAAGATGAGTGACTGCAGGGGCCCAATGTAAGATGAGGACTGGAGGGGCCCAATGTAAGATGAGTGACTGCAGGGGCACGTAGATGAGTGACTGCAGGGGCCCAATGTAAGATGAGTGACTGGAGGGGCCGATGTAAGATGAGTGACTGCAGGGGCCAATGTAAGATGAGTGACTGGAGGGCCCAATGTAAGATGAGTGACTGGAGGGGCCCGATGTAAGATGAGTGATGGAGGGGCCCGATGTAAGATGAGTGAATGGAGGGGCCCGATGTAAGATGAGTGACTGGAGGGGCCCGATGTAAGAGATGAGTGACTGGAGGGGCCGATGTAAGATGAGTGACTGGAGGGGCCCGATGTAAGATGAGTGACTGGAGGGGCCGATGTAAGATGAGTGACTGGAGGGGCCCGATGTAAGATGAGTGACTGGGAGGGGCCAATGTAAGATGAGTGACGGAGGGGCCCGATGTAAGAGAGTGACTGGAGGGGCCCGATGTAAGATGAGTGACTGGAGGGCCGATGTAAGATGAGTGACTGGAGGGTGCCCGATGTAAGATGAGTGACTGGAGGGCCCAATGTAAGATGAGTGACTGGAGGGGCCCGATGTAAGATGAGTGACTGGGGGCCCCGATGTAAGATGAGTGACTGGAGGGGCCCGATGTAAGATGAGTGACTGGAGGGGCCCGATGTAAGATGAGTGACTGGAGGGGCCCGATGTAAGATGAGTGACTGGAGGGGCCCAATGTAAAGATGAGGACTGGAGGGCCCGATGTAAGATGAGTGACTGGAGGGGCCCGATGTAAGATGAGTGACGGAGGGGCCCAATGTAAGATGAGTGAATGGAGGGGCCGATGTAAGATGAGTGACTGGAGGGGCCCGATGTAAGATGAGTGACTGGAGGGGCGACCGATGTAAGATGAGTGACTGGAGGGGCCGATGTAAGATGAGTGACTGGAGGGGCCCGATGTAAGATGAGTGACTGGAGGGGCCCGATGTAAGATGAGTGACTGGAGGGGCCCGAGTAAGATGAGTGACTGGAGGGGCCCAATGTAAGATGTGACTGGAGGGGCCCAATGTAAGATGAGTGACTGGAGGGGCCACGATGTAAGATGAGTGACTGGAGGGGCCCGATGTAGATGAGTGGACTGGAGGGGCCCGATGTAAGATGATGTGACTGGAGGGGCCCGATGTAAATGAAGTGACTGGAAGGGGCCCGATGTAAGATGAGTGACTGGAGGGGCCCGATGTAAGATGAGTGACTGGAGGGGCCGATGTAAGATGAGTGACTGGAGGGGCCCGATGTAAGATGAGTGACTGGAGGTGCCGATGTAAGATGAGTGACTGGAGGGGCCCGATGTAGATGAGTGACTGGAGGGGCCCAATGTAAGATGAGTGAAGGGAGGGGCACAATGTAAGATGAGTGACTGGAGGGGCCGATGTAAGATGAGGACTGGAGGGGCCCCCCCCTCTCCGATGTAAGATGCGTGACTGAGGGGCCCGATGTAAGATGAGTGACTGGAGGGGCCCGATGTAAAGCGAGTGAATGGGGGGGCCCGATGTAAGACGAGGACTGGAGGGGCCCAATGTAAGATGAGTGACTGGAGGGGCCGATGTAAGATGGAAGTGACTGGAGGGGCCCGATGGTAAGATGAGTGACTGGAGGGGCCCGATGTAAGATGAGTGACTGGAGGGGCCCGATGTAAGATGAGTGATGGAGGGGCCCGATGTAAGATGAGTGACTGGAGGGGCCCCCACCCAAGTAAGATGAGTGACTGGAGGGCCAATGTAAGATGAGTGACTGGAGGGGCCCGATGTAAGATGAGTGACGGAGGGGACACCCAATGTAGATGAGTGACTGGGAGGGCCCGATGTAAGATGAGTGACTGGAGGGCACGATGTAAGATGAGTGACTGGAGGGGACCGATGTAAGATGAGTGACTGGAGGGGCCCGAGGTAAGATGGTGACTGGAGGGGCCCGAATGTAAAGATGATTGACTGGAGGGGCACGATGTAGATGAGTGACTGGAGGGCCCGATGTGTAAGATGAGTGACTGGAGGGGGCCGATGTAAGATGAGTGACTGGAGGGGCCCGATGTAAGATGAGGACTGGAGGGGCCCGATGTAAGATGAGTGACTGGAGGGGGCCCAATGTAAGATGAGTGACTGGAGGGGCCCAATGTAAGATGGAGTGACTGGAGGGGCCCGATGTAAGATGAGTGACTCGGAGGGGCCCGAGTGTAAGATGAGTGACTGGAGGGGCCCCGATGTAGATGAGTGACTGGAGGGGCCCGATGTAAGATGAGTGACTGGAGGGGCCCAATGTAAGATGAGTGACGGGAGGGGCCCGATGTAAGATGAGTGACTGAGGGGCCCGATGTAAGATGAGTGACTGGAGGGGCCCGATGTAAGATGAGTGAATGGAGGGGCACCGATGTAAGATGAGTGATGGAGGGGGCCCGATTTAAGATGAGTGACTGGAGGGGCCCAATGTAAGATGAGTGACTGGAGGGGCCCGATGTAAGAGAGTGACTGGAGGGCCCATGTAGATGAGTGACTGGAGGGGGCCGAGGTAAGATGAGTGACTGGAGGGGCCCGATGTAAGATGAGTGACTGGAGGGGCCCGATGTAAGATGATGTGACTGCAGGGGCACGATGTAAGAACGAGTGACTGAGAGGGCCCGATGTAAGATGAGTGACGCGGGGCCGATGTAAGATGAGTGACTGGAGGGCCCGATGTAAGATGAGTGACTGGAGGGGCCCGATGTAAGTAAGATGAGTGACTGGAGGGGCCCGAGTAAGATGAGGGACTGCAGGGGCCCAATGTTAAGATGAGTGACTGGACGGGCCCGATGTAAGATGAGTGACTGGAGGGGCCCAAGGTAAGATGAGTGATGGAGGGGCCCGATGTAAGATGAGTGACTGGAGGGGCCCGATGTTAAGATGAGTGACTGGAGGGCCCGATGTAAGATGAGTGACTGGAGGGGCCCGATGTAAGATGAGTGACTGGAGGGGCCGATGTAAGATGCGTGACTGGAGGGGCCCGATGTAAGATGAGTGACTGGAGGGGCCCGATGTAAGATGAGTGACTGGAGGGGCCCATGTAAGATGAGTGACTGCAGGGGCCCGATGTAAGATGAGTGACTGGAGGGGCCCAATGTAAGATGAGTGACTGGAGGGGCCCGATGTAAGATGAGTGACTGGAGGGGCCCGATGTAAGATGAGTGACTGGAGGGGCCCGATGTAAGATGAGTGACTGCAGGGTCCCGATGTAAGATGAGTGACTGCAGGGGCCCAATGTAAGATGAGTGACTGCAGGGGCCCGATGAAGATGAGTGACTGGAGGGGCCCGATGTAAGATGAGTGACTGGAGGGCCCGATGTAAGATGAGTGGACGGAGGGCCCGATGTAAGATGAGTGACTGCAGGGGCCCGATGTAAGATGAGTGACTGGAGGGGCCGATGTAAGATGAGTGGACTGGAGGGGCCCGATGTAAGATGAGTGACTGGAGGGGCCCCGATGTAGATGAGTGACTGCAGGGGCCCCAATGTAAGATGAGTGACTGCAGGGAGGCCCGATGTAAGATGAGTTGACTGGAGGGGCCCGATGTAAGATGAGTGACTGGAGGGGCCCGATGTAAGATGAGTGACTGGAGGGGCCCGATGTAAGATGAGTGACTGGAGGGGCCCGATGTAAGATGAGTGACTGCAGGGGCCCGATGTAAGATGAGTGACTGGAGGGGCCCGATGTAAGATGAGTGACTGGAGGGGCCCGATGTAAGATGAGTGACTGGAGGGGCCCGATGTAAGATGAGTGACTGCAGGGGCCCGATGTAAGATGAGTGACTGCAGGGCCCGATGTAAGATGAGTGACTGGAGGGGCCCGATGTAAGATGATGTGACTGGAGGGGCCCGATGTAAGATGAGTGACTGGAGGGGCCCGATGTAAGATGAGTGACTGGAGGGGCCCGATGTAAGATGAGTGACTGGAGGGGCCCGATGTAAGATGAGTGACTGGAGGGGCCCGATGTAAGATGAGTGACTGCAGGGGCCCAATGTAAGATGAGTGACTGCAGGGGCCCGATGTAAGATGAGTGACTGGAGGGGCCCGATGTAAGATGAGTGACTGGAGGGGCCCGATGTAAGATGAGTGACTGGAGGGGCCCGATGTAAGATGAGTGACTGGAGGGGCCCGATGTAAGATGAGTGACTGGAGGGGCCCGATGTAAGATGAGTGACTGCAGGGCCCGATGTAAGATGAGTGACTGCAGGGGCCCGATGTAAGATGAGTGACTGGAGGGGCCCAATGTAAGATGAGTGACTGGAGGGGCCCGATGTAAGATGAGTGACTGGAGGGGCCCGATGTAAGATGAGTGACTGGAGGGGCCCGATGTAAGATGAGTGACTGGAGGGGCCCGATGTAAGATGAGTGACTGCAGGGGCCCAATGTAAGATGAGTGACTGCAGGGGCCCCGATGTAAGATGAGTGACTGGAGGGGCCCAATGTAAGATGAGTGACTGCAGGGGCCCAATGTAAGATGAGTGACTGGAGGGGCCCAATGTAAGATGAGTGACTGCAGGGGCCCGATGTAAGATGAGTGACTGCAGGGGCCCAATGTAAGATGAGTGACTGGAGGGGCCCAATGTAAGATGAGTGACTGGAGGGGCCCAATGTAAGATGAGTGACTGGAGGGGCCCAATGTAAGATGAGTGACTGCAGGGGCCCGATGTAAGATGAGTGACTGCAGGGGCCCGATGTAAGATGAGTGACTGGAGGGGCCCGATGTAAGATGAGTGACTGGAGGGGCCCAATGTAAGATGAGTGACTGGAGGGGCCCAATGTAAGATGAGTGACTGCAGGGGCCCAATGTAAGATGAGTGACTGCAGGGGCCCAATGTAAGATGAGTGACTGCAGGGGCCCGATGTAAGATGAGTGACTGGAGGGGCCCAATGTAAGATGAGTGACTGGAGGGGCCCAATGTAAGATGAGTGACTGGAGGGGCCCAATGTAAGATGAGTGACTGGAGGGGCCCAATGTAAGATGAGTGACTGGAGGGGCCCAATGTAAGATGAGTGACTGGAGGGGCCCAATGTAAGATGAGTGACTGGAGGGGTCCAATGTAAGATGAGTGACTGGAGGGGCCCAATGTAAGATGAGTGACTGGAGGGGCCCAATGTAAGATGAGTGACTGGAGGGGCCCAATGTAAGAATGAGTGACTGGAGGGGCCCAATGTAAGATGAGTGACTGCAGGGGCCCAATGTAAGATGAGTGACTGGAGGGGCCCCAATGTAAGATGAGTGACTGGAGGGGCCCAATGTAAGATGAGTGACTGGAGGGGCCCAATGTAAGATGAGTGACTGCAGGGGCCCAATGTAAGATGAGTGACTGCAGGGGCCCAATGTAAGATGAGTGGCTGGAGGGGCCCAATGTAAGATGAGTGGCTGGAGGGGCCCAATGTAAGATGAGTGACTGCAGGGGCCCAATGTAAGATGAGTGACTGGAGGGGCCCAATGTAAGATGAGTGACTGGAGGGGCCCAATGTAAGATGAGTGACTGGAGGGGCCCAATGTAAGATGAGTGACTGCAGGGGCCCAATGTAAGATGAGTGACTGCAGGGGCCCAATGTAAGATGAGTGACTGGAGGGGCCCAATGTAAGATGAGTGACTGGAGGGGCCCAATGTAAGATGAGTGACTGGAGGGGCCCGATGTAAGATGAGTGACTGCAGGGGCCCAATGTAAGATGAGTGACTGCAGGGGCCCAATGTAAGATGAGTGACTGCAGGGGCCCAATGTAAGATGAGTGACTGCAGGGGCCCAATGTAAGATGAGTGACTGGAGGGGCCCGATGTAAGATGAGTGACTGCAGGGGCCCAATGTAAGATGAGTGACTGCAGGGGCCCGATGTAAGATGAGTGACTGCAGGGGCCCGATGTAAGATGAGTGACTGGAGGGGCCCAATGTAAGATGAGTGACTGCAGGGGCCCAATGTAAGATGAGTGACTGCAGGGGCCCGATGTAAGATGAGTGACTGGAGGGGCCCGATGTAAGATGAGTGACTGGAGGGGCCCAATGTAAGATGAGTGACTGGAGGGGCCCGATGTAAGATGAGTGACTGGAGGGGCCCGATGTAAGATGAGTGACTGGAGGGGCCCGATGTAAGATGAGTGACTGGAGGGGCCCGATGTAAGATGAGTGACTGGAGGGGCCCAATGTAAGATGAGTGACTGGAGGGGCCCGATGTAAGATGAGTGACTGGAGGGGCCCAATGTAAGATGAGTGACTGCAGGGGCCCGATGTAAGATGAGTGACTGGAGGGGCCCAATGTAAGATGAGTGACTGGAGGGGCCCGATGTAAGATGAGTGACTGGAGGGGCCCGATGTAAGATGAGTGACTGGAGGGGCCCGATGTAAGATGAGTGACTGGAGGGGCCCGATGTAAGATGAGTGACTGGAGGGGCCCAATGTAAGATGAGTGACTGGAGGGGCCCAATGTAAGATGAGTGACTGGAGGGGCCCAATGTAAGATGAGTGACTGCAGGGGCCCAATGTAAGATGAGTGACTGGAGGGGGCCCAATGTAAGATGAGTGACTGGAGGGGCCCAATGTAAGATGAGTGACTGGAGGGGCCCAATGTAAGATGAGTGACTGCAGGGGCCCAATGTAAGATGAGTGACTGCAGGGGCCCAATGTAAGATGAGTGACTGCAGGGGCCCAATGTAAGATGAGTGACTGCAGGGGCCCAATGTAAGATGAGTGACTGGAGGGGCCCAATGTAAGATGAGTGACTGGAGGGGCCCGATGTAAGATGAGTGACTGGAGGGGCCCGATGTAAGATGAGTGACTGCAGGGGCCCAATGTAAGATGAGTGACTGCAGGGGCCCAATGTAAGATGAGTGACTGCAGGGGCCCAATGTAAGATGAGTGACTGGAGGGGCCCAATGTAAGATGAGTGACTGGAGGGGCCCGATGTAAGATGAGTGACTGCAGGGGCCCAATGTAAGATGAGTGACTGCAGGGGCCCGATGTAAGATGAGTGACTGCAGGGGCCCGATGTAAGATGAGTGACTGCAGGGGCCCAATGTAAGATGAGTGACTGCAGGGGCCCGATGTAAGATGAGTGACTGCAGGGGCCCAATGTAAGATGAGTGACTGGAGGGGCCCAATGTAAGATGAGTGACTGGAGGGGCCCAATGTAAGATGAGTGACTGCAGGGGCCCAATGTAAGATGAGTGACTGCAGGGGCCCAATGTAAGATGAGTGACTGCAGGGGCCCAATGTAAGATGAGTGACTGGAGGGGGCCCAATGTAAGATGAGTGACTGGAGGGGCCCGATTGTAAGATGAGTGACTGCAGGGGCCCGATGTAAGATGAGTGACTGCAGGGGCCCAATGTAAGATGAGTGACTGCAGGGGCCCAATGTAAGATGAGTGACTGCAGGGGCCCAATGTAAGATGAGTGACTGCAGGGGGCCCAAATGTAAGATGAGTGACTGCAGGGGCCCAATGTAAGATGAGTGACTGGAGGGGCCCGATGTAAGATGAGTGACTGCAGGGGCCCAATGTAAGATGAGTGACTGCAGGGGCCCAATGTAAGATGAGTGACTGCAGGGGCCCAATGTAAGATGAGTGGACTGCAGGGGCCCAATGTAAGATGAGTGACTGGAGGGGCCCGATGTAAGATGAGTGACTGCAGGGGCCCAATGTAAGATGAGTGACTGCAGGGGCCCAATGTAAGATGAGTGACTGCAGGGGCCCAATGTAAGATGAGTGACTGCAGGGGCCCAATGTAAAGATGAGTGACTGCAGGGGCCCAATGTAAGATGAGTGACTGGAGGGCCCGATTAAGATGAGTGACTGCAGGGGCCCAATGTAAGATGAGTGACTGCAGGGCCCCAATGTAAGATGAGTGACTGGAGGGGCCCAATGTAAGATGAGTGACTGCAGGGGCCCAATGTAGATGAGTGACTGCAGGGGCCCATGTAAGATGAGTGACTGCAGGGGGCCCAATGTAAGATGAGTGACTGCAGGGGCCCAATGTAAGATGAGTGACTGCAGGGGCCCAATGTAAGATGAGTGACTGCAGGGGCCCAATGTAAGATGAGTGACTGCAGGGGCCCAATGTAAGATGAGTGACTGCAGGGGCCCAATGTAAGATGAGTGACTGGAGGGGCCCAATGTAAGATGAGTGACTGCAGGGGCCCAATGTAAGATGAGTGACTGGAGGGGCCCAATGTAAGATGAGTGACTGGAGGGGCCCAATGTAAGATGAGTGACTGGAGGGGCCCAATGTAAGATGAGTGACTGGAGGGGCCCAATGTAAGATGAGTGACTGCAGGGGCCCAATGTAAGATGAGTGACTGGAGGGGCCCAATGTAAGATGAGTGACTGCAGGGGCCCGATGTAAGATGAGTGACTGCAGGGGCCCGATGTAAGATGAGTGACTGCAGGGGCCCAATGTAAGACGGACTGTGATGCCCAATTTGTGACTCTTTAAAAACAACGCTCATTCATTCGTTCTCTCTGCCCCTGTCTGTCTGTCTGTCTGTCTGTCTGTCTGTCTGTCTGTCTGTCTGTCTGTCTGTCTGTCTTCTCTCTCTCTCTCTCTCTCTCTCTCTCTCTCCTCTCTCTCTCTCTCTCGATGAGTGCAGGACGATCAGAAAGCAGAATGTCAGACGGGCCTATGTGCCCAATTCTCAACACTTTAAAAATAAAGTTCGTCGGACCGTTGGTTCGAACACCCCCTCCCCCTTTTCCCCTTTTTTTCCTTTGCCTGAGGGGTCTCTCTCACAATATTGTAAATATATCACGTATGCATAAAACGGTCCCGTTGGCTTAGTTGATACGTAGCTGCGCTGATTATGTCATAAGCTTGTTTGACAAGAGTTCGATACCTGTGTTCATCGTCTCGCTAAGTGAGGGGCAGACTGGCCACGTATTCCTCCGTGCATTCTGTGTCACCAACAACGGTGACACAATCAAAGAAATTAAAAGACAAATATCTATTGCTCTTTAACAACTAAAACAACTGAATAATTTCTGGCGTGGGACAGACAGACCTACACAAATTTGATTTTAAAAGCATGCATCTTTCCCATTGCAACATACGCCTGTGAGACCTGGACACTTACTAAACACACTGAACAGCGCATAAATGACGTTGAATATGTTTTAGACGGGGTCTAAGAATATACTGGATATAGAAAAGAACAAATGAATCCATAGGACAAGATCTGAATTTTGAAGAAGGTTGGCTACTAAAGACCATAACACAGAAAATGTAAATATTGTGGTCACTTGAAACGTCACGAAAGTTTGCAGAGAACAATAATGGAGGGGTATATGCTAGGGAAGAAAGGAAGAGGAAGGCCAAAGAGAAGATGGGTGTAGGATGTGGCAGATGATCTCCATATGGGTGTATGGGACGCGGGACATCTTTTTTATGATCGAGAGGTTTTCCGGAAGGTTGTTATGGGAGCGAGGTTTTGCAAAGGACGTGCTACTGAATGAATGAATAAATGAATGAATGAATGAATGAATTCTGGTCTACAAAATGTGGCGACGTTACTTGTATCCTACCGCAAACCCTATAGCACGGGACTGCTTCGGGAAACACTTCTTTATTTTTGTGTACGTTATAAACGTTTGTGTGTATAAACCAATATGCATGTTGTTTGATCATGACTTTTGTGTATGCTGTACATGATCTGGCCACATCTGTGCCTGTCTTTACCTGTTTTGCTCAAATAACTGTCGACAGTCTGTTTTCTAATAGCCAGTAACTACTATTTAATCATAAAAAATTAGTTTTGTACCGGATACATGTGTCTTCTTCTTCTTCTTCTTCTTCTTCTTCTTCTTCTTCTTCTTCTTCTTCTTCTTCTTCTTCTTCTCTTCTTCTTCTTCTTCTTCTTCTTCTTCTTCCTCTTCTTCTTCTTTATCATCTCTTCCATTTCCTATATTTTCCACCCTACGACCTCCCAATCATTGTGCTGGATCAAGTTTGCTGTCCGCTAGAGATCCCGCCTTGTACCTCAGCGTTGGCCTGTGTGTATTTACGTATGTATGTGTATGTGTGTGTTGTGTGTGTGTGTACGTGTGTGCGTATGTGTGTGTGCGTGTGTGTGTGTTTTTCCCCCTTCCGATTGTGGCTCTTTGAAGCGTGAACTAACCTGGGGGATCCAGATAGAGAAGAAATATCTGTAGAATCTGTTAAGGTTAGTCAAGCCGTCTGCCTCGCGCTCCGAAGGTTGTGGCTTCAATTCCGGGCTACGTCTTTCAGTTCACGAGTGTATTTTTCTCGGAGACTCCTGGGGGTCGTCGCTGGAGCTACGGAGTTCGTGCTTTGTGCGACGCTTTCGATAGGCCACACTGTAGATAGAGGCTGAGCCTCTTGGGGTAAAACCCGGTGCAACGAAGTTGATCCTCTCGACGTTAAGGACTTTTAAGACTTTAAAACATGTTCGAATGCACACTGGAATGTATGTCACAGGCCTGGGGCTGGGGGGGAGGAGGGTGCAGGTGTGCTCTCAGACCAGAGTCTGGTATGCTTATTGTGAGTCTGATTTTGCCTTGGCGAGCTTTGAACTCAAGCGTGGTCCATACCCATGCTACTAATTCTAGTGCACTGGACTGATTTTTGCATGTGGATTAGCTGTTCCTATTACCAGTGTCCCTCGCCGTCAGGCGAACTCACTCCGACTTCTGAGGTACTTGTAATTTACGTCCCCAAGGCAAGAAGGAGAAGTCAATATTTCATCCCATATGACCGGAGTAGTGGTTGAACCCCCTAGCTCGGTGGTAATTTACATTCAGTAATGTATTTATAAGGTGAGATTACATGTTTCCTTTCCAAAAATTTTCCCCTTTCCCAGCCGTGAGATAAGATAAGGTGACCAGTTCCCTTCTAGAAACTTTCCCACGTCCACAGCTGTGAGAGAGTTAACATGACCAATTATTACCTTCTTCAACTGTGAAAGAGTTGAGAAGACCAATTCCCTTTCCCAGCTTTGACATAAGGTGAGATGAACAGTTCCCTTCCCCAACTGTCAGATATTGTGAGATGACCAGTTCCCTGCACCAGCTGTGAGATACAGTGAGATAAACAGTTCCCTTCCCCAACTGTCAGATATTGTGAGATGACCAGTTCCCTGCACCAGCTGTGAGATACAGTGAGATGAACAGTTCCCTTCCCCAACTGTCAGATATTGTGAGATGACCAGTTCCCTGCACCAGCTGTGAGATACAGTGAGATGAGCAGTTCCCTTCCCCAACTGTCAGATATGGTGAGATGACCATTTCCCTGTCCCAGCTGTGAGCTACAGTGAGATTACCAGTTCCCTGTCCCAGCTGTGAGATACAGTGAGATTACCAGTTCCCTGTCCCAGCTGTGAGATACAGTGAGATTACCAGTTCCCTGTCCCAGCTGTGAGATACAGTGAGATGATAAGTTCCCTTCCCCAGCTGTGAGATACAGTGAGATAACCAGTTCCCTTCCCCAGCTGTGAGATACACTGAGATGACCAGTTCCCTTCCCCAGTTGTGAGATACAGTGAGATAACCAGTTCCCTTCCCCAGCTGTGAGATACAGTGAGATGACCAGTTCCCTTCCCCAGTTGTGAGATACAGTGAGATGACCAGTTCCCTTCCACAACCTTGAGATACAGTGAGATAACCAGTTCCCTTCCCCAGTTGTGAGATACAGTGAGATGACCAGTTACCTTCCCCAGCTGTGAGATACAGTGAGATGGCCAGTTCCCTTCCCCAGCTGTGAGATACAGTGAGATGACCAGTTCCAAGCCCCAGCTGTGAGATACAGTGAGATGACCAGTTCCCTTACCCAGCTGTGAGATACAGTGAGATGACCAGTTCCCTGTCCCAGCTGTGAGATACAGTGAGATGACCAGTTCCCTGTCCCAGTTGTGAGATACAGTGAGATGACCAGTTCCCTTTCACAACCTTGAGATACAGTGAGATAACCAGTTCCCTTCCACCGCTGTGAGATACAGTGAGATGACCAGTTCCAAGCCCCAGCTGTGAGATACAGTGAGATGACCAGTTCCCTTCCCCAGCTGTGAGATACAGTGAGATGACCAGTTCCTGTCCCAGCTGTGAGATACAGTGAGATGACCAGTTCCCTGTCCCAGTTGTGAGATACAGTGAGATGACCAGTTCCCTTTCACAACCTTGAGATACAGTGAGATAACCAGTTCCCTTCCACCGCTGTGAGATACAGTGAGATGACCAGTTCCAAGCCCCAGCTGTGAGATACAGTGAGATAACCAGTTCCCTTCCACCGCTGTGAGATACAGTGAGATGACCAGTTCCCTTCCCCAGCTGTGAGATACAGTGAGATGACCAGTTCCATGTCCCAGCTGTGAGATACAGTGAGATTACCAGTTCCCTGTCCCAGCTGTGAGATACAGTGAGATGACCAGTACCCTTTCGGAAAGTTTTCCCCTTCACCAGCTGAGAGGCAAGATAAGATTATCAATTCCATTGGACAAAATGTCAATGTTTCAGTTGCCACTAATATGTCTGTGCCTGAAAGCTGTTACCTCTCACCTGGTCTCAGCAGCCACTTTAACAACGGACCTCACACACCCTATCAGTAGCCATGGATATCCTATAAATGTTGCCTGTCCTTTGCAGGACATAGCCATCAACTCCAGGTTGACCTTCTAGCCAATTGGACATTCAGTAGTTTGACATAGCTTCTTGAACAAAAAGCTAAAGTTTAATTGCAACTTCAACTGATTCAGTGCCAAACGAAAAAGTTGGTTTGGACCAGACATGGTACACAATCAAATAAGTATTATAATGTAAATTTCCAATTCCCGAGCATTAAAATTGCGGGCGATACATGAAACAACACAAATGACACGATGACACTAGTAATACGGCGACATAATGTTCCTCTATCCAAATAGTAGATCACATTTGTCGATATATTATCCTTCGCCTTTGAATAAGTTAAGATTGTGATTACGTGGGATGTTATACATTAAGCAGCAATAAAAAACGAAGACGTACTTACCAATATTAACGATTTTAATTCCCTCATCCTCCTCCAAGAACTTCAGGACCATAGTAACATTTTCCAGTTTCTGCGTCCTGAAGTTGGGTTTTCGATTGACATGTTTGAATTTCTTCCCAGACAACACTTCCACCAAGGCGACCAGTCGCAATCCATCTGAAAAATCCCCCTCCAAATCCGTTAGCGTCTTGTTGACGGTCTTCAAATGCTCATTCGCCCATCTCGAAAAGGTGTTCTTTTGAATTACCTTCCACTGAGCGTCATCTGCGAGCTCCCTCTCTGCCTGTGACATCTCCTCCTCCTCGTCCGCCCAGTCTGCATCGTCCGTGTGCTGCATGGTGAGTTTCTATTTATTTCCCTCGAATCGAAGCCCGGGGCGGTGTAACAGCAATTTGTATACCACACAAAACAATCCTACTTCTCAATGATTTTCACTGTTCTTTTCGAAAAATGAAATTCTGAAAGAAAGTAAACAGATTCATTGTTAATAACTGTGCTAATCCTTTTTATAGAGAAGATAATGTACACTAGGGTTAAGATTACGCGTGGCTGCTGTAGATGTCTCGTGTAAAGTGGTTAGTCTTCCTGCGCAAGTATATAAAAAGAGATTTTCTTAAGTGTTGCCATTCTAATTACGGCCACAAGTGTGTGGAACTTGACAGATCCAAACAAGAAGTGTCCATGTCTGTTCAAAAGTACACTAAATGTCACTACATACACATTTTACCATGCTTTCAACAGACCGGTGCAGTAGTTTTGGGATAGTGAGAAGCGTAGTTTCATAAATCACCGACATACTGAGTCCAGGGATGGAAATCAGCTGCCAACGATGCAGAAATAGATCGGTTTGCGTTGATTTAAATTGTATGAGGAGTCAACAATTCAGAATACACATGCAATCTACTGAACTAAAATTGCCTACTAAATCACTTTTTATTTAAAACAAAAAAAAAACAAACAAACAAACAAACAAACAAAATCTCTCACCAGCTGCCTATAGTACCTTGCGGTATAGGACGGAGGCTGGGGGGGGGGGGGGGGGGGGG
>JACEFZ010019003.1:595000-732500 GCA_014155875.1 Cepaea nemoralis | reverse complement strand
AACTTCATAATGACATCTCCTAGCTTATATAACGCAGTGCGAAAAGGGGGGATAGTAAACGCAGATTCACAATACTGCATACCGGGTTCAAAATCAGCCATTGGCAATTTGCAAGCAGACGGCCTTGCTTTGATTTTCTCAACTATATGAGCGTCGGTCGTTCAGAAAGCAATGGCAAACTGCTTAACGTAACATGTTCACAGAAAATCACAAACAGCCGAAAGATGCTGGGGTTGACAGCAACGTCATGTAAAAGGACACACGACTAACTTTCAGTATTGACAAAACTATTACAATTTCAGACGGTCACGATTTCCAACCTTAGTATCACGGTTTTGCATCTTCTTCTATGTCCGACTTATTATATGTTGTTGTAATAGCTAAATCTGTGACAGTGCTTTTACATCTGTTCGCGGTTATCTGTATAGTGAACTGCATGTTCAGTAAAATGGCGGCCGGTCGGTTGCTGAACTTACTGGATTTGCCTTATGCAGTAGTGTGTGGCTGCTGGACGATAAACTGTATTTTTCGTGGCGGACTTTTGTATTGGTATTCTGGCAGCGGCCTTATGCATAATATACTTGTGCGGGCAGTTGGTTTGTCGAGACTCTTGTTTGTTCCACTTTTCCCATGGGGCTGTGACTGGGGAGTATTTTGTGTGATATTCAATGACACAGGAACAGAGCAATATGAGGCGACCCTTGCCGTGAAATTGGAACCGCCACCAACTAACTAACTCTGTCTGTGATATCCTCGTATTTTCATTGACGTGTTTTGTATACTTTTGATAAAGGCTACAGGATTCAAATATAAGATATGTTCAAGTTCACTTTTCTTCTCGTGATTTATGTGGTTTTTTTTTAAAACAAGGGGGAGGGGCTGGGGTTAAAGGCAAAAGGATCAGCATTAATTGCACCGGGTTTATTCCACATAGCGCTGTCTCTTTACGCAGGGCGTCCTGCCAAAAGCGGTGCACAAATCACGAACTCCGTATCTTCAGCAATGACTCCCTGGAGTCTCTAAGAAAACTGCACTAGGGAACCGAACGATGGAGTCTAGCGACGAACACACGAACTCCGGAATACGAAGTGGACGGCCCAATCACCCCGCCACGATGAACCTCTGTGATCTATGTAATGAGAAGAGCTCCAACTATGAACCTGACACTGTTACATTAAGAACTACCATAGAAAATAACAGCTAAACATGTGTTGCGTGAGTGTCCAGCATATGCAGAACATAGAAAACTATTTTGGCTTCCACCCGCTCCATTTAAAGATACACTATGGAGATGTCAACAAGCTCAGCATGCGTGCTTCCTTCTTTGCATGTTTCCACATGTATGTCTAAACGGTGTACACAGCAGCACAACCGCAACTGAATTGTTAAATCGGCATGTCCACCTTACGACATTTATATATGTAATGTGGCAATTTTCTAGTCTCGCCGTGTTTTGTCTCGAAAATTCTGATAAGCATTGCATACGAAAACAAAGATATCTCTATAGCAGAAATATCAATACGCAACTTTATAGTATCCAACTGCATCGGTATAATATTACAAGGATTCCTATTCGCAGCGACGTCATGTGGAATGAACAGGCTGATAGTCTTGCTTAAGCAAGTGCCGCAAAACAGCAGAAGCTCAGGCCTTGCTGTATTAAAACAGTGAAAGTAGATTTTCAGAAACAACACCAAAGAAGACTATCAACTGTCATTATTGTTTGCAGTACCTTGCGGTGTAGGGCAGAACATTTTTTTTGTCTTGAGCCTGAGGCATTAAGGCTGCCTGTGTAGTGCAGTCGCCGCGAACTGTGCAGGTTGGGGTTTTCTTTTTTGCCCCAACAGAGATAAATTCATCACCTTACCGAGATTTGAACCCGGGTCTCCCTTAAGAGTACCGACGTTCTACCCACTCGGCCACACGCCCCTCACTAAAGAAGACAAGGTGACGAATTTGACAAAGGTAACAACAGGCTTAACTCATTGTAACCACATACGGCAATCAAGCCAGTAGCTACATCGGCAGAAGAGAGACAGTTAAATAGCAGTGTGGTCGAACACATACCCAATTTGATTGACAGAATGATACACAAAGACGCTGAGAACCAGGTCAAGCCGACACACCACAAACAGAAGTAATCGACATTACTATATAGAAGCCAATTTTGTGCAAACAGAAAGACATGAAAGTCAGTGTAATATTACGCTGGTAGACAATTGACAGTCCCTGGCGTAGGAGTTAAGGACGTTGTTCGTAATCCCGTATATTCTCGTACGAAACACAGCTGCGCGAGATTCGGTAGCGGATCGCGTCGCGTTAGTTACTTATGGAGGGTATGTGAGCTGGTCGTTCAGAAAGCAATGGAAACTACTGAACGTAAAACTTGCCAAGACATCAACAGCAGCTGAAAAATGCTGGTGTTGACTGCAATGTCCTGTAAAGGATATGTGAAAAAAGACAATTGACATTACCATGTGAATATGTGTGCTGTATATTTCAGCTTGAAAGATTTATCTAATTACTTTAGTTTATGTTGTGGGATTTCTGCAGTATGCACTTGACATGATGCAGTTAAATATGTCAGGAAAAAAATCGTGAAATCTATTGTTTGTATCTTCGTTATTCAAAAATACACTCTGTTTCCTCATTGTTCTCACCCTCGTGAAACAACCAACTACCTTCTCGTTAAGTGCCCCGTACTTTCAAAAGTGGTTTCTGAGGAAAATGCAAAGAATACCACGGACAGATTGAAAAATCAATGAAAAGGTCCCACAAGAAACAAATGGAAACCGCAAACTGATTAGAAAAATTAGGCCGTAAACCGTACAATTTTTGTGGGCACGTTATGAGAAAAAATAAATAGAAGACCTTGATGACAATTGGCAAGATTTTAGGGGAAAGAACAAGGAGAAGGCAGAGAAGAAAATACCTGGATGGCTTGGCTACATGGCATACTCGAGACAAGGACACAGAGCTGATTCACAACTATGGTGATCGTGTGCGATGCCGAAACATTACTGGCTTATGACATAATGATAATGATGACTTCGTCAATGATGACTTCAGAGAACAACTACTAGCCTCCTCCGACGTCGGAGTGTCTGCCTGTACGGCGAGGAACCACCAGTCTGCACACCAATAAGCAAGACATGGGACAACGGATACTCACGCAAACCTCAGGTCCTGTATGCCATCACACTGATGTTGGACAACAGGATGCCTTCATCCGACATACAGGACTTCGCGTTGGAGCTCAAGCCAACGAACACAGCAAGCAAGCAAGCAAGCAAGCCGCAAGCAAGCAACTACTAGCCATCTCTGGTAAATACTCATGCTTTCTGTGGATCGTTACAGCAGCAACAGAGGATCTGTACCTCCATAAAAATGACACTGCCTTGACAAGAATATATGATTCATCAGCATTGGGATCAATAACAGAAGGAAGAACACAAGAACATTCATTCATCCAGGGACTTGTCATTTGCAGAACTCCTCCATCCTCCCTTAAAAGTTTCGATATCCCTCCATCCTTGCCACCTGTTCTCTCTCCCCCCCCCCCCCCCCTCTCCCCTCTCTCTCTCTCTCTCTCTCTCTCTCTCTCTCTCTCTCTCTCTCTCTCTCTCTCTCTCTCTCTCTCTCTCTCTCTCTCTATTGAAAATGACGTGCTTCCGAAATATGATGTCATAAATATAATTTGATTGTGTCAAGAAGCAGCTCTTGAGATATTTGTGAAGAAAGTGTCATGTTCAGCGTTATTCGGTGAATTTAGCGGGAGTATCATCCAGATGCAGAAGTAATGCCTCGTTAAGTGACATATTTGATTACCTTTCCCCCTTTCTTTCTCAATATGTGTTACACAATGTAACATTATTGGGAAGGGATGAACCAGTTTATCCAAAATTGCTTCGTTACACTTGTCAGACAAAGTGGGACAATCGTTCAGGAATTAGAGATAGCTATTCGTTATCTTTTCACTCAGCATCGATAGATGAGAGTTCTATTGCCATGACTTTATGGAGTGGCTGTCTTATTGCCTGGCACCTTGCCGTCTTGACAGACGATGGTATGAAAATTGAATATCCTTCTCTCTCCATTGGACAAAGTCTGAGCTGAAGTTAGAATCTGATGTTATGATTACCCCTAGATATTTAAGTTTATTGACTTTGTTAAGTATTTCTCCCTCTTGTTGTCACGTCCCATGTTGGTGTTATCTTGTCCTTTAATTTTTTTTTTTTTTGCAATCGTGATCTTCAAGGTAAGTCCATTCCTCCCGCTCTCTTTTACTACATTACAAACATATGTTTCAAATATTTTGCGTTTTCAGCCATCAACACTGAGTCATCTGCATAATTTAGATTGTTATATTATAACCTCCAACTCGTATTCCAGATCTATCTTAGATCTAACACATTTTATTTTCCCTATGGAGAGAGAGAGATACAGAGGAGAGAGAGAGAGAGAGAGAGAGAGAGAGAGAGAGAGAGATAGAGAGAGAGAGAGAGAGAGAGAGAGAGAGAGAGAGAGAGAGAGAGAGAGAGAGAGAGAGAGTTCGGTGATAGAAAACATCATTAAGGAATGCAACATAGACACATGATTTCTGACTATTTCATCCTTATTTTTTGAAAAATGTTACATTACGTTGACAACCCCACGACTACAGTCGGATGAGGCTCGACGTTCGCTATGGGAGGGAAAGAATGACTATCTTTCCCCTCTTGCACTCAAGCCTAGAAATGTGATGGTCCTACAGCTGTACATGTTTCTACTTGCTTTCAGTTAGCGCCGAGCGTTGGGCGGCGCTTACCAAACCCGACACCCCACATTGTGCCAACGGCTTCGGGCGGAGGAGCGCAATTGGGAGGGTACAAGCCTTACCCTGGTGCGAGGAAATGCAAGCTAAAGACAAAATGTCATGGCAGGGCAGACCAGGCCCTAAGCTTTGGTTGGCAGCTGGTCTAGGATCGCAGCTCCGACAGGCGGACAGTTAGAGCATTGCTTTGTCTTGTTCCGGATATATTGCTGTTATCTTTCCTCTGGAGTGAACTAGGCAGGCCGAGAGAGGGATCATTCTGCATGGGCAACACATGGTCTCTATATTTTAGCCCAGGCTTTGTGCTATGGAGAGGTATAACTCCAGACTTAACCGGTCTCGGAATCAAAGCGAGAGGCAACATTTACGGGTTATAAGTCCATGTAAATTGGCGTAGGCATGGGGCGCTATGGGTTGCCTCTGGCGGTGGGAGACACCTACAAGAGTCACTGATCAGCTACCGCCCGCCTCAAGCTGGCAAATGAGTGCTGATCCGTCACAGCCTGCCTGCTTCAATGTGTGCTTGGGGCTAGGACAAAATTTGAATCGCAGGCTGTAACATCAGTGCATCAGGTATCACTAGAAAGACAAGAAAAATAGAAACCTCAAGCTACGGCTTGCAGCCTGGAACGTAAGAACCATGTGTCCAGGTTTTTCCACTGACCTGACGAATACTGACGATGTGAGAAAAACGGCTGTGATTGATGCCGAACTCAATCGTCTTAAAAATGATATTGCTGGCCTGTAGGAGACTCGCCTCGACGAGGAAGGGTCACTCAAGGAAAAAAATTACACCTTTTTTGGAAGGGTAGAGAACAAGTTCGCTTGGGAATCACATGGTTCTCTGAAGCTCTGCCCAGGCATTGTGATGGAATATTGGCCACATTAAAACTCACATACTTTAGTCTGTCAAGACTGCAAGGTGCCACTCACAGAGAACAAGCAGAAAAAAGGCAACAGGGTGTGGGTTTTGCAGTGAAGAATTCGCGACTGGGAATGATTGAAATTCCAGCAGGAGGAAATAAAGACTATTATCCCTGCGCTTGGCAACCTCTTGTGGTTTTGTCACCATTATCACTGCATATGCACCGACGCTCGATTCCTCTGATGATATAAAGGGTTTGTTCTATGAAGAGTTAGACTTTGTGATTAAGGCAATTCCAAAATCCGACTACATTTATATGCTCGGTGATTTCAATGCTCGTGTGGGCAAGGACTCGAGTTCATGGCCAGTGTGCCTTGGAAAATACAACATCGGTGGCATGAATTAAAATGGGCAAAGGCTGTTGGAGCATTGCACCAGAAATGACCTTTGTATTTCAAACTCCTTCTTCAAAACAAAAGAGCTGCATAAGGTCACATGGAAACACCCAAGATCCGGCCATTGGCATCAGCTGGACATCATCATCACACGGAGACAACATCTGAACCAAACATCATTAACTCGAAGTTACCACAGTTCTGACTGTGATACGGACCATTCTTTGGTTTTTGCTAGGGTTAAACTGAGACCAAAGAGAATCTACACAGCTAAGCACAAATCTAGCCCCAGGATTAATATTATTAACATCCACGATCCTAATAAGTGCTTTGAATTTCAACGGCAACTTGAAGACGCTTTCACTGATACATCAGAATATTGTACAAGTGAAAAGTGGGGTAAACTCAAGGAAATCCTTTATGGGTAGACGGCACTGTGGATCATAAGAGGCAGGACTGGTGTCGCCAGGCACGGCCTTGACTGATAAAAAGAAGATAGCTCAATTAAGAAACAAGGAAAGAACAACGCATAACACTCTCAGTGAGCTGAAGCAAGCTAGGCTAGGAAGGATGTGCAAAAGGCTGCCAGGCAGTGTGCAAATGACTATTGTTAGTTAGTTAGTTAGTTAGTTAGTTAGTTAGTTAGTTAGTTAGTTAGTTAGTCGACAGATCATTCCTCATTTCACATCGAACCATTCAGTCCATAAGTGCTCGGATCCCCTCCTCCGCAAATCCCGCAACGTGTAGCGGCTAACGACGCCAGTTCTGTGTTGGTTTATCAATCTTCTTTGGCTTCCTGCGTAGTGTTCTTCTTTGGCCACACATCTTTTAATTTGCTGTTCTCGCAATCTGACCATGGTTGTAAATTCACATTCATCACTTGGTTTTCGCAAAAGTCTTACTTCTCGTAGAGCATTCAGAATGTCAGCCTGGTCCATGGTCCGTCCTCCATAGTAGCCTTACCTGCGAGCTTGTCAGCCCGCTCATTTCCTTGTACTCCCGCATGCCCTGGCACGAAGATGAAACTAATCTTTGCCAGCGGAGACCGCTCTAGAGACAGCAACCAACAAAAACACCAGTCCTCCTTCACAATTCTCCCTCCGGCCTGAGCCGTAAAAGCCCATGAGCTTCTCACATGTCGGAGGACCGACCAAATTTTGTAGATGACAGCATCACCGTCTAACGAATTCTCGAAACTCAACGCTTGTACTTCCGCCTACACAGCAGCCGGATTTTCTTGTCTGCATTTTCTGTCTAGTTGGATGCAAACAGAAAAGGACGTAGAGAAATCGGTTGGCACTTGTACACACTCCTCGCAGGTTCTAAGTCCTCATGTACACATACCTGTTGAAGAATGTCTTCGGCTTGACCCATCCACGACCTTCCTCTTTTTAACCTGCTGCCCTTCACCTTCCTAATTTTACTATGCAGTGGATGTTGTGTGTTTGCGTTAACTCTGAGGTTGGCACGTGATCTGCAAATTTGTATTCTGTCTTCAATGGTTGGAAAATCAAGAAGGTAGCGCATCGCCCTGCATGCTGTATCTCTTGTACATCCAAGAATAATACGCATAGCTATGACTATTGGATCAAGTTATGTGAGTCTATTCAAAATGCAAGTGATAAGGGAAACATCAGAAGCATGTATGAAGGGATAAAGAAAGCCTGTAGTCCAATGATAAAAAGAAGTGCACCATTGAAACCTTGACTGGAGAAATCATAACTGATAAGAAACAGCATATGGATATATGGGTAGAGCACTATTTGGAGCTTTACTCAAGTGAGACCAAGCTAGCGGATGATGCCCTCAACGCCATAGAGGCTCTACCAACTCTTGACCACCTGGACACACTTCCCACCATAACAGAAGTTAAGTGTGCTATAAATGAACTTGCATCTTGCAAGGTTTCAGGTAAGGACGGAATTCCAATAGCGGTTATCAGGAGTGCGCAAGACACACTCACTCTACAGATCCACCAGCTGATAGACCTATGCTGGCGAGAAGGACAAGTCCCAAAGGATTTCAAAGATTCAAGCATCATAACACTGTACAAGAACAAGGGCGATCGGAGTGACTGTAACAACTATAGAGGTATCTCACTTCTGTGTATTGTTGGGAAAGTATTTGCCAGAATTGTTCTGTGCAGACTTCAAGTCCTAGGAGATCAAAATCTACCCCGAATCACAGTGCGGCTTCCGACAGAACCGGTCTACCATTGATTTGATATTCTCATTGGGACAAATGCAAGAAATATGCCGTAAACAGAATCAACCAATGTTTATTGCCTTCACTGACCTCACAAGGTCATTTGATTTGGTCAGTCGTGAGGGTCTGTTCAAGGCACTAAAGAAGATTGGCTGCCCACCAACTCTTCTGTCCATTGTGAAATCGTTCCGCACAGGCATGAAGGGTATAATCAAGTTTGATGGTGCAACTTCTGAAGAAGTTTGAAATCAAGAGTGGAGTTAAGCAAGGTTGTGTACTAGCTCCCACCCTCTTTGGAATATACTTTTCACTTCTACTGAAATATGCCTTTCGTGATCAGGATGGTGGTATATACATTCACTCACGCTCAGATGGCGGCCTCTACAATGCTCAGAGATTGAAGGCTAAGACCAAAATTAGGAGGGTACTGATCAGAGAGTTGCTTTTTGCAGATGATGCTGCAGTTACGACCTACTCTGAGGAAGAATTACAAAGTCCAGTATCTGCATTCATCAATGCTTGTTCTGAATTTGGTTTAACAATTAGCAAAAAGAAGATACAGATTATGTCACAGGGTGCACATGGGATACCATAAATCTTTATTGGCGACGTCGAACTAGAGATAGTAGACCATTTTATATATCTAGGACCAAAGGTAAATAGCAAATTATCCCTAGATCAGAAAATCAACATCAGGATTGGTAAGGCAGCAACAACAACGAACAGGTTACGAAAAAGGGTCTGGGAGAATAGGAAGCTTACTGCCAAAATCAAAAGTCTTTGTCTATCAAGCTTGTGTCCTTAGTACTCATCTTTATTGCAGTGAAGCCTGGACAACTTACTCACACCAAGAGAAACGTTTAAACAGCTTTCATATGCGGTGTCTGCGAAGAATACTTGGTATTAAGTGGCAAGACAAAATCACAAATACTGAAATATTGGAAAGATCAGGTTGCGTGACAGTATACTCCATGCTCAGTCTTCGTAGACTTAGATGGATAGGACACGTTAGGAGGATGGATGATGGTGGAATACCAAAGGACATCTTTTTTTTTTTGGGGGGGGGGGGGGGGTGAATTACAGATGGGTAAGAGATCCCAGGGTCGGCCTCTACTACGATACAAAGATGTGTGTAAGCGGGGCATGATTGATACGGGCATTGATAATGCACATTGGGAGCAAGTCGCCTCTGAATGTGTTGCATGGAGGGAATATCAGAAATGGAATAAAGACAAAGGAGAAAATTATTGCAGATGTAACACACATCGAGCGTGTGAGACGTAAGATGGTGCATGATGGTGAAAATGACCATTTGTTCACATGCATCAACTGTAGACAAACATTTACAGCGCTATTGGCCTTATCAGTCACATTCGCCACCGCCAAGGATTGTAGTTATTAAGTCTTTTTTAAGCACAAGAAGAAGCACAATGTAACAAACTATTGTCTATCAAGATGTCAAGGTGCCAATGAAAGCTGTACATGCCCATGGCGGGGGTCTGCAATGGGATTACTTGTTTTTTCGTTCTTTCTTTGTTGTTGTTGTTGTTGTTGTTGTTGTTGTTGTTGTTGTTGTTGTTGTTGTTGTTGTTGTTGATAAACATAGTATCATGTGTCATACATTTATCCACTGAATAACAGTAGACAGTTCTTCCTGCTTTATGTTAGCGGAGAATGTTGTACGGCCCTCACCAAACCCGACACCCTTCATTGTGCCAGCGTCTTCGGGCGAAGGATCACAATTGGGAGGCAGCCAGATCAGCAAAGCAAGAATCTAACTGTCCGCCTGTCGGCGACAGGTGGACAGTTAGAGTATTGCTTTGCTAATCCGGCTGCCTCTGCAGCATGTCTTGTTCCAGATGTATTTGTATTACCTTTCCTCTGGAGTAAATTAGGAATGCCGAGAGAGGGATCATGCTACATGGGCAACACATGGTCTCTAAATTCAGCCCAGGCTTTGGGCTGTTGAGAGGCATAACTCCAGTTTACAAACTATCGTCTATCAAGACGGCAAGGTGCCAATCATTCACTGAATACGTTATTAACTGATTCAGTGCGAAACAAAAAGTAGGATTTGAACAAACATGGTACACAATCAAATGAACAAGTATTATAATGGAAATTTCCGTTCACTGAACAGTAAAATTGCGGAAGATACCATGAAACGAAACAAATAACACGATGACCCTAGTATGGCGCTATATCGTCTTTCAGTTCACATGGGAGGTCACATTCGAGTGCTGGAGATCCCGGGTTCAAGCCCCGGTGAAGACCGAGATTTTTTTTCACGTGGACTTCTAGTAACAAAATTACCTCTGGTCTCTGGGTAGTGAGATTGGACTTCCATGTGTATTGTTGCGCACGTAAAAAATCCCTTGGCTTACACTCAGGAAATAAATGACCGTAGACCCCGAGGTAGACCAAGAAGGCGGTGGAGAGATAATACATATACAGACCTACAAGCACTTGGAATCAACGACTGGCAAGAGAAGGTCAACCAGAGAGACGAATGGAGACGGATTGTATCTGCAGCAAAGAACCTCAATGGCTCGGAACGCTGAAGAAGAAGAAGAAGTTGGAAATCGAAAAAGAGTAGCCTAACGGCGCTGCCCGGGCAAAATTTCGAGTAAAATATCTACCAAAAGTATTACAGGATTCTCGCCGGTGCTACGGAGTTCGTGCACTGAGCTGAGAATATCCGGACTCAGGCTTGAGTAAGGAGTAGAAAGGAGCACTTATGAGTTACACCCGTGTGCCGTGATGTTAATATATTATCCTTCGGCACATCATAATTTTTGCAGTATATCTAACGTCCCACAGTATGATTCTCATACAAACCGATGCATTTCTCCTAGTAATTAACTACGAATAATAATAACTCTGACGTCACTGCCAGCACACCTTTGACCCAAATGTCCCATGCGTGGTGTGTTTACGAAAGTGCTAGTCTGGCAGAGTTGTCTTGCTTACCTTGCTCACGCGCGTTCCCCGCAATCCTTGACATGTGTTTGCAGTCAGCTGGGGAAGCTGAGCGCGCATCCAGGAGAATCTATTATTTTCTTAGTGCGTGCCAGAGTTACCCCATAACACACTGTGCGTGCCTGCACAGGTAAGGCCGCTTTTCCAAAGATAGATAATTCACCATCTGTAACTCAGCTAGGTATTTCTGTGTGAAAGCGGTATAACAGCTGTCAGCGGTACAGGTCTGGGGTTCGCTTCACCAAAATGTAGAATAACGGCCAGAGCGTGATAGCATTAATAAGAAGTTAGCTGCATGGCCTTTACACGGCGTTGCAATCAACCACAGCATATTTTGGCTTTTGTGAATTACTAGGCAATTTGTATGTTCACTAGTTAGTTTGCTATTGGCTTCCGAACGACAAACACCCGTACCATGAAAATCAACGCAAGACGGTTTGCTTTCAAATCGTCGACTCAGTATTTAGGAGAATTGTCTAATGCGTACACTGCCCCTAAATTACAGCACCGGTAACAGCAGCAATCAGCCGGTAGAACTTAGAGTACGGAAAGAGCACGTACACAAATGACTACGATCTTCACCCAGCCAGTGTCGATTTATCTATAGTAATACTGGGTAAATGAAGTATGTTTCATCCAATAAGTCACCGTCCTTGAAAGTTAGAAAAAGAGTTCTTGCATGTTACATAGAACCAGTTTTAACATACGGCTGCGAATCCTGGACAATTAGTAAACATGCGAAAAATCAATGGAAGCCTTGGGGATGTGGTTTTATAGAAGAATATTGAAAATTAGTTGGACAGCCAAAATGAGCAATCTGGGCATTTTAAGGGAAGCTTAGTCACGAAGACAACTAATCACAAACATCAGAAAGAGACAATCATCGTTTTTTAGCCACGTTATGAGAAGACAAAAACTGGAACATGTTGTAACAACCTGAATAATTTGCGGAATGCTAGATAGAGGAAGACAGCGGGAGAAGATTATTGATAGTCTTGTGTTATGGCACGGAAGGGAGTCAAAATACGAAGTGATCCATGACGTCGGTGATCGTAATTTGTGGAGAGGGGTGACTGTAATTTGTGGAGAGGCATGATCGCCCACGCCAGCCTGCAAGGCACTGGATGATGATGATGAATTCGAGGTAGCACCATATACCCCAGAGCCCCTGTAGCGCAGCGGCTAGCACTCTGGCCTGCCGGTTCGGTGTTCGTGTAGTAGAATCCCCATCGTGGCCAGTTTTTAAACATGGATCTGGCCGAACCAGTGTAAGCTGGGTACCATGGATTGTCCTGGGTAGTAAAGGAGACAGACTTGATATTGACCACATCACATATCTAGTTCCGGTTCTTCTATAAGAATACTCATCATCATCACGTACCATGCCGGTAAGCCTGGGCGGTCATGTTTTGCCATCTGACTCAATCATCAGAGTCGTGGATCAGATCGGTGTTCCATACAACGTGGCCAAGCTATCAAGGTATTTACTTCTTTGCCCTTCCCCTCGATCTTGCCAGTTGTCACCAAGTTCTCTAATTTATTTCTTATCATAACGTGACCAAAATATTGTGACTGTCTAAGTCTAATTTCTCTAATCAGTTTACGGTTTTCATTTGTTTCTTGTAGGACTTACTCATTGGTTTTTCTGTCTCTCCATGGTATTCTTTGCATTTTCCTCATAAACCACATTTCCACAGCCATCAGATGTTTTTCACTTTGTCTGCTCATTGTCCACGCTTCACATCCATACAAAAACACAAGTTCTTTGTAGCACCTCAACACTCTTTTTCTCGTTGCAAATGACATCTTTTTTCTAAACCTAGCCACACCATTTATCCGGCAGCCGCTGCGGCTAGCACGCTTTTCTGCTGGCCCGGGGCCTGAGACCACCTCGTGGCAATTGTTTTAATTCATCTGGTCAAACAAGTCGATCCAGTCTAAAATGGGTGCCACCAAATACCCAGTGGAGTAAAGGACGCAGGTGTGATATATTGTCCACATCTCTCATCAAGTACTGACTGCTCTATAAGTGTATAAACAGTAGCCCCATAACAACAACAACAATAACACAACTTTATTTTCAAAGGGTTAAGAATTGGGCACGCAGGCCCGTCTTACAACAGTGATTAAGAGCAGAATAGGGAAAGCAAAAGCCGCATTTCAGAAAATGAAGAGTATCTTATGCAATAAGTCACTGTCACTGAATGTAAGAAAGAGAATGCTGAAATGCTATATAGAACCAGTTTTGCTGCATGGCAGTGAATCGTGGAATGTATATGAACAAATTAAGAAGAATTAGAAGCAACAGAGATGTGGTTCCTGAGACGAATGTTGCGAATTCCCTGGACTACCAGAGGAACTAACAATGATTGCCTGAATCAGGCTAATAAAACTAGAACATTATATAAACCAATAAGAAAGAGACAAACATCTTTCTGCGGTTATGTGATGAGCAGAGAGGCAATGGAGAATATCGTGACAGCTGGAAATATCGAAGGAAAGAGAAGCAGAGGCAGACCAAGAGAAATGATGCTGGACAGATTGAGATGGTGGCATGTAGGAATATCATCAGCAAGAGTTGTTCCAGAACACAAGAGACCGAGATCTGTGGAGAGCCATGAACGCCTACTCCAGCCGGCAGGGCACTTGCTGATGATGAGCACCATATGCCCAGTGCACCGCAATTCGTGTAAATAGCTCTTGACTTCACTTCACTTACCTGTGAGTAGAATACAACATCGCTTGCCGGCACACCACAACTTTATAACACAGGTATGTGCATATTCAAAGCGCAACTAACATTAAGTACAAGTTATTCACATAATCATCAGAAAAAGTAAAAAGAAATCACCAAAATGTACAAGAAATCACCAACCACTATTACCGATGAGGATGTAGTCGAAGTAGGTGTGGAAGTCCTGGTGATGCAGTTACACGCTGACTCAATGAAGCACCTCCAATAAACAACACCCATAGACATTCGGCGCGGAGGGAGCAGCCGAAGTGCACCTTCGCCTAAACAGGACAGGCAAGAAAATATCTGGAAAGTAGAACCGGTATTTTTCTGTGAACTGGAAGTCTGGAATGAAAGATGGCGTGGATGGTGAGCGGGGGAGAGGGGAAGGAGAGAGAAGAGCGAGCGTCAAGGAAGGAGAAAGTAGAATGAAGTAACTGCTCGTCTGTTGTAGCAATTCTGCAATCAATCTATTTTGTTACTCTTGGGTGCGTTCTTGAAACTTAACAATGAACTCCACCGTGTTCAGAGGGGTTTTAATGGTGCCCGTTTTTTTTCTGCATCATAAACTTCTGATCATGAACTTCTCTTCTTCTTGTGACCACATGTTTCTTCTTCTTCATGGTCGCCTTCGCCTCGTCCTCCTGTGTTACTGAATTCTTCTTCTTCTTCTTCTTCTTCTTCTTCTTCTTCTTCTTCTTCTTCTTCTTCTTCTTCTTCTTCTTCTTCTTCTTCTTCTTCTTCTTCTTCTTCTTCTCCTTCTTCTTCTCCTCCTTCCTCTTCTTCTTCTTCATGGTCTCCTTCGCTTCGTCCTCCTGTGTTACTGAATTCTTCTTCTTCTTCTTCTTCTTCTTCTTCTTCTTCTTCTTCTTCTTCTTCTTCTTCTTCTTCTTCTTCTTCTTCTTCTTCTTCTTCTTCTTCTTCTTCTTCTTCTTCTTCTTCTCCTCCTTCCTCTTCTTCTTCGTTTGCAGCCACTATTACAACCACACCTACTTCTTCTTCCTTCTCATTCTTCTCCTCCTCACATCTTCCTCCTCCTCCACCTTCGCCTTCTTCTTCTTTCTCTTCCTCATCAACTCTCTTTCTCTCTCTCTCTCTCTCTCTCTCTCTCTCTCTCTCTCCGCCTGCTACTGCCACTACGGTTTCTTCTTCCTGCTCCTTCTCTCTTCCTCCTTTTTCTTCTTCTTCTTTCTTCGGCTACTTCATCTCCTCCCTCATCTACTTCTTCTTCGTCTGCTGGCATTACTGCCACTTCTTCTTCCACCTCATCCTCTTCCTGACCACCTATACACCCTTCCCCAATCCCCTCCTACTCTTTCTTTCTTTCTTTCTTTCTTTCTTTCTTTCTTTCTTTCTTTCTTTCTTTCTTTCTTTCTTTCTTTCTTTCTTTCTTTCTTCTTTTCTTCTTCTTCTTCTTCTTCTTCTTCTTCTTCTTCTTCTTCTTCTTCTTCTTCTTCTTCTTCTTCTTCTTCTTCTTCTTCTTCTTCTTCTTCTTCTTCTTCTTATTCTTCTTCTTCTTCTTTTTCCTCCTCATCCTCTTCCTTGGCCTACCCTGCCATAACATTTAGTCTTTAGGCTGCATTTCCTCGCACTAAAGTAAGGCTTGTAACTCCCAATTGCGCTATTCTGACTGAACCAGTTATCTGGCAATGACATTCACTAACCATTGTGCATCTGCCACTACTATTATTGTTAATATTTATTATTATTATTATTATTATTATTATTATTATTATTATTATTATTATTATTATTATTATTTATTCCAATGTTCGAGGTGTAGATTGGTTGTGTGGCTGTAGTATAGGATTGATTGGTTGTGTGGCTGCAGTATAGGATTGATTGTTTGTGTGATTGTAGTATAAGATGTATTGGCTGTCCGATTCTAGTACAGGATTGATTGGTTGTCTGATTCTAATATACATACATTTTGTTCCAGCTAGTTAGCTAATTGAAAAAAAAATAAAAGAAAGTTTCACAATTGTAGCATTGTTTGTTCCACCCAGTTCCTATATTAACTCACCCAATCCCAGTTTTAACTACTTTTGTAACATCCAGTTCCTACATGGAGACATTCAGTACCAACTTTAACCACTTTTCTCCCACCTAGTTTCCACATTAACACGCTTTATCGCAACTTTAACCACTTTTGTCCCACCCAATTCCTATATTAACACATCCAATCCCAACTTTACCTACTTTTGTATTATCCAGTTCCTACATGGATCCATTCAATACCAATTTTAACTACTTTTGTTCTACATAGTTCCTATATTAACACGCCCAAACCCAAATTTAACCACTTTTCTCCCACTTAGTTCCCACATTAACACGCTCTATCGCAACTTTAACCACTTTTGTTCCACCTAGTTTGTACATTAACACGATCTATCACAACTTTAACCAGTTTTGTCCCACCTAGTTCCTACATTAACACACCCAATCCCAACTTTAACCACTATTGTCCCACCTAGTTCCTACATTAACACACCCAATCCCAACTTTAACCACTTTTGTCCCACCCAGCTACTACATTAAAACTCTCACGTTCCTTACCCCATTATCTCACATGATTCCACGCTGACATTCCACCTCCCCCCCCCCCCCCACCCACTTAAAAAAATATAAGTAAATAAATTTTAAAAAAAGGCAAGCTACTGAACGTAAACTTGCGTAGAAATTTAGCCTGTAGTTCCGCAGACTACGTTCAGTAATTTGCCATTGCTTTCTGAACGATAAGTCGACGTTAGAATACAAACCGAGGCGTGTAGCAAACGAACTTCTTATAACTAGAATAGACGTGACAAAAAGATACGATTATCTTGGTTAACAATTTTAAATGCTATTTTCTATCGCAACCCGAAATCTGAGTTTGTTGATGGTGAAATCAGTGCCTTTGTGACCAGCCAGGTGTTTTAAGGCAACTTGTGGCGGTGCAGTAGCAGGAAGAAAATAAACAACATCCACAGAAAACACCTGGCACCCCCGCACGTTTCCCTTCCTGCGCTGTATCTCTTCCTAATTTGGATCCTGCTTACTAGACAGAGAAAGTATGGAAGGCCAGCTTTTCTCCATATTTCGTTACGATAAGTATGGTGTGCCATAATGCCAATCTTTTGTGTAGTATATTTCTGACTTATCCCTTAAGCTGGCGCATTAGTGTAATCGCCAGTAGATTCTCTCTCAAGTAGCAAGTACTTTGCAGGACGTCGCTCTCACCAGGGCGCATCGAAAAACCTCTCGTCCTCTTGTCATTTCTTCTGCCTCGTGCACTCTAATGCCAAACGTGTCTGCAGTCACCTGTGTCCATCATTGTCTACTCCTGCCACTTCTAACAAGAACCAGGCCTTCTATTACTGTTCATTCCAAAACGTGAACTTATACAGAAGGAGTTTAGAAAACGTGAACTTACGCAGAATGAGTTTAGAAAACGTGAACTTACACATAATGAGTTTAGAAAACGTGAGCTTACGCAGAATGAGTTTAGAAAACGTGAACTTACACATAATGAGTTTAGAAAACGTGAACTTACACAGAATGAGTTTAGAAAACGTGAACCTTACACAGAATGAGTTTCTTCTTCTTTTTCTGCGTTCATCCGGAGTTTTTTTTTCCCCGGACGTGATTGCGTTGTGCCTATTTACAGCAGAGCTGCGTTCTGGCGCCGTTAGGCCGACACATCCGACTTCTCCGGCATTTGTTGACCGGGTTAACCTTCCCGGGGCAGAATGAGTTTAGAAAACGTGAACCTCACACAGATGGAGTTTAGGAAACGTAAACCTACATATGCAGGCAGTAGTGGCACACGGTGAGCTCTGTGCTAGACAGATGCACGCTGTGACGTATCCCTTTAGAAAAAGGCACGAAGAAATCACATTAACTGATTAAGTGCCATGGGATGATTAATTGTTTTAAGCGACCTTCCCGTTCTGCCTTGGGCTTATCTATCGCCAAAATTTTGTAATTGTGTTACAATACAACATATCTGCTACCATATTAACAACTTTTAGGTCATAACTGTGATACACTTATTTCCCATTTTTCGCCATTCTACTTTTTGTTTGTAAACACAAGAAATAAAAGGGGAGAACCGTTGAGGCCACTAAGACGATTAAACAAATAAACACACATAGTATTATTTGGCGCTCACAGAAGAAGAATAAGGAAATAGAGATTAGAAGACGCACTAGACAACATAAAATTTTAAAGCTATAATAGTTACCAACCGGGATCGAACCTGTCGCCTCCAAATGACGACGGCGTCTCGCTGCAGGAACAAGTGTACTTCGACGCACGACCACGGAGTGTCTAGTTGGTCGTACGTCGAGGTACACTTGTTCCTGCAGCGAGGCGCCGTCGTCATTTGGAGGCGACAGGTTCGATCTCGGTCGGTAACTATTATAGCTTTAAAATTTTATGTTGTCTAGTGCGTCTTCTAATCTCTATTTCCTTCTTCTTCTTCTGTGAGCGCCAAATAATACTATGTGTGTTTATTTGTTTAATCGTACTTTTTGTTTGGCACAGAATCTGTTAAATATTCTTCTTTCTCGCTGGCTTTCTGCCTCACTCTGTAACAACCAATCAAAACTTAATAAACTATTTGAATAACGAAGACACAACCAATAGATTGCACGATTTATTGCCTGGCACATTTCGCTGCATCTCGTCAGGTACATACTGCAGAATTCACACAACATAAAGTGAAATAACTAGATAACTCCTTCAAGCTGAAATATACACATGTTCGCACAGTAATGTCGATTGTCTACCACGGTAATTTTAAACTGACTAACACGTTTTTCTGCTTGCACAAAGCCGGCTTATGTAGATTAATCATTATGGCTTCTGCAAACTTTAACAAGTGACTACTTTGTGTGTTGAACTGTCTCTCTCAATCACAGGCCGCTGTCCAGCACATGCTTCGCGATCGATGAAGCGGGAATGTTCCGGTGCGTCGATAAACTAACTATTCGTCTACGAAATAAAACTGAGACATAGGAGTGCAGAGGCTAATGCATACCTGTATCTAGTTATTTCAGTTGTCCTACATTTAGGATGTTTGTCTCTGAACCACCCTCATAATAAAACAGACACGAGAACATTTTATGAGAGATAAGGTCGGTATGTGGCTACATCAAATTTCAAGTGCCGGTCGCTCAATAAAATATGAACCATCGCCATGTTCCCATCATGCCACGTTGACACGGAAGCGGGTCCGTGATCTTTTGCCGTACATAATTTATGGGAGGACAAGATAGCACACTCTGAAGACTTAAAGGTTAGCAAGCTTCTATCTAACATGACAACGCCCAGTTTTAGAAGACTAAAGGTAGTTGGAACATGTTGTAAGAGTAGAGTTGAGTCAAGAACGGACATCACAGCACTCCGGACATTCTCATACAGGCTCCGTCCTCATATTCGAAGAGTCCTATTTCTAATGGTATCATATAAAGTCTGATTATATGTCCGTGTGGTCTTTCCTCTGAGTTGTTGAGTTGAGTTGAGCTAACAACCGGCATCACTGCACTCAGGACATTCCCACACTCGCTCCGTCCCTCGTTCAACAGCCAGCGAAGAGTAATTCTGCTAATCGTTTCTACTGCTATCTGTCTGAAAATTATCCTTGTCTTCCCTCCCAGTTTTGAAATTATTCCAGAACTCATGCCGATCACCACCAATATCATTCTTTCCACAAATCGATTCTCAATCTTGGAGTACTGAGTGTCGGCCAGATCGTCTGGTATTTCCACAGAGTACTGAGTGTCAGCCAGGTTATCTGGTCTTTAATTGGAGTACTGAGTGTCGGTCAGATCGTCCGGTATTTCCACAGAGTATTGAGTGTCGGCCAGATCATCTGGTCTTTCCACAGAATACTGAGTGTCGGCTAGATCGTCTGGTCTTTTCTTAAAGTACCGAGTGTCGGCCAGATCGTCTGGTATTTCCTTGGAGTACTGACTGTCGGCCAGATCGTCTGGTATTTCCACAGAGTACTGAGTGTCAGCCAGATAATCTGGTCTTTCCACAGAGTACTGAGTGTCGGCCAGATCGTCTGGTATTTCCACATAGTGCTGAGTGTCGGCCAGATCGTCTGGTCTTTCCTTGGAGTACTGACTGTCGGCCAGATCGTCTGGTATTTCCACAGAGTACTGAGTGTCAGCCAGATAATCTGGTCTTTCCACAGAGTACTGAGTGTCGGCCAGATCGTCTGGTATTTCCACATAGTGCTGAGTGTCGGCCAGATCGTCTGGTCTTTCCTGTGAGTACTGAGTGTCGGCCAGATCGTCTGGTATTTCCGCAGAGTATTGAGTGTCGGCCAGATCATCTGGTCTTTCCACAGAATACTGAGTGTCGTCTAGATCGTCTGGTCTTTCCTTAAAGTACTGAGTGTCATCTAGATCGTCTGGTCTTTCCTTGGAGTACTGAGTGTCGGCCAGATTGTCTGGTATTTCCTGTGAGTACTGAGTGTCAGCCAAATTGTCTGGTCTTTCCTTGGAGTACTGAGTGTCGGTCAGATCATCTGGTCTTTCCTTGGAGTACTGAGTGTCAGCAAGATCATCTGGTCTTTCCACAGAGTATTGAGCGTCGGCCAGAGAGTCTGGTATTTCGACAGAGTACTGAGTGTCGGCCAGATAGTCTGGTATTTCGACAGAGTACTGAGTGTCGGCTAGAGAGTCTGGTATTTCGACAGAGTACTGAGTGTCGGCCAGATCGTGGTGAGGAAACGACAAAAAGAAGAAGAAGAAGGAGAGGAGGAGGAGGAGGAGAAAGAGGAGAAGAAGAAGAAGAAGAAGAAGAAGAAGAAGAAGAAGAAGAAGAAGAAGAAGAAGAAGAAGAAGAAGAAGAAGAAGAAGAAGAAGAAGAAGAAAGGGGGGAGGATGAGAAGAAGAAGAATAAGAAAAAGAAGTCTACTTCTGTGAGCAGCAATCAATACGTTTGAATATAAAACGACCCAAGTTGTCCCGGAACGATCGTAAAGAATAGAGCTGTTGATTTCCTGCACACCAGCGCAAAACAGTGCCTATTCAAGATATAAAAATATATAACATTTCAAAGACATGACTTCTGATAAACAGTTCACAAAATTATCGCGTACGCACATGCAAAAATAAACAGATAAACACGCATATGAAGATAACAGGGCAGATAGCGTGCCACATGAAACTGTCTACGTGCAGAACCACGAGCGAATGCTGCTCACTCACTTACCTGAGCTTTACACCAGGCAACGATGAGCACAACGCAGAGTTTAAGGAACAGGTTAGCTGACACCGAAGAGAAATGTGTAGGCGCACGAGCAAACAGCCAGGTTTACAACAGGTGTACCGACGGTGCTAAAAACACAGGTACGAGGGGGGTTTGCTGGTGTACAGGAAGGGGCCGCAGTGTACACACCGGGTGGAAACTGGGTGTTCTGTCTGTCTGTCTGTCTGTCTGTCTGTCTGTCTGTCTGTCTGTCTGTAGGTGGTGCAACAGGCAGAGGGATTGTGCTGCGCGTGTATGTGATGATAAAGGGAACAACTTGTGTGCATCAATCTCATCTCATCATGTTTCTCTTGTACCTAGTGGTATCGAGGTGCAGCATAAACAGAGGGAGAGGGCCCGTGTATGGGCTTCATATATAGAGGTTCCCTTGGTCTCTGCAATTCCCTCAATCCATCGTTTACGTGGCCGGTCTCTTCCTCTACTTCCGTCTGGTCTGTACAACATTGTTTGTTGAGGTTGTGGGTCGTCGTTAGAGCTACGGAGTTCGTGCTTGGTGCGACGCTTTCCGCGCTGTGAAAGAGACCAAGCCTTACGAGATAAAACCCGGTGCAATGAAGTCGACCCTGTCGACTTTTAAGCGACTTTTTTTTTGACTTTTTGAGGTGTGCTGTTAGTTGGTAATCTAGTTATATGGCAAAACCATTTAACCTGCTGTTTTCTAATAATATCTAGCGCTGCTATAACCCCAACTTCAGTCCTGATTTCTTCATTTCTGATTTTCTCTCTCCTTGAAACATTGAGTATTCTTCTCAGTAATCTCATTTCTGTTATTGTGATTTTTCCTTTCTCTTTTTCTGTCATTGCGCAGGTGTGGCATTAGTAGCATAGAGTTGGTAGGAAGATCGTGTTTTATAGTGCTTTCTTAGTGGTTATTGATACAGGTTTGTTCTTTAGTATTGGTGCCATTTGTCCAGTGAATTGGTTTGCCTTATTGCATCTATTTTCGATCTCGTCTTCTGATTTGCCATTTGATGATATTATACTTCCTGGGTACTTGTAGATCTTTCTTGATTCAGGGGATGTTATTCTTGATGAATGTTTATTGTGCTTTCTTCCTTGGTTATAGTAATTACCTCTGTTTTACTTGTGATAATGTTTATGTTATGTTCCACACACTTCGTTCAGGCTATTTATGTGGTCTTGTAGGTTTGATCCTTATTTTGCTATTAGTGCTTGATCGTCCGCAAATAAGAGTTCCTTAATGATGTGATTTGCCGTTTATTCTTCTTCTGTGATCTGTTCTTCGTGCGGTGTTGTTACAGTCTCTCTTTGGCTGATTTCTTTACATATGCTGTCTATATAGGTTATGAACAAGATGGGGAGGGGGAGGGGAGAACAGGACATAACTTTGTCGTACCGCGGATCTTATGGTGAAGGGTTCTGAGTATTCTCCATATGTTCTTACTGTGCATTCACTGTTGGTGTATAAGCCTCTACATAAGATTGTTATCTGTGTACTCACCCCATATCTTTTAAAGATATCCCATAACTTGTATCTTTCTACTCTATCAAATGCCTTTTCTTGATCGTCAAATGCTAAGTAGAGTATCTCATTAAATTCCTTTGATTTTTCTATAGGTTGTCTTAGAGCAAAAATGGCATCTGTGCATTCCTTTGCTTTTCCTAAATCCAAGTTGTGTTTCGCTTAGCTGGGGTTCTAGTACAGGTTGCAGTCTTTTCTCTAGAATTTTGCAGAATATTTTCCCTGTATGACTCAAAAGGGAAATGCCTCTGTATTGCGTACAGTCTGTGTTACTGCAATTGTGTTTACAACTATCTACCCAAATCATGTGTTTTTTAATTCGTTTTTCACGCCCACAAAAGCTGTATTCCAGAAGATTAAAGTAGTTTATGTAATGAATCAAACTTTTTAAGTGTCAGAATGAGAATACTGAAATGTTATATAGAACCCGCACTGCTGTGTGACAGTGAATCTCCGAATGTAAACGAACAAGTTAGGAAAAGCTTGGAGGCGACAGAGATATGGTATCTGAGAAGAACGCTGCGAATACCCCAAACTTCCAGAGTATGTCAACAACGATTGCCTGACAAAGACCAATGAAAATACGGGAACATGATATGCAAATATCAGAAGGGGAAAAACAATGCTCTATAGTCGTGTAATGAGAAGAGGCTGGCTCTTTTGCGAAAGGATTACGAATACAATTTCTAATCACCCATACCACGTTGGAAAAGCAAAGCTGCGTGCGATTTGGAAGCAGACCGCCTTGCGTTGGTTTCTATACTAAGGTATGAGTGCCGGTCGTTCAGATAGTAATGGCAAACTATTGAACGCCAAAGAAATCATAAACAGCCAAAGAATGCTGGAGTTGATTGCAACATCCTGTAAAGGAAATGCAACAAACTTTGTTTTAATTAGTAGAGGAACGCTATGAACCACCGTGGCGTCTGGGAAGATCAGCGCTAGGTGAGGCAGAGACAGACAGTGATAAGTTGACTGTGGATGGAATGAGTCGTTGGCGTGGAGGATTGTGTGTGGTTGTATGTGCGCGCGTGTGCGTTCGCTCGCTTTAAATTCAGGCGTAGATCATACACGTGCTACTACGTAATTCCAGTGCACCGGACAGGTTTTTGGGTGAGGATTAGCTTTCTCTACTACCAGTGTCCCTCGCCATTTGGTGAACTCACACCGATTTCTGAGATACTTGTAATTTACGTCCTCAAGTCAGGGACGAGTAGTCAACATTTTAGTCAAACTAATCGGCGTTGGCCGGTTTCCCTGGCGAAGGGTTTAAGGATGTTGTTTCGTAATCCCGTATGCTCACGTACGAGACACAGCTGCGCGAGATTCGGCAGCCTATCGCGTCGCGTTGGTTTCTTACGGAAAGATATGTGAGCCGGTCGCTCAGAAAGCAAAGGCAAACTACTAAACGTAAAACTTTCCGAAGACATTAACAGCAGCTGAAACCTGCTGGTGTTGACTGCAATGTCCTGTAAATAGGATATGCAAAAAAAAAAAAAAAAAATCGGTGTAGGGGTTGAACCCGCTATCTCGGCATCAGTGCACAGGAAGTTTAAGAACGTTAACTCTTATTTAGTCGGTTATGCTGACTTCTGCGTGGAGGAATATTATCAGCAGAGTTGATTCAGAACTCCAAGGACGGAGATGTGCGGAGACATGAAAGCCTACGCCAGTTGGTGGGACATATGATGCTGGTGGTTCTTCTTCTTCTTTCGTTCGCTTGAAATATGTCTATATCTGCAATGTCGTCTCTTGCATGAATTGAACTGTTTTTTTTCAGTTCACACAGTGGTCCATAGAGTTTATCTTCCACTGTCGTCTCTCTAGGCCAGAAGGTTAGCCTAGATATGTTATATTTTGGGCAGTCTTGGAGTATGTGCTCTGCTGTCTGCGACGCCAATCCACATGTGCACATGGCTGTTTCACCAATCTTGAATTTTTTATACATGTGGTTGCGTAATCTATTGTGTCCTGTTCTGAGGCGCAGAATAATGACTTGTTCTGGTCTGTCCATAATGTGGTAGTCATCTTGAGCAGGTTTTGGTGGCTTTCTGACTGATTTGATCATTCTTTTCATTTGGTGGTATGTAACGGGCACATCAGGCTGTTCCTCTTTGGCTCCTTCCTTAGCCAATTGATCAGCTCTGTCGTTTCCGGGTACTCCACAGTGGGATGGTATCCACTGTATGGTGACTTTATGCTGGCTGCTAAGTTCAGAAAGTAGTGTCCTTAGTACTGGCAATTTCCCAGAGAGGAGCGCCTCGAGTACTGATTTTGCATCTGTTAGTAGCACCACAGGTTGAGTACCATTGCTGTTATTTAGTAATTTCTCTGTTGCTATCTTGATTGCCTCAATTTCGGCATCATAGTTATGGCAGTACTTTCCTGTCGGTACTCTGGCTGTGTCCCTAGTATTATTTGGGTATTCTATGTACACTCCCGCTCCTCCATTTCGAACAGCATTTTGTGCTGACCCATCTGTGTAGACTCGGATCCAGAGGTCCTGTGGGTATTCTTCATCAAGGAAGCTGAGAGTGGCTGTTCTGCGCTGCACACTGTTCTGTTCTTCCTTGTCAAATATTCCTCTCACTTTAGTCTGGATTTGTAACGATAGTCTATGCTCATCTTTCCATGGAGTTCGCTCTGGAATAGTTGTTAGGGGGATACCAACTGTGGGCAGATCAGTGGTTTCTCTGCAGAGTCGTTTGGCCTGGTGGATAAAACTACTTCTTTTCAACCGCCCCATAGCTAGGTTTTCAAATCTGTTCTTCATAGGGTGGCCTGGCAAGCTGAGGAACTTTTCTGCTTGTATTAGCGTTTTCGTATCTCTGCGCTCACTCAGTGCCTGTGTCCTCCCCATCTTCTCCATTTCCACTATAGGGGTTGATCTCATCCCTCCTGTGGTGACTCTAAGTGCTTGATTTTGCACCTTGTCCAGCTCTTGTAGTGTGGTATTTGATGCTGAACACCACGCAGTTGACCCATATTCCAGGTGTGGTCGTATGCTCTGTTGGTAAACTTTGCTAAGTATTTTCGTACTGGCTCCCCATGTGGTTCCACTTAGCTTTCTCAGGATGGCTATTTTCCTTCTGGCTTTTGCTACTGCTTTGTTGATGTGCTTTCTCCATGTCAGCTTGCCATCAAATGTTACTCCAAGGTATGTTGGTTCTTTATCTTCTCTTAGGGGTGTTCCATTTATCTGGATGATCCCTGCCTTTTGTTTTGGAGAGAGGGTAAATAGGGTTGTGCTGCACTTGTCAGTGTTTATGCTGACACACCATCTATTTGCCCATACAGCAAATGTATCTACAGCTCTTTGTAGCAATCTGGTGGCCACTGATGCATATTCATTTGTGCTCCATAGAACCAGGTCATCGGCGTACATTGCCGCTTTAATTCCATGCGGTAGGTGAGCAACAAGATCATTGATGAAGATTAGAAAAAGTGTGGGGGACAAGACTCCGCCCTGGGGGACACCGTGACGCAGTAGTACTTTCTTGCTCTTGAGTCCGTCTATCTGTACTCGGGCTCTTCTGTTGTGCAAGTATGCTTTCACCCATTTGTACATTCTTCCATTGACTTTGCAGTTTCTCAGTTTCTTCATCAGACCTTCTTTCCAGACTTTGTCAAAGGCTTTCTTCAGATCTATCCATGCCGCAAGCACCAGCTTCTTCTCTTGGAATGCATCCTCAATTTCTTGAGAGAGGTAGGTTGTCTGATCTTCCGTAGAGTAGCACTGCCTAAAGCCAGCCTGCTGTGGCACAAGGATGTTTTTACTTTCAATGTACCACTGCAGTCTGTGATTGATGATGCGCTCCAGTGTTTTGCAGAGACAGCTGGTGAGGCTAATTGGTCTGTAGCTAGAGGCAATGGAACCATCTTTCCCTGATTTTAGGAGGGGTATCATGATTGCTTCTCTCCAGGCTTGTGGAACACTGCCTAAGGTCCAGCTGTTATTGAAGATCTGCAACAGCTTTGTTTTGGCCTCTGTTCCTAGGTTCCTGATCATTTCATTGGAGATACCATCAGCTCCTGGTGACTTTCTCATTTTCAGTTTTGATATGGCTAGCTCCAGTTCGCTGATTGTGATGGGTGCCTCCAGAACCTCATGTACTATTTCCTTCTGTCCTGTATGTTGTCGTTTCTCTCGAATCTCTTGTTGTTTCTCTGGACTAATTTTGATATTGCTATCTTGTGCGAACGAGTCCGCAAAATGGTCAGCTGCTTGCTTTCTTGTTAAGATTTTTCCATCTTTATGTAGTGCAATTTTTGAGTTTCTCCCTGTGCCCTCGTCATTAAGCTGTTTTATTAGCTTCCACAATTTCCTTGTGTCTCTTTCAAAGTTCAGAGACTCTGTTTTCTCCTGCCAGCTTTTCCGTCTAGCCTGCAGCTTGGCCCTTTGAAATTTGGCTTTTGCATGCTGGAATTTATTGTGGTGCTCTTGGCTGGGTGTGGCCTCTGCTTGCTTTCTACACACTTCAACATCATTATGCAACTGTTCCAGTTCACTACTCCAGTAGGGTTTATATTGTTTACGGGCTCCTCTTGGTACTGTTTCTCGCGCTGCCTGTAGTATGCATTTCCCAAACTCTTCAACTGCTTTATTTATGTCTTTCTCAGTGTTCAGGTTTCTAACCAGTATGCTGGTGCGATGCTTGTACATTGCCCAGTCTGCTTTCTTGTAGTTCCACCTCGAGAGGGTGCTGCTTTCACTTACAAGCTCATTTTCTACGGTTAGAAAGACTGGCCGATGGTCACTGCCACCAAGTTGTTTCCCAACAGTTCGTGTAATGTTCCACTCCAGGTCTGGTGAATGAAAAGCCAGGTCAGGTGTAGTTGTAGAGTGCCATGATCTCGAGTAGAAAGTATGTGGGTCGGACGGCTTGTTAATCAACATGAATCTATTCTCATCCTGCCAGTCTTCCAGTCTCTCTCCTCTCTGGTCCATGTGATCATAGCCCCAGCTCTGCGAGTGGCTGTTGAAATCGCCACACACAATCATTTTTTCTTTTAGTGGTAGAGTGTCCAGTGCCTGTGGGCGGTCACTTGGACAGTAGTAATTGATCAGATGTAGATCTGTATTACCTGTCTTAAGTTTAAGTGTCTGATACTCAGCCCCTTCCATGTAGACTTTGATTTGGGAAGCCATGATGTTATTTCTTACAAGGGTCAGTATCCCACCTTTTCGCCTGTTCTTTCGGTCAGATCGGTAACACTGGTAGCCTCTGATTTTGAAGGCTATATTTTCGTTGAGGTGAGTTTCTTGCAAGCAACATATGCTTACTTTTTCTTTGTCCAGGATGTTTTCTAATTCTACTTTTTTGTTGCTGACTCCCTCCGCATTCCAGTGCATTATTTTAAGTCTTAGTTTAGTATGGCCAGCTGTCGTATTCTCATGTCCCCTGGCTCCACAGGACATCTGAGAAGGACCTCCAGTAGTTGGGGTTGGACCCTTTCGAGACATAGGGCCCGGCACTGCACCTGCCTGGGGGTCCAAAGCAGGGCGAGCACCATAACGATTAGCAGTAGTCGACATATTCCATTTTGCGTGATTGCGTGGCATCCTGATTTCTGTGGTGCGCCTCTTGGCTGGTTGCCTCCGTCTTCAGCACCTTTCTTTGCTAGAGCAGACTGTGGTCTCACTCGAGTGTAGATGTGTACGCGCGCACACACCTGTCTGCGCATGCATGTACGTGCATACACATCTAGAGCATACTGGTTATTTTCCGGCGCCAGAGACTCGCCGTCGCCCCTTCTCCTGTTAGTTTAAACAGGTCCGCCACGTGAAGGCCAGGAGTTGGACTTTTGCTGCATAGGTTATGTATTCACGAGCCATTGAGGTATTTGAGCAATGTTGGGCGCTCACCCCAACACCGCGCCTCGGCTACATACAGCAACATTTGGAACCCTTGCTGGTGGTGATAATAAGTATGAGGATGATGATTGTCTGGTGTCTCTTCAGATTTCTTTGCTGGTATCAGGGCTATGAATACTTGTGAATTTGCTTCTCATGTTTGTTCAACTCCCTGAATTGCTCACTAGCTATTGGTAATGATCTTGTTTGTGCGAGCTTTCCGTTGAATAATCACAGGTTGGGAATTCCTTGACGTCACGTCGATTCCTTTTTCAGAACTCCCCCTCAGTGAGTCACAGGTAAAAGTCAGGTGGGAGAAAATACCTGATCAGGTGAGTCATATGTCAGCGTTTCAAGTGGAGACATGGTTGTGTTAGTAACGCTCTCAAGGGCAGAGATCTGGGTGGGAAAACTGGTATAAAAATAGATATTAACATAAACATTTGTAGAGAGGTAAACAGGGAACCTGTACTTTGGTATGGATGTGATAAGTGGACAATGAGCAGATAAGCTGAAACAGCATCTAATGGCAGTGGAAATGTGGTTTCTGAGGAAGATGCACAGAATACCATGGACAGACAGAAAAACCAATGAGCAAGCCCTACAAGAAGCACACGAAAATCATAAACTGATTAGAGACATTGAATGTTGATAGTCACAATTATTATTTTTTTTTGTGTGGACACGTTACATGAAGAAATAAACTAGAAACTTTGTGACAACTGGCAAAATTGAAAGGAAAAGAAGAAGGGGAAGGCAGTGAAGTTAATATCAAGGTGGCCCGGCCACGTGGCATGGTCGAGACAAGAACACAGAGCTGATCTACGACTCTGGTGATCGTGTGAGATAACGAAACATGACCGCCCACGGTTATCGGTATGACACATGATGATGATGAGACGGAGATAGGTAAATGATTGTAAAAAAATTGGTCGGTTTTTGGGCGTTAATATTTATTGGTAATAAGGTAAGTAACTAAGAATGTTAAAATGCAATCAGGCAGGTAAATACGCAAGTAGGTAGCATAATAGATTAAGCACATATAGATAGATTTAACACATCTGTGGCTTCTGTGTATAAATTCACCAAGAGACTACATTGTTTTGACTTCTTCCGTTGCTTCTCTCTCTCTCTCTCTCTCTCTCTCTCTCTCTCTCTCTCTCTCTCTCTCTCTCTCTCTCTCTCTCTCTCTCTCTCTCTCTCTCTCTCTCTCTCTCTCTCTTATTTTCCGCATATCCTTTACAGGACATCGCTGTCAACATCAGCATCTTTCAGCTGATTGTTGATTTCTTGGCAAGATTACGCTCAGTAGTTTGCCATTAATTTCTGAGCGACCGGCTCACCTACCCGTAAGTTACCGACGCAGAGAGAACCGCTACCAATTCTCACATACATCACGTTACTGACGAGAGTATACGGGATTACGGAGAAAGACGTGTAACCCCTAGACCAGAGAGACCGGCTCGCCTGTCTCTATGTCTGGAAATTGGTGTCAGATATTCGTAACCAGGCGTTGGTCTGTTCACACATTAGTCCGGCTAAAGGTTTCCCGCAGTCTCTCATTCCGCGGCGACATGTTAACTGGCAATACGTTTCGGCATTTTGTTTGATGCCAAACTGTTTCAAAGTTGTCATTTAAAAAAAAAGTTACATATCCTTTACAGTACGTTGCAGTCAACACCAGCATTTTACTGTCATTGCTGATGTCTTGGAAAGCTTTTACGTTCAGTAGTTTGCCATTGCTTTCTGAACGACCGGCTCTCACACCAACACGTTAAAACCAGCGCGACACGGTCTGCTACCACATCAGTCGCTTGATGGCGAGGGACACTGGTAATAGGGAAAGCTAATCCACAAACAAACATCAGTCCAGTATATAGATGTTGTAGCACGTATACGAAAAAAGTCGCTTAAAAGTCGAAAGGTCGACTTCATTGCACCGGGTTTATCCCAAATGGCTCGGTCTCTTTCCGCAGCACGGAAAGCGTCGCACAAAGCACGAACCCCATAGCTTTTAGCGATGACCCAAAGGAGTCTCCGAAACATTTAACTCGTAAACCGAAGGGTGCGGCCCGGAATCGAACCCACAACCTTAGGAGTACGAGTCAAACGGCTTGATCACTTCGCCACAGAGCCTCCCAGAACGTATACTCAAAGTGAGTGATTGCAAAATCAATCGAGAAAACGAGAACCTTGCGTGAACCAAGTGATGACTATGAATCTACAACCATGGCCAGACTGCCAGAACCAAGTGATGACTGTGAATCTACAACCATGGCCAGACTGCCAGAACCAAGTGATGACTGTGAATCTACAACCATGGCCAGACTGCCAGAACCAAGTGATGACTGTGAATCTACAACCATGGCCAGACTGCCAGAACCAAGTGATGACTGTGAATCTACAACCATGGCCAGACTGCCAGAACCAAGTGATGACTGTGAATCTACAACCATGGCCAGACTGCCAGAACCAAGTGATGACTGTGAATCTACAACCATGGCTAGACTGCCAGAACCAAGTGATGACTGTGAATCTACAACCATGGCCAGACTGCCAGAACCAAGTGATGACTGTGAATCTACAACCATGGCCAGACTGCCAGAACCAAGTGATGACTGTGAATCTACAACCATGGCCAGACTGCCAGAACCAAGTGATGACTGTGAATCTACAACCATGGCCAGACTGCCAGAACCAAGTGATGACTGTGAATCTACAACCATGGCCAGACTGCCAGAACCAAGTGATGACTGTGAATCTACAACCATGGCCAGACTGCCAGAACCAAGTGATGACTGTGAATCTACAACCATGGCCAGACTGCCAGAACCAAGTGATGACTGTGAATCTACAACCATGGCCAGACTGCCAGAACCAAGTGATGACTGCGAATCTATAACCATGGCCAGACTGCCAGAACCACGTGATGACTGTGAATCTACAACCATGGCTAGACTGCCAGAACCAAGTGATGACTGTGAATCTACAACCATGGCCAGACTGCCAGAACCAAGTGATGACTGTGAATCTACAACCATGGCCAGACTGCCAGAACCAAGTGATGACTGTGAATCTACAACCATGGCCAGACTGCCAGAACCAAGTGATGACTGTGAATCTACAACCATGGCCAGACTGCCAGAACCAAGTGATGACTGTGAATCTACAACCATGGCCAGACTGCCAGAACCAAGTGATGACTGCGAATCTACAACCATGACCAGACTGCCAGAACCAAGTGATGACTGCGAATCTACAACCATGGCCAGACTGCGAGAACAGCAAATTAAAAGAGGGGTGGCCAAACAAGAACACTACGCAGGAAGCCAAAGAAGATTGATAAACCAACACAGAACTGATGTCGTTAGCCGCTACACGCTGCGGGATTTGCTGAGGAGGGGATCCGAGCACTTATGGACTGAATGGTTCGATGAGGATGTTCTGTCGACTAACTAACTAACTAACTAACTAACTAACTAACTAACTAACTAACTAACTAACTACTAACTAACTAACTAACTAACAAACTACCTATATGACTAACTAACTAACTAACTAACTAACTAACTAACTACCTATATGACTAACTAACTAACTAACTAACTAACTAACTAACTAACTAACTACCTATTTAACTAACTAACTAACTAACTAACTAAATACCTATATAACTAACTAACTAACTAACTAACTAACTAAATACCTATATAACTAACTAACTAACTAACTAACTACCTATATAACTAACTAACTAACTAACTAACTAACTAACTGATTGCAAAATCAAAAACAACCCAGAGTCTTGTATAACGTATATGCTCTTTCCCCGACTGTGCCATGTGCCCAAACCATCCTGGTATCTATCTATTTGCCTTACCTCTGCTCTCTTCAGATCAATTGTATTTTTAACCCACAATGAGCCATGAAATGGGGCTTGGCGCCAAGGGGATTCCGTAATTTCTCGGAGAAATCCACCTGTCTCACGCCTGACTCAGCCAGCGAATGGCGGCATTACGCAAGTTGACGTCACGCTGATCTGTAATGAAAACAATATGATAACTTTTCAAGTGTTGTTGTCTTGGCTTAATGTTTAAATACATTACCTTATTAACAGCTGGTTTTGTTTAATTATTGTTGGATCTGACTGGACTTAGTTGCTATGCTGCACAAATTTGTACCAACGTAATTTAATTATGAGTTTGAAATTGTTCGGCGTGGCTGAGAGGTGTAATGCCGTTAAGCTTTCTCTCCAGACACGTGACGTAGTGGGATAGCTTCACACGCCGGACTTCAATACTGACTTCTCGTTCAGTACTGAACGTAAAATTGCCAGGTAAATCACAAGCGGTCAACGTGACAGAAAGAAAGAGAGCGCTCGGTCTTGAACTTCCGATGCGCTATTTCAAGGTAGGGTGTTCAATCCTTACACCGGCATTCAGTTGGACTTGAACGGTGACTTGTCGTTTGCTTACTGGTCTATACAAATATGGTTGTAGTCGTGGATGTTGTTGTTTATGCTGTTGTTCTTGTTTTTCTTATGTCCTACTGCTTCTTGCCGTGAAGGCAGACATAGGACAGATGTAATTTTCTGTGTTTCGCTTGTCTTGTTGCTTGTACTAGCGTCATATTTGATGTTTTAGGGTCTCTTTTACTACATCTGGCAAACTCTTTCTGGATCGACCTCTCGCCTGATATCCCGATGTTCTCAAGTAGAACGCTCTAGCCGATGGCTGATCTTGTTCCATTCTATCTAAATGTCCAAACTATTTAATTCTGTGGACTTCTGTAAAGTCAGTATTTGGTGTTATCTATATACTAGCTCTTAGTTTCCCATCTGTCTATCTCTTCTTCTTTTTTCCAGATGTGTATCTTTTGCATCTTATATTACTTATTATTCTTATTCTATATCTAGTCTTATATCATCTGTGAACAAACTACCAAAAACGTGTACTCTCTAACTTCTTATAATGATTTTTCATTTGTATTTAGGTTACTGTCAGAGTCCTAGTGAGTGTGAGAGAGGACACAGGACAAGGACAGGACATAGGTAGAGCATGGGTACAGTAGGACATGACTGTATACCCATTGAGAGACAGGACATGGGGTTGGAGACTGGACATGTCCTTGAATGACAGTCCAACCTTGGACTAGACGACCTGAGACATCAGCCATCAATAGACGGGTGAAGGACAGGACGATACCAAAATACCGAGATATCCGACTTAACACGGACGACACGAGGTCAAACACCACGTGACCACAAACCGAGGCAAGAACGAACAGACTGGACCTGACTGTGATTGAGAGAGGAAGTGTTTTGTTTACCTGAGAGAGAGAGCGAGAGAGTGTGCTGAATGCCTCACGCTAGAGATTTACCATTGGTGTGAGAGTGTTGATAGTAGACAGCCTGTGCGCTGATATACGAAATGAATTGTGATGCGAGAACGCATGAGTGCTTTGCTGATTAATGTTTGCACGGTTCGCTAGATTTGTCAGAGGGTGATAATGACTAATCTTAAATGATTGCTATATGAAATAAATAGCTAAACATGTGATCCATTTGTTGACGGATTATTTGCACATGTATTATATTACTGTCACATCTACGGCAACGAGCGACTGAGAGGTTGACAGTTACATTGCACTGGCGTTCGTATAAATGCTGTAAGTTTTGTCCCTTCGATGTTAATCTTCATATCAAAATTCTGACAGCGATTGTCAAGGAAATGTATATGGTGCTGGAGATCCGAATTGTTCTCATACAGTAAACTCTGGTCGCCCCTCTTACGTGTCTCCACCTTGTCGTGGTAGAGGGGCTTGTGTGTCCCTAAGAGCTTTGCCGACGGAAGCACAACTACATGTCGGATAGGCCTTGGGATAGGTACCAGATCAAGAAGGACAAAACCTGCTGCTCTGCAGGTAGACTGAGGACAGGCAGTCAAAGACCGAATAAGGCGCACGATGCCACTAATTATTGGTCCGGGCACATATTCTAAGGCTCTCCACTGAGGGAGTGAACGCCTCTAAATCAACATCCTCCAGCTTTGAGAGTCGGGCCGATACTCACCCACTGCAAAATGGTGGTGAGATACTAAGCCTGCTACATGCTTGATCTAGATACCTTTTCGAAGGCTCTTATCCGAGGGTTAAGAGGGATCCCCGGATGAGAGAGCCTGGCCGTTACTCGCTCTCTGTGGCATGTGGATAAGATGCTGAGCCGGCAGCACATGTAGCTCACCGCGTGAGCGTTACTAAAGGAGGAAAAGCGTCGCAATCGTACGTAGTGGTTACGATTCAAGTCTGTACTAGAGCTCATTGAGTGAGTGTAGACAAAGGTGGAAAAACGGCTCATTAACACGAAATGGACGTGGAGCAGGACGTGGCGATTCCTCGGGTGAGCCCAGTCTCAGAGCACTATGTGCCGGCTCTGCTATTATGGAAGCCTCCTTGGATGGCGGAAAATGCCAATGGACTGTCCCTGCCTTCCATTGAGGACTGACTGTAAAGTCCTTGGCCCTTCTAACTTGACCAGCAGAGACGTGGACGACACCACAAAATAATGTCCCTCGAAATCTCCAGGAAGGCCAACTTGATTAAAAATGCCCGCAGAAGTCGGATGTGCCGGCCTAAGGGTGTAAATAAATTGGCACAACGCCAACGCAAAAACGTCAGAGTGAAATGTCCCTCGTGCCCGGAACAGCTCTAACTATCTTGTCTTCAGGACGGAACAGTTCTGACTATCTAGTTTTCCGGCCGGAACAGCTCTGACGATCTAGTTTTCCGGGCACAGCGTCCTTACACGTCCGAACCGAAAGCTCGCTGAGCGGAAGTCGTCTGCAGACTGACCGTTCCTGGTCTGTACAGGAGCGGCCTGTGGCGCACGAAATGCCCAAATACATGGAAGTGAGGAACCAAAGCAGCCATGCCCAGGACGTGGCGATTTCTGGGGTGAGCCCAGCACCAGAGCGATATGTGTCGGCTCTGCAATTATGGAAGCCTCATTGGATGACGAAAAGTGCCATGGACTGCGCCTGCCTTCCCTTGAGGGCTGACTGTGAAGTCTTCGACCGTTCTAACTAGACCAGCTAGGATGTGGACGGCACCACAACAGTGAGAGTCCCCCAGGAATGCTAACCTGAATAAAACATGCACGCTAATGTTGGATATGTTGGCCTAAGCGCCTCGGCCCAAGGGTTCCTACGTAGACACCGCAATTACGTCTGAAAAAAAGAAAAAAAACACTCCGGATGAACGCAGAAGAAGAAGACGAATTCTGGTCGTCTGCAAACAGAAGGTTATTTAAATTTTCTGGTTGTGCATTTCTTTGTTTTTTCTTTTTTCTGTGGCAAAGGGCTTGCGAAGGCGGTTTGTGAGCCCGTATACCCGGGTTCGAAACACAGCGGTGCTGGTTTTTTCGAAAAAAGGTATATGAGCCGGTCGTTCAGAAAGCAATGGCAAACTACTGAACGTAAAATTTGCCCAGGTGAGGGACCTGGTAAAAGGAAATCTAATCAACACGCAAAAACCAGTCCAGGTGCTAGAAGCAGTAGCAGGTGTATGGACTACATTTGAGTTCACAACGAACGATTGCACCCCCCCCCCCCTCCCCACAAAAAAAAAAACATTGTGGGTTATACTTAAATTATAAAGTCTTTATTAAAAAAAAAAAACCAGACGGATATTGAAGAAACTACACCTGTAACTTGAAGCAAAAAACATAGTCATAAATAATCATCACGATGCAAATAGAAACGAAACACCAATAATAAATTGCAAAAAGCAATCAGATAGCATACATCTACTAAAAATGGTGGATGCGTAAATGCGATAAGCATTAAAAAAAAAAAAAGAAACCATAAATACAGTTACCTTGAAAAATATGCGGATAAAGACAGCGAGGACTACAAGCTGAGAATGTCTATGGGATAACATAAATGCAACAGTCATGTTCAGAAGATCAAAAGGACTTAAAAAGCACGCAGATCGACTTCATTGTACCGGGTTTTATCCCATATGGCTGGGTCTCTGTCCGCAGGGTGGCCTGCCGAAAGCATCCACATAACATTTAAGTCCGTGATTATTGCGACGACTCTCAGGACTCTCCGAGAAAACTGCACTCCTGAAATGAATAACAGTGTTTGGAATTCAACCCTCAACCTACGCAGCGTGAGGCAGGCGGTGTAACCACTTAGCCACGAAGACTCCATTCATGTTATGAAGTGAGTTTCAGCCATTGAAGTCTAGGGTTAGCCTCCAGTTTTAAGACAAGTCCCTTCTGACCCAGCGCCTGTCCCCAGTCATAACCCAGGACATCATTGGGAGGACTCAAACACAGATGATATGATGATCACATATCTTTACTCGTTCAGGTAATGGCGATGTACGTTGAAGATGAATACCGCGACGGCAACGCAGAATAGTTGAGACGTTCACACAAATGAAATAGTCACACGGCATGTGATTTTAAGAAATCAGCCGAGTCCAACTGCTTAGTGGTTAGTGCAACACTGTGAGCTGTGGATTGTATGTGGAATGCTTTTCCATCTGTCCGTGGTGGTTTGTGTTATGAACTGCGTGTTCAGAAAAATTGCAGATGGCAGGTTGCTAAACTATGTGGTTTGCCGTTTGCAATAATGCGTGTGCAACTTCTGATTTTTCTGGTGACGGCTGATTCTTTCGACGATGAACTGTAAATATAGTAACGGACTGTTTGTGTTGGCATTTTGGCAGAGCCTGTGTGCATGCTATCATATGCGTGTGCGTGCTATTGGTTTTGTTTGAGACTGCTGTCGGTTCCACTGTTCACATGGGACAGTGTGGAGCTTTTTATGTCACTGGCACTGCAAAGGTGCATTAATGGGTGATCTGTTATCGTGATATTGGAACTGAGACTAATGACTAATGATTAATGAGACAATACACACTCAGGCGTGAGTTCGATTCCGGCCTGCGTCGTTCGGTTTACTTGTGAAATTTTCTCGGAAACTCCAGGGGGTCGTCGCTGGAGCTATGGAGTTTGTGCTTTGTGGGACTCTTTCGGCAGGCCGTCCTGTGGAAAGTGACCGGGCCATATCCGGCCCATGCAGAGTGATGAAAATTTATACACAAATACTAAATTTCACGGTGAATGCAATCATTCATTCATTGGCATGCAAATCGCTGTGAATATTCCAAAGCAATATGAAATAGTCATCGCTGACAAGGAAACGGCTATTTCCGGCCATTGAAATATCACATGAGAGCATGCAAATCCCGGTGCAATGAAATTCTTTAAACCCCTTTCAATGAGATGAATATGAATAAAATTTAGTGGAACTGCGGTAAGGCTGTGGAAATGTGAACAATATAAAATAACACAAAGTAATGCAGCTGTACAAAACAGAATTACGACAACTACAGGACGTTGCGGCGATTAGCCTTCATCAGCAAACAAATACATACACAAAACACAACATATAGCCACGGAGAAGACCCTCTGGCGACCTAGCCACTTTAGTAACTTTTTTCTAAATTGCTTTCTAATTATATAACCTGCATAGTTGGATACTCTTGAAAAAACAAATCCAAAGGTATCTTATTCAAGTCTGTAGGTCAATTTTAAGCCGAGATATTAATGTGTGTATGTTTATCATTTAAAAGAGACATATACAATAAAAACGATTTTGACCTTTCACTTTTTGTGACCCTACCTACACACTCACACAAATATCAGTTTACACTGTCGCCAAGGGAGGTTAACACAGCGGCCTATCTAACTCAAGGAAAAATAACTCTGCCGGTTTATATATACACTCACGCACACATATATATACATCTTCACTTCATCTGTGTGACGTCAGACTGCGCGTACACTGCACGCGGCGAGTTCTTGTCAGCCAGCGTAGATAGATGCATTTTGACAAAAGATGTTCCGTTGGAAAGATGAAAAATTATCAATGATCCGGCCCATGCAGAGTGATGAAAATTTATACACAAATACTAAATTTGACGGTGAATGCAATCATGCATTCATTGGCATGCAAATCGCTGTGAATATTCCATAACAATATTAAATAGTCATCGCTGACAAGGAAACGGCTATTTCCGGCCATTGAAATATCACATCAGAGCATGCAATTTTCATCATTTTAGTTTGGGATGACCCTCCCGACCTTAATAGTCGAAAATTACAAGATTTACATAAAAATGGATGATACATCTAATAACACATACCAGAACAAACAAATACATCTACATAAAACGTGATTTGCGAGTCTACTTACGTCTGAAAAAGTCACTCTGTATCTCTGTGTAGGAAACGAATTTCAGAAACACGAGATGTACACTCGTAAACCGAGGAGGGAGAACTATATAAAGTAATCGGTCCCTTTTTTAACGCGAACTTGAAATATTCGGGAAATTTAACATCACGAGTACTGTAAACTTACTTAAATCGGAGACACAAAAAATAGTTGCCGAACAAAACAGCAAATATATTTCCGTTAAAACGCGGCAATCCGTACCGTAGTGACTAGGCATAACAACGTTATGAGAGGAATAAAAAGATGAAAAAATGAAAGCAATAAAGAGAAAATGAAAATTTGAAGAAAACAAAATGTTCCTACTTACCTCAGAATCCCAAGCTGTGTAAATCGAGATGTGGAGAGAAATGCATTCCATTGGATCTTATTTTTACACTTTGATGGAGTACAATCCTTTGCAATGAAGTGAATCCTATCGAAATCAACCTTTAATTAACTGCTTCTTTTTCATGAGGATGATACCATGGGAGATAACTCTCACCTTGCGCAGATTTACACGTAGCAACTTCTCGTCCTTGACTTGGGGACGTCAATTTGCAAGTACAGGGTGCATTTTTAATGACTGCAGTGTTCGAAAATACTGCCGGTACAAGTTGTGTATTTACCTATTATGTTGCATCAATTTTACAGAGGATGAATACAAAACTTGGACCGGCAATATTTTCAAACACTGCGCAGTCATTAAAAATACACTACACCTCAGAATTCGGAGTGGGACATTGGTAATCCAAACGCAAAAATCAGTCCAGGGCACTAAGAGTAGTAACATGTGTAAGGACTACGACTGAATTCAAAGCTAGCGAGCGCAAACAATTAAAAAGCCATAATTTTTGTCTCTTCTCTCCCCCAACATCTTAGTCTCTTCTCTCTCTCTCTCTCTCTCTCTCTCTCTCTCTCTCTCTCTCTCTCTCTCTCTCTCTCTCTCTCTCTCTCTCTCTGTCTGTCTCTCTCTCTCTCTATCTCTCTCTATTTCTCTTCTCCCCCCCCCACATCTTACCACACCTAACAAAAATTATCGTCATGCGCAGGATTCGAACCTCCATGGGATTTCGAATCCAACGCCTTAACCACTCCGCCATCGTGACTTGACATGTAGAAGAGAGTGGATTTAATTCCACTAATACACAACTCTAATAGACTAACTATCTCAGAACAGTCATACCATCTGATGGGAGGTGCCTTGGACAGAGTAGATCAAAAATCGCTATGGCGAAGGTAGCCTTTTGGCCAGATGAAATCCATAAACAGATATCAATTTCAACGACAAAAAAAGAGTGTTCTAACTTTTATATGGATGTGAAACGTGGACAACGAGCAGGCAAGCAGAAAAAACATGTAATGGTAGTGGAAATGTGGTTTCTGAGAAAAGCACAGTATTCGTCTCCGAATCCTGGGATAGGGCTTGGGGCGTCGTCTCTTCCCAGATAAGGGCGAACATCTGGGAGGATCGCGCTGAAAAATTCGTTGCTAACTGGAAAGGTAAAAGGGTAGATACACATTTCTTATCTGACTGCTGCTGGTTGCTCCCAGAATAGAAGAAAATGAAAAAGGTCAAGGATTCTTTCACACTTTTTATAGCTTATTGGGTATATATTGATAGTCCAGTGTGTTTATAGATCATCGGCACACGATGCATCTTCTCACAATGTGCACTTATATTTGTGTGCAGCAATTTTGCAGGACCATTTCAGACCACGATTAGTAACAAGATCAGCGTGGCCGAATGGACAAGAGCGTGGTTCTTAAACATCCGGTGTGCTGATGCCGAGGTAGCGGGTTCAGCCCCTACATCGGTCATTTGAACTAAAATGTGAACTACTCGCCCATTACTTGGGGACATAAACTGCAAGTACCTCAGAAGTCTGAGTGGGTTGCCTGATGGCGATGGGCAATGAAATAGGGAAAGCTAATCCACTCAAACATCAGTTAAGTACAATAGAAGTAGAAGCATGTGTACGGTCTACGCTTGAGTGAAATGTAAAAACATCCGTAGTTTGCCACAGACAACAATGCATATTCTCAACATATGGATCTATATTTGCGCTGCACCGGTATCCGTGGCGAAGGCGTTACGGACGCGATTCGTAATCCCGCAAACCCGGGTTAGAAACACAGCGATGCTGGCATTTTTTTTCGAAAAAGGGTACAGGTAACGGTCGTTCAGAAAGCAATGGCAAACTATTGAACGTAAAAATTGCCCAGGAATCACGAACAGCACAAATGCTGGGGTTGACTGCTACGTCCTCTGAAGGACAAGCAACTACATTACATATTTGCGTGCAGCCATTTCTGCAAGATCATCTGGGGCCATGGTTAACAATATTAATATGACGGTCAATGCTGAAGATCGACTTGAGGCTAAGACTGACAAGTCATGCAACGATAAAACATAATATATCTTCACGAGCAGGATATGAACCTGCGTGGGAATATCACTATTGGATTTCGAATCCAATACCTTAACCACTCAGCCATCGTGACATTAGTTCCACGCTGAATGTAATTTATTCCACTCAAAGGCAAACGTAATATGATTGTTAAAGTTAGTTGACTGCATGTCCTTTACATGTCAACCCAAGAATTTATTGAATGCGATAACTAGGCACTGTTATTTCAGTAGTTTACCGCTGATTTCTGAACGACCGAACGCTTCATACCATCGAAATGAACGCAAAGCGACCTGCTTGCTAATCGTTTGCAGCTGATGTCGGACTCTGGACTCTGTATGAAAAGACATATGACATTGTGCATCTCACTATCGCCTGAGCCCTGATCCACAGTGCCGGTTTAAATACAATGATTTTTGTTGAGGGCGGGGATGGGGTTGTGGTTGGGGTGATAATATGTATTCGTGCGGTAGAAGTGAATCTCTTTAGTCATCTCGGGAACTGCATTTGGGAAAGATACATTTGTGGCACGTGGAGACCCACGTGACCTCGTCTATGATCTGTCCTTTGCAGGGATTTTATTTTTAGTTGACCTGTTTTGCGTTTTCTGCCTTTGTACTCGAGAGTAGTGCACGCACGAGCTAGTTTGAGGATTGGCTATCCCTATCGCCATCAGACGAACCCACTCCGAATCCTTCTTTGTTGGGCTCGCTTGCTTTGAACCCAACTATAGTCCACACACGAGCTACTACTTATAGTGCACTGGACTGCATTTTGCGTGTGGATTTTTTTCCCCGCGTTTCCATCCTGTTTCAGGATATTGCGGTCAACACCAGCATCTTTCAGCTGTATGTTGATTCCTAGGCTAGATTACGCTCACCAGCACGCCACGTCTTTCTGAGCGACCGGCTTCATACTCTCATAAGTCACTGGCGCGACTCGAACCACTTCTAATTCTCGTGCGCTCACGTCAACCACGAGAGTTTCGGGGTTAACGGAGAAAGCTGCTTAACCCCTCGGCCAGGGGGCCGGCCTTGCGTGAGGATTAGCTTTCCCAATTACCAGTGTACCTCGCTCTCAATCGAACCAACTCGACTTCTGAAGAACTTGTAATTGACCTCATCGAGTCACGGACGAGAAGTTAACAGATTTATCCCAACTGACCGATGTATGGAATGGACCCACAACGCCGCGGTCACACGCGGAAATTTCAGCGCTGACACGTTAAACCTCTCAACCATGGCGACCGCCAATGAATTGACCGATGCTTCCAGGTCGACCCAGCGACAACTGCGGTGCTAGGAAACTGTGTGTTGCTGGGGCCCATACGGGGAAGCAAAGAATAGTAACACTGTTGCCTACCATGCATGTCGTAAGAGGCGACTAAGGAGGCTGTGGTTCCGTCGCCCTGCTACTGAGTGAGTGCGTGGCGCGACACTGTGAGCTGAGAGTTTCGCGTGGAATGCTTTTACATCTATCGGTGGTTGTTTGTAGTGTGAACTGCATGTTCGGAACGATGGCGGCCGACTGTTGCTGGATTGACTGGTTTGCCTTTTCGGCTCACGGGTGCATTTTTAAGGAGGCCTGGGAGTCACCGCTGGAGCTACGGAATTCGTGCTTTGTGCGGCACTTTCGGTGGGTCGTCCTGCGGAAGGAGACCAAGCCATATGGGATAAAACCCAGGTCAATGAAGTCGACGATGAACTGTATTTTTCATGGAGGATTTTTGTGTTGGCATTCTGGCGGCGGCATTATGCACAGTGTACCTGTGCAGGCTGTTGGCTTGCCGATACTCCTGTCTACTCCATTGTTCACATTGGGCAGTGAGGAGCATTTTATGTGATATTCACTGGCACAGGAACGGAGCCATATGGGAACGACCCGTTGCCATGAAGTTGGAACCACGACTAACTAACTAACTCGTCGCCTTAACTCCCCAGGAAATTCTGAAAATTTTCTGGCACAGCCTTGCGTTGATTTTCGATGGTATGAGCATCGGCCATTCAGAAACAATGACAAACCACTGAACGTAAAAATACCCTAGTAAATCATAATTAGCCAAAAATGTTGGGGTAGATTGCATTGTTCTGTAAAGGAAGTATAATTAACAACCTATTTTTATGCATATGTGTCGGAAAAATAATAATCGTCATCATACTATTGGAGGTCAGCGTGGCAGAATGGACGAAAAACACGCCCTTAAACTTCCGATGAGCTGATGGCGAGGAAGCGGGTTCAACCACTACACCTGTACAGTTAGACTAAAATATTGACTTCTCAACCTTGACTTGGGGACGTAAATTACAAGTACCTCGTAAGTCGGAGTGGGTTAGCTTGATGGCGAGGGACACTAATAACAGGGAAAGCTAATCCACACGGAAAAATTATTCCAGTACACTAGAAGTAGAAGCACGTGTATGGACTAAGCTTGAGTTGAAAGCGAACGACAGAAAAATAATAATAATAATAATAATAATAATAATAATAATAATAATAATAATAATAATAATAATCATATCATAATCATAATCATAATCATAATAGCCGGTCTCCCGGGCTAAGGGATTCACGTCTTTCTCCGTAATCCTGTATATCCACGTAAGGTAACGCAGCTGCGCGAGATTCGGTAGCGGATCGCGTTGCGTTGCTTACTTAAGGGGGTATGTGAGCCGGTCGCTCAGAAAGCAATGGCAAACTACTGAGCGTAATATTGCCAAGAAATCAGCAACAGCTGTAAAATGCTGGTGTTGACAGCGATGTCCTGTAAATAGGATATGCGGAATAATAATACTAATAATAATAATAATAGTAATAATAATAATAACATTGCCCGTGTTGGGTATTGGACCTGGAACAATGTCGTGACAAGCAAGGGCATTAACTCCTATGACAGTTCATAAACACACACAGTATTTTTGGCGATAAGAGAAGTGAGAAGAGGGAAGAAGGAGGAAGTAGATGAAACCACGGCTAAGGTAAGGTAATGTTGAGGAAACGACAAAACGTCCCTATAAACATAGTTGTCTCCCTTAGCAACTATTTTTATGCAGGCAACGTTGACCTATAGAAGTCGGGGGGGGGGGGGGGGGGGGGAAGAGAAAGGGGGGGGATGCGCTTCCGTTTGAACTTCCGGTGCGCTGATATTGAGGTACGCATTCCAATTCCTATATCGGTTGTAAGTTGGACTTAAAGTTTGTCTTCTCGTTCAGAAAGCAATGGTATACATTTTTATTGTCGCATACCCTGTTACACGACATTGCAATCAACACCAGCATTTTTCAGCTTCTGTTGATGTCTTGGCAAATTTTACGTTCAGTAGTTTGCCATTCCTTTCTGAACGATCGGCTCACATACCTCCGTAAGTAACCAACGCGAAGCAATCCGCCACCGAATTTCGCGCAGCTGTGTTTCATAGATGGGTATTCGGGATTACGAACAACGTCCATAACCCCTTCGCCAGGGAGCGCTGTAATGGTATTTTCCCTAACGTAAAATTCAAATCAATTAATGTAAACACAGAAGCCGCAAACAGTATGTTGCACGATTTATTGCCTGACATATTTCGCCGCATTGCGTCACTTGTATACTGAGTTATATATCATGAGAGGTGAATAATACTTAAAGTGAAAGATAATCAGATATTAAGATATAGTCACGGGTATTGTTTCGAATGTCAAACATTTGTTATGCCCACAGTAATTTAAACTAAGAACAAACGCAAGGATAAAGTATATTACAGACTTTATAGAAAACAAACGAATTAAATGGTTCGGACATTTGGTTAGAATGTAACAAGAGCAATCAGCGGCTAGAGCCTTCTGAGTACATCGGCATACAAGGTGAGAGTACGATCCAGGAAGAAATGACTGGATGGAGTAAAAGACATATTGGAGAAATTAAATATGACGCCAGTACAAGCAACACGACAAGCGAAACCCAGACAATGACATCTGCCTACTTTCTACGACGCTTCAGCGCAAAAGCAGTAGGACAAAAGAAGAATAGGAAGAAGTTTAAGGACAATGACTGCAGTTCAGTAGCTTTCTGCTCCTCTGACAGTTCAGAAGAACTGGTGGATTATCTCGGCTTGAAGAGAATGGTGCTGCGAGGAGTGACCAGAGGATCTGCCGACACTCAAAACGCCGAGGCCAAATGGACACATGATCAAACTGCTACAGGTACCACTGGTATTGGGCTTCTTCGCTGGCTGTTGCAGTTTAGGACGGAGCACGTATGTGAATGTCCCAAGTGCTGTGATTTCGGTTTTCGATTTAACTCAACTCTGCTCCTCTGATATAGGCATAGTTTCCACGGGGCCCGTAGTGCGACACAAGGTGTGTGTGTGTGGGAGGGGGGGGGTGTAAGGGGATATACAGTGACTGCAGCTGATTAAACTATTGAACCGAACTCCAAATCTTCTTCTTCTTCTTCTTCTTCTTCTTCTTCTTCTTCTTCTTCTTCTTCTTCTTCTTCTCTTCTTCCTCCTCCTCTTCCTCCTCCTCCTCCTCATCATCATCATCATCATCATCATTCTCCTTTTCCTCATCCTCTACCTCCTCCTCCTCATCTACCTTACTCTCATGCACTTTCGCTTCTCGCTGTACATATCTCACATGAACACGCCCACTACTTGTTTGCCTAGTCCAGTCATGCATTACCGCGAAGCATACATACGCCCAAACCTATACATGTCTTTATTCAGTCTGTAACCCCCCATTGTAAGGTGAATAATTGTGATCCGTCTTCTGTTTCTTTCGCTTGTATTCCCCATCGAGGCATAGACACACAACGGACTCACCCAAGCTCGCCGATCCTTATCTACCCCATGCAGCCCCGCCTATGTCCTCCCTATATTAATCATTTCTGTTTGACTTCTCTTCTCCATTGCGGATGTTCTCGCCATGCTGTCTCTAGAAGCGCCATCTGTCCTCTTGGTTGACTTGATTATTATTGTTTCTCTATCTTTGAATATGTTCACGATTGGTTGGACTTGTACGTCATGTGACCGTGTGATACTATTCTTTATTTCTCTTTAGTGTCCTGTTATTCATAGGCGAACTATGATCTGTGTTTGTCAGTAAAGAAGTGTCGTCGTTGGGCTGAATCTGTACCTTTTTTATAAGCTCCTCTTTGTCCCATAGATTGTCTTTACATGAAAATTCGTTAACTTCTTATTCTCCTCCCCCGTGTACGAGTTTTTGTGCTGTTTTTTTGTTTGTTTGTTTGTTGTTTTTTCCATTCCCGTGCACACTGTGGGATAGTACCTTCTGCAGAATGTTCCACTTTCTGTTTGCAACCATTGTCTACTTCATCATCATCATCATCATCATCATCATCATCATCATCATCATCATCATCATCATCATCATCATCATCATCATCATCATCATCATCTGCCATGCCGATAAGCGTGGGTGGTCATGTTTCACCATCTCACAAGATCACCAGAGTCGTGGATCAGTTCTATGTTCTTGTCTTGATTATGCCATGTGGCCAAGCCATCTAAATATTTATCCCCCCAACCTTGTTAATTGTCTCTAAGTTGTCTAGTTTATTTCTTCTTATAACGTGTCCAAAACCAAAAACAAAAACATCTCGACTGTCTACGTCTAATTTCTCTAATCAAGTCACGGGTGTCATTTCTTTAATTCACTCGTGTCATAAATATAAATGGGCGTATTGTTCTCGACACTCCCTTACAGAAAACATTGGCCGAAATCTTAGGGTCTTTACCTGCTCGGCTTACCATACCTTTCAATTTGAAGAACAGAAACACCCTATTTAACTCATTATTCTATGGCACGCCGTAAATATCAGATTTATGTCTCACGCCCCAGTTATTATTCATATTTAATAGTTTATGTAGCGACGTGAACAGCCTACGCAACTATTTGTGCCATTCCGTGTTGGCTGTTCGGTATATTTCTCATCCAGCATTGCCTCGCCCAATATACGCACACAGTTCGGATAGTTAGTTACACGATAAACATTATCTGTAAATCAAAAACGAAATATCTCTCGCCTTTCCTGTGCCAAACCGAAGAGAGACACGCACTATTTAATCTATTAGTAACAACTATACACCTGGCTTCACTATCGTAGGCATACTGTCACAGTTAACGCTTGTTAAATAACGTTTTGTTTGTAAGCATACATTATTTTCTGATACGTTTGCTATCTGTAAAATTGTATTCTATATAACTGGAATAAGTACTTTGTTTTAGGGTGTGATCCTATCTAGACTCGAGAAATTAAAACTAATGTTACTAAATATGGAAATAAATATGTTTTTTGACAGCGTGGTCTGCTGGCAGATATTACAAGTTAACTAAGTGACATTTTCCTGGTGACATTGTGGGATTATAGAGTGATTGTGAATTTATTTACCGAGCAGAAGCACAATCTTATACAAGATTAGAAAGGTGAGTTTCAAGTTGTGTAAAAAACACATTCTTGGTTAAATTGTTTTAGAAATTGTTTGATTGCTTAGTTGTTTGGTTGGTCGGTTAGTTACTCGGGTAGTCGTTTTAGTGGTTTACTTGTCTAGTTGGTAGGTTAGGTACTTTTTTGGTTGTTTAGTTGTCTGTTTGTTTAGCTGTTTGGTTGGTCGGTTAGCTACTTGGTTGGTTACTTACTTATTTTGTTGGTCGGAAGTTACTTCATTGGTATTTCAATTTTTAGTTGTTTAGTTGTTTGGTTATTAAGTTGTTTGGTTATTTACTTGTCTGGTTGTTTAATTGTCTGGTTGGTCGGTTAGTTACTTGGTTGGTTACTTAGCTGTTTGGTTAGTCGGTTAGTTACTTGGTTGGTTACTAAGCTGTTTGGTTGGTCGGTTAGTTACCAGGCTGGTTACTTAGCTGTTTGGTTAGTTAGTTGTTTGGCTGTTTGGTTGTTTAATTGTTTGGTTTGTCGGTTAGTTAATTGGTTAACTACTGGGTTGGGGAATCCCCTGGCTTACCCGGTGGCGACTAGTAAGTCTCAAAGCACTGATATACAAAGAATCTGAGTTCTGATGAGGCTGTGCATCTATGGGAGTTGATCCAGATGGAGATACTGTTCTCCTGACCCGTTACACTAGTATCACCTCCAGGAAACCGTGTATCCGAGCTCTCCTTTCCCTGACCAAGTTCACAAACCGGTAGGGTGTTCAAGGCCGGTACTGAAACTTCCCATCTGTGGAGAGACATATTAGGATGCAATCAGATCACGATTCAATCCAGCGTGTCCGAACTGGCCGGCATTTGACCTCGACTGGTGACGTTTCTTCCACGGGGTTTAGGTATTGTCCACACACTCCAACCCAATTCTTCTTTGTCTTTTCGCTTAAATCCTTCATTGGGGCAAAGGGCCCCAACTAACCCATGCCAAGCAGACATCTTTTGTTATCCTCTGCAGCTCCATCCATGTTCTTCCTCATTTTTCATCTCTATCTTTAATTATCTTCCCCTTGTAACCGTTAAGGCTCCCGCTATTTCGTCCGCCTTGTGGCTTCCAGTCAAAGAAGCATCAAGTTATACTATCCTCGGGTTTTCTCAATGTGTGTCCTATCCAGTGTCAGCTTCTTGTCCTCACTTCTTGATTCACTGGAATTTGTTTGGTTCTCTCCATGAGCTCCACAGTGATGATGTTATTAGACCATTTTAGTCTCACTATTCTGAGCAGGCATGCATTCATGTAAGCTTGTAGTTTATTAATAATTTCTACTCACTGCCCAGAGCAAATTGTCTTGGAGTTTTTAAATCCAAACTAGATGGCATCTGTATGACATAAAGTAACATCCCCTTCTTCGCCGCATTTTACTTGTTCAGCTGAGGAGAAAAATAAAACGTTTAAAAGGCAAACGGGTCAACTTCCTTCCACCGGGTTTTATCCCATATCGCTCGGTTTCTTTTCACACGGCGTGCGTTTCACAAACCGCAAACTCCGTAGTGCCTGCGACCACCCCCAGGAGTCACCGAGAACATCGCAACGACGTGACCCGGAATCGAAGGCACAACCTTCGGAGCGAGTGGAAGGCGACGCAACCACGTGGCCTAAGAACATTGAAAGATCTCTGTTTAAATCTTGTGACCAACTGACTTGACTTCAACCAACTACAGAAATCAGCTACTCGACATTTAGTTGATTGATACTCATTTCTGAGACATATAGGATTGCTGCATAGACCATGTACGGTTTCCGCCCAAATTCCATAGTCGTGAATTTATGTGGATGATAGACCTGGTAAACGATGACAAGAGAAAATTCTATTGACAGTCAAGAAAAGTATAGAAAGACATCACAGAAGATACTAAATGATGAAACAAACTGTTGAAAGTTAAGACAAGTATAAGAGAACATCATAGAGGACACTAAATGATAGAACAGACTGTTGACAGTTAAGACAAGTGTAGGAGAACATCATAGAATACACTAAATGCCAGGACAGACTGTTGACAGTTAAGAAAAGTATATGAGAACACCATAGAAGACACTAAATGATAGAACAAACTGTTGACAGTTAAGACAAGTGTAGGAGAACATCATAGAATACACTAAATGCCAGGACAGACTGTTGACAGTTAAGAAAAGTATATGAGAACACCATAGAAGACACCAAATGATAGAACAAACTGTTGACAGCTGGGAAAATAATTTTGGAATGAGACAACGCTTGTTGAAATGTACCCGATTCTAGAATAATTTTATGGCAACGTAAAACACTGCCAACTTTAATAGTAATATCTAGGGGACAAAAATTAGAAAGCTGGAGAAGAAGAAGCAGAAGAGGACAGGGGAGGGGAGGGAGGAGGGGAAGAAGAGGAGGAGAGGGAAGGGAAGGAAGAAGAAGCGGAGGATGTGTAAGAAGAGGAGATGATAATGATGATGAGGAGGAAGAAGAAGAAGAAAAAGCTGAAGAAGAAGAAGAAGATGATGATGATGATGATGATGATGATGATGATGATGATGATGATGATGATGATGATGATGATGATGATGGTGATGAAAAGAGGTGAAGGAGAATAATAATGATGAAAATAACGAAGAGAAAGAGTAGGTGATTTGATGACCACAGGTAAACTATTAAGGTTGTCAACATTCATAACACACCCACTAATTTTCCCAACATGTATAACTTATTCCACATATCACATATTTCGCAAAACAGAGATGTTTTACCAGCACTCTATCTGTGTATGCTAATTTGTCTTGTGTAGAACGCATGTTTATCTCTTCCCACCCCACCCCACCTCCTCTCTCTCCCCCTCTCTCTCTTTCTCTCTCTCTGGTCGCTCTCCTCTCATTCCCTCTCCCTCCCTTCCCACAGCTGCCATAAATGTTTAGAATTCACACACGAATCTGCAACACCCAAAAAAGTTCTAATTAAATAGAAGGTTATAATATTACCCGCCAACCTCCCCGCTGACATTTACTTTGGGCGGGTTTGCATAGTTCACAAAAACATTCACCCATATACAAACACACACATGACTTCTCATGAATCCTGGTCACAGTTCAAAGGTGAACTGGTCTATTATGTCAATAGGGTGGTTCAGTTTTCGGCCACGAAGACACTATCAGGAGATCGTCTTTGTGAAGTTTATGGCCAGGCATGTCAAGATTTCATTCATTCATATGAAAATTTGCACCTGTGAGAGTAAAACATGAAACATGGCTAAGCTAGTAGAATATATATAGCTTATCGATGTACAGAGAGAAGGTTGTATGTTCAGCCAGTTTCTATTTTCATAAGATCAGGAACTTACAGTTCTTATAAAATAAAAAAGAAGTCGAAATCTGGAACTTTCTCACATATATATGCCTAACTACAAACACCAAACTACCCATCCACTCACCCACATCGATTTATCTTCCAGCCCACCCAAAGCCATCCTACCTGGTGACCCATCCACCCAAACTTATCTACCTACCCACCCAAGCCTACGTACTTACATACCTATTCAAAACTACCTGACTTTTTACTTAACACCCACTCACCTACTATCTACCTGCATATCTACATTCCGTATACCGACCCAAGATCCGCTAATCTTCCAACCAATCTACATACCCAAAACTCTATCTGTCAACCTATCTACATACCTAAAACCTACTCAGGTTCCAACCTATCTACATACCAAAAACCCACTCACCTTCCAACCTGTCTACCTACCAACACCGACCTGCCTACCCATGCATTTCTATCATACCTAACTCTATACATACATGCATACTTATGTATCAACAAATCATCAATTTCTATCTATCTACCCGAAAGCCATCAACCTATTTCCTCTATCTATATGCCATCTAACTGAAACGTACCTACCTTCCTAAATACAACTGCCTAACTACCAACCAACCTACCCACCCAAACTTACCTAGCAAACTGCCCATTTAAAACTACCTACTCACATGTCCAAACCAACCTATCAATCTTTGCATTCAAATTAGCAATCTGTCCATTCAAACTAGCAATCTATTCATTCAAACAAGCAAACTATCCATTCAAACTATCGATGTATCCATTCAAACCAGACTTCCTACCTACTTGTCCACCTATCTACCCAAACACACACACAACTCACACGTCTACCTACCTACCAAAACCTTCTCACCTATCCGAGACCCACCCACCTACCTGCATTCCTGCTTGTGTATATACATGTCTACCTACCTATCTAACACCCACTCTCCCAGTTGTCTACCTACCCACCAAAACTCACCCACCCACCAACCCACACCTAACTACTTATCTACCTACTCAGATCTATTACTTTCCTACCTACCACCCCCTACAAAAGCCAACATACCTAGGTAACACTTTACTTACACAAAACCCAGGCACTTACATAACAACTTACCCAAAAATCCACCCACCTAGCTACTTGCCTAATTGCTACAAACCTGTCCATCCAAACCCAACAACCCATAAACCTACCTATCCTCGCCTACCCACTGGCACACATACCTGCCTGCCTACCTACCTACCTACCTACCTACCTACCTACCTACCTACCTACCTCCATACACACTCACACAAACTTACCTAACCCACTACAACTCACCCACCAACATACCTACCCTAAATCCACTTATGCTGTCGATGTAGGGTAAAATATAAGAGGTCTATAGCTTTAAAACTGCCGATGACCTAACGGCGGGGTAGCGGTATCAACCCATGCACCGGTCGTTTGGACTTCAAAGCTGTCTTCTCGTACAGAAAGCAATGGCAAACTACTGAACGTAACACAGCATAGACAATTAAACCAGAGTTTGAGGTTGATTGCAACGTCCTGCAGTAAAAAATGAAATTAAAAACAAAAAACTACCTACCCGTCTGCCTACCCAAGACATATCTACCCCCTACCCATAACCTACCCTCATATGATACATACATCCAACTACCTACCTGTCTGCCTACCCAATACATATCTAACCCCTGCCCACAATATACTCACATACTAACATCCAAGTACTACCTGTCTGTCTACCCAAGACATATCTAGCCCCCTAACCATAACCTACTCGCATACATACATCCAACTACCTACCTCTCTGCCTACCCAAGACATATCTACCCCCCCCCCTTTTCACCCACAACCTACCCACATACTTACACCCCTGCCGCAGAAAGATATATATATATATATATATATATATATATATATATATATATATATATATATATATATATATATATATATATATATATATATATGTGTGTGTGTGTGTGACACTGAAGTGAATGGATATAAGAGAATTAGTCCTAACCTCTATAACAATTTCTGCGGTAACGTATTGACAACTGTAATGCCGTGATCTAATGTGTTATAGGCCAGGCTAACATTACGAATGCAGTAATTATCCGTTATCAAATGACAGCTGTTTGCCACAATCCAAACACAATCACTTCAGTTTTAATTTGAATCTCAACTTGTAGTGTTTCACTTTGAGGATGTTGTCGCATACATTGTTGTAGAAAGTTGTTGAGACAACTTGCAAACAAATAACAAACGCGAAGTATAAGACAGCTTTACAAAGTACAATTACAGAAAAATACGATGTTGCGCGACACTCCTTAACCAGCAAACAAAAATAAGAAAACATAATGCTATGTTAACAACGGAGAAGACAGTCTAGTGTTTATGTTTTAATTTCATCATTTGAAATCGGCAGCAGCTTTTATTTCGAGGCATTTGCAGAAAGTATGATACTCGAGAATTCACAAAAATCCACTTTTAACATTGCACACCTTTAGAATGCAATTGGTGCATCAATTAATGTTTCTTATCCAGCGCGATATATATCGGCATGTCTTTTCCTAAACAACCGTCATTTCACAAAAATCATGTTTGTAGGAATGTTACTCTTGGCGGTCATTCTCTCCACCCGTGTTAGGCTCAATATGTGTGTTTTCGTTTCATTTGCTTGAGGACTTGGTCATTAGAAACAACATCCTGCATCCGCTTGCTCAAACACTTGATTCAAGTTGTGTACATGAATGCTCTTACTGTAATCCGCCGAGACAGCGGCCTGCCCTGATCTTCCATTCTTCTTTAAACTAGAAATCGTGTAATTTCATAGGTGATATTCGGCACTTGCATTTCCTCGCACTAGGGTGAGGCGTATACCCTCCCAAATGCGCTAATCCGCCCGAAGTCGTTGGCATAATGAGAGGTGTCTGTTTTGGTGAGCACCGCACTACTACTTGTACTGCTTTGTACTTATCAAACAAAAGTACATCGATATTTTGTACTACTCTTGCTGTAAAAAGATACAAGTGACGTGATATAGTGTACCGCTATTGTCCATCCATTCATCGTGTGCCATGCCGATAAGCGTGGGCGGTCATGTTTTGCCAACTCACTCAATAACCAGAGTCGTGGATCAGCTCCGTGTTTCTGTCTCAACCATGCCACGTGGCCAAGCCATCCAGGTATTTACATCTCGGTCTTCCCCTTGGTCTCTTCCCTTCGATCTTGCCAGTTGTCACCAAGTTCTCCAATTCATTTCTTCTCATAACAATTTTGACTGTCTACGTCTAATGTCTCTAATCAATTTACGATCTTCATTTGTTTCTCGAAGGACTTGTTCATTGGTTTTTCTGTCTGTCCATGGTATTCTTTGCATGTTCCTCTGAAAATACATTTTCACAGCCATTAGAGTTTTTTCAGCTTGTCTGCTCATTGTCCACGCTTCACATCCATACACAAGTACAAGATCTATGTATCACACATCAACACTCTTTTTCTTGTTTCAATTGATATCTTTTTATTGTCAGTATGTTTTTCATCTTGCAAAAGGCTACCTTCGCAATGGCAATTCTTGTTCTAATCTCTTCAAGGCATCTCCCACCAGTTGTTATGACTGTTCCGAGATAACTGTACCGATTCACGTGTTTAAGAATATGCCCATTTACTTGTGGTATTTCCTTCTTCCCAGTGACGACTATAATCTGTGTCTTCTTACAATTCAATTCTAACCCTAGTTGTTCACTGTGTGCAATAACCGCATCTGCTAAGTGTTGCAAGTCCTGTTCATTGTTTGCAATCAAGACTGTATCATCTGCATATCTAATGTTATTGATGTATCTTCTCCCAATGTTGATTCCTTCCATATCTTCTATATTTCTGAAAATATTTTCACTGTACAGGGAAAAAAGATCTGGAGACATTACACATACCTGTCTCACACCTCTCTTAATAGGCTGATATTGACCTACTTCATTATCAATTCTTATGGCAGCTTGTTGTTTCCAATATATGTTTTTTACAAGTCTAAGGTCTTTTCCATCAATTTGTAGATCTTCAAGCATCCTTATCATGTCGACATGTCTCACTTTATCGAAAGCCTTTGTGTAGACAATAAAGCAAAGGTGTATATCTTTGCTTACTTCTATAGAACGTACAATTACTGTTCTCAGTATATACACAGCATTTACTGTACCCTTGCCTTCTACAAACCCACACTGTTCTTTTCCTATTTCAGGTTGTATTTACTTCCTAACTCTTTGCATGATAATTCTTTGCAAAATTGTTATTCATACATCCTTATGAGGCTACGCATAGACAACAACAACAAGAATATATGCAGTAAACACGCAAGGAAATATGCACACACCAACACTGCCTGACTCATTATTACTATTAATACTAATTATTGACATAGCGATTGTTATCAGCGAAGAGAGATATACCGTTCTACATATAGGGGAATGATTAGTGCGCTAGGATTGTCATTATTACTATTTTTAGGGGGGCATGTTGTGTGCAGAGATAGTGGTCAAATAGCTTGCAAGTGTCTATGTTGGTTGTTTCGTTTTTTGGTCTTTGTGATCCGTTGTGGCTCCTGAGTACGGTAATCATGTTTTATGTAAGTCTATCCTAGGCTTCAGGACATGTAATTTGTTTAATCATTTGCTGTGTCTTGCATTATATTAAACAGCAGATAAGTGCGGCTTGTAGCACTTAGATATAGGACTTTGTGAATTAGTTTGGCCTTAGTGAAAGAAAACCCGCGCTGTGGCTTCGGGGATAGTGAAAAACTGCGGTTCCTCGATATACTATGATCGCACGTACTGAAATGATGTTTTACCAAGGAAGACCGGGTTATAATTCGCTTGGTGTACTCGCATTATCTGTGTCTTTCCCCTATATATTGCTAAATGTTAATGTCGGGACCTGTGATCATGTCTGTTCAATTTATCTGGCATCTGATTTCGTGTGTGGGACAGGAGGGCAATACCGCCTGCGTAGTTCAGACAACAAACTGCTGTGTCAGAGGCCATTGAATTCCGTTTCTCCTGGTAGTTACTGCTGTCTTCATAATCCAGTCTATAGTCCTTAAGAATAATAAAGGTAACAACGGGTAAGCTTGTCATATTTCTGCTCTTATTTCAAACTCCTCCATGACAAACTATACAATTCATGTCTTGATATGGTACTTTTGTTAAGTTAATGATCTTCTGTGGTATTCTATAGTGCCTCATCAATTTCCAAAGGGATTGCTGACGAACACTGTCAAAAACATTAATCAACCCAACAAGACGGTTAGTCTACCTGCAAGTATCTATCTCAGATTTTCCTTTATCAGGGAACCTTTAAAAAAGGCCTGGCTTCATATTTTGGACAATGCCTAAAAGAACCTGTTGCCAGAGTGTAAACAGGCAACACAGTCGCGAATCAAAAGGCTGTTCAATGGGAACTGCCGGGAATTGTGCTCTACGTGTTTCAGATGTATTGACCTCAAACGTGGCTTTAGAAATGGCAGTTTTCATGTCTCAGGCAGGTTGCCAACATAAGTCCTCTATGCCATAAACACTGTGCTGTGAATACTTTACTTGAACTAAGATTACCTACACAAGACAACTGGATGTATATGAATATCTCTCTCTCTCTCTCTCTCTCTCTCTCTCTCTCTCTCTCTCTCTCTCTCTCTCTCTCTATATATATATATATATATATATATATATATATATATATATATATATATATATATATATATATTTCCACATCGTCAGTCGTATAAGGTACATGGTGGTGGACGCACTCGGGGGTGATGTGATCAGTGTCACACAGACTGCCTTCACTTCCCCAGACATAATCTGGTACTAAGTTGGAACGAACTGCCGAGTTTTAAACTATACCCTCCTAGGTGGGGATTCTTCTTCTTCTTCTTCTTCTTCTTCTTCTTCTTCTTCTTCTTCTTCTTCTTCTTCTTCTTCTTCTTCTTCTTCTTCTTCTTCTTCTTCTTCTTCTTCTTCTTCTTCACCATCCTTGTAATCGTCATCATCATCATCATAATCATAAGCATCATCATCTTCTTCTTGTTCTTCTCTTCCTCTTTTTCTCTGTGTGGGTAGGTAGGTATGTAGATAGGTGGGTGAGTGAGTGGGTTCTGTTTAAAAGCAATCTTTATGAGAGTTACATACTTGTGTATTTGCTTGTAAGGTATTAAGTAGCGTGTGCTAGACATTAACCATTATCTATGTATTCTAACTGAAATCAAACTAACAATTTGTGTTAATTATTGTTTATTCTCCTTCAAGGTATTAGAGTTTAAGCTGAACGTTGCCGGCATCACGGACCCAGAGATTCGAGTAGCTCCAAGGAGAAAGAACAATGTCGGTTGAGGATCTTCTAATACATTTTCAGTACGGCGATGATGATGATAACTTCAGACAGGATAAACAGTACTACTTTCCTGGCGAGGAGATGAGGGGGATAGTGTCCTTACACTTGAAAAGTTCTCAGAAAGTGAAAGGACTGACGATTCATTTTCTGGGGACGGCGACGGTGTCCTGGGAGGCCACAAATAAGAAACGGGTAAGTTGTAGCTGAAGTCAGTTAGCCAAGCGTGTACACACATACACTTTGACACACGTGCAACCAAATGTGTACACACATACATGTTCACATACGTCCAGCCAAGTGTGTACACACATAGATTTTCACCTACGTCCAGCCAAGTGTGTACACACATATACTTTCACACACGTGCAACCAAATGTGTACACACATACATGTTCGCATACGTGCAACCAAGTGTGTACACACATAGATTTTCACCTATGCGCAGCCAAGTGTATACACACATAGATTTTCACCTATGCGCAGCCAAGTGTGTACACATATATTTTCAAATACGTGCAGCCCAGTGAGTACACACATACATGTTCACATATGTGCAGCCAAGTGTGTACACACATACACTTTAACATACGCGCACCCAAGTGTGTACACACATACATTTTAACATACATGCAGCCAAGTTGTGCACACATACATTGTAACATACGTGCAGCCAAGTATGTACACACATACATGTTAACATATGTGCAGCCAAGTGTGTATACACATATATTTTAACATCCGTGCAGCCAAATGTGTACACATATACATTTTCACATACGTGCATCCAAGTGTGTACACACATACATTTTAACATACGTGCAGCCAAATGTGTACACACATACATGTTCACATACGTGCAGTCAAGTGTGTACATACATACATTTTAACATACGTGCAGCCAAGTGTGTACACACATACATTTTAACATACGTGCAAAGCTTGAGGTGAATAAACAGACAGACTGATAGACAGAATGATAGACCGATAGACATGGAACGAGCTGCAAGATAGCAAAAGATAGGATAACTTGACCTGAATTGGTTGGGCATCGACGCTAAAATAAAGGATACAAATTAGAAGTACAGGAAGAAATAATTGTTAATACCCGAGTGGACCCAGCACCATATATCTTAATACGCTTGAAGGCGTGAAAATGGGATCCGTTCATATGCATGGTGCATTTTTAATTACTGTGTGGTGTTGGAAAATATATTCCGGTCCAAGTTTTGTATTCACCCTCTGTAAAGTTCATGCAGCATAATAGGTAAATACAAAACTTGGAATGGCAATATTTTCAAACACTGCACAGTCATTAAAAATACACCCTGTAAATATCCAGTTGTCTTGTGTAAGTAAACAAGTTCAAGGTAAAGTGTACACAGCACGACGTTTATATCCAACTGGATTTCTGTTGACAACCTGCCAGAGACATGAAAACCGCCAATTCTAAAGCCATGTTTGAAAGTCAATACACATTGATATTGTGATTAGACCTCTTGCTCGTCACCATACAGGTCCAGAAATGAACAGTCTGGTGCGGCACCACAGGATTGCATTTCTACTATATAGAGTTTGAGGATAAACTAACCTTCTATTAGTACAGTGGTTCTCAACCTTTTTTGGCCCGTGCCCCCCTTCACCATATTTTTAGTACGTCATCCCCCCCCCCCTCACCATATTTTTAGAACGCAATCTCCCCCCCCCCCTTCGTATTTCCTCTCTAAAAATTCCCCCCTGCCCCTACACAGTGTACGTAATAATTTAAGCTAAATTTAATAGCACATACTAAAACAAGTCTAGACATCTACATAAAACGTGATTTGCGGATCTACTTACGTTATAAAATGAATTTCAGAAGGGTGATACGTACAGAACCATAAAGTATGAAGGGAAAAACAATATCAATTAATCGGTTCTTGTATTAACGCAATCTAGAAATAATCTTAATTCCCCCCTGAAAACCCTAAAATCCCCCCCCCCCCCCCCCCCCCCCGCTGGGAGAATCCCCACCGGTTGAGAACCACTGTATTAGTAGGACCGGATAAGTTAAAATTAAAAAAAAGAAATGTGTAGAAATGTAGAAACAGAGAGAAAGCTAACGCTCCAAACCAACTCATTATACAGTGACCCAGTATACTTGAAGATCTACACATTCACACTCATACGGTAGTAAATTACATGGGGTTTTTTATTTACAAGATAGGACTCCTAAGTTATGAACATGTTTAGTTTTTATCAGCCCATTTCTGTGAATCGAAGAAGTATTATCAGCAGCAGAAACGCAAGAAGAAGAAGAAGAAGAAGAAGAAGAAGAAGAAGAAGAAGAAGAAGAAGAAGAAGAAGAAGAAGAAGAAGGAGGAGGAGGAGGAGGAGGAGGAGCGGGAGGAGGAGGAGGGGTAGGAGGAGGGGAATGAGGAGGAAGAGGAGGAGGAAAAGGAGGAGGAAGAAAGGGCAGCAGAAGCAAAGGAAAACGAAAATGAAGACAACGACGACGATAACTAAGAAGAGGCTGAAACAGAAAGACAAGAAGCAGAAACAGCAGCAGAAGCAGAACAACAGCGACAGAAAGAGAAGCAGAACAACAGCGACAGAAAGAGAAGCAGAACAACAGCGACAGAAAGAGAAGCAGAACAACAGCGACAGAAAGAGAAGCAGAACAACAGCGACAGAAAGAGAAGCAGAACAACAGCGACAGAAACAGAAGCAGAACAACAGCGACAGAAACAGAAGCAGAACAACAGCGACAGAAACAGAAGCAGAACAACAGCGACAGAAACAGAAGCAGAACAACAGCGACAGAAAGAGAAGCAGAACAACAGCGACAGAACAGAAGCAGACAACAGCGAAGAACAGAAGCAGAACACAGCGACAGAAACAGAAGCAGAACAACAGCGACAGAAAGAGAAGCAGAACAACAGCGACAGAAAGAGCAGCAGTAGTAGTTAATAGTTAGAAGTAGTATAAGCAGGATCACAAGCACATGCAGAAGCAGGAGCAGTCGAGGAGGAGGAAGACGACAACGAAGACGATGATGATGATGAAGAAGAAGAAGAAGAAGAAGAAGAAGAAGAAGAAGAAGAAGGAGGAGGAGGAGGAGGAGGCGGCGGAGGCGGCGGCGCCTAGACCGTTACCCGTTATCTGGACTACATAACTATGACGTGTCCTCATTGGTCCTCACTTGCAAACCCCGACAGGTCTACCAGGCTTCAGAGATCCACCTGGAATCAGCAAAACCCCTGTTGGACATTGGCTACGATAGCTCCATTGAACTCAAGCCCGGCCTCCACCAGTTTGGGTTCAAGTACCTGCTGCCTTCAGACATCCCCTCCACTTTCAACGGAATCTACGGACAAATCACTTATCTAGCAAAGGTAAGTACTCTTTTTGCGTTACTTTCAACGTAGTCTACGGACAAATCACTTATCTAGAAAAAGTAAGTACTCTCTTTGCGTTACTTTCAACGAAGTCTACGGACAAATCACGAATCTAACAAAAGTAAGTGCTCTGCTTAGTTACTTTCAACGGAGTCTACGGACAAATAACTTATCTAGCAAAAGTAAGTACTCTCTTTGCGTTACTTTCAACTGAGTCTACGGACAAATCACGTATCCAGCAAAAGTAAGTGCTCTGCTTAGTTACTTTCTACGGAGACTAAGGACAATTAGTAAATGTAGCAAAGGTTAAAAAAAATTATCTGTGGTTTTGATATTAATAACCTCGATTCATTATCATCTCAGTCCGTAACCCCTAAATAGCATCATAGAAGAGTCATGCTCGAAACATAAACCAGTTCTGTATCGCTGCCACAGAAACACGCATTCATTCATTCAGTAGCATGTCCTTTGCAGAATCCCGCTCCCATAACAACCTTCTGGAAAACCTCTCGATCATAAACAAGATGCCCCGCGTCCGATACACCCATCTGAAGATCATCCGCCACATCCTGCACCCATCTTCTCTTTGGCTTTCCTCTTCCCAGACATATACCCCTCATTATTGTTCTCTCCAAACTTTCGTATCGTTTCAAGTGACCAACATATTTTAATTTTCTTTGTTTTATCGTCTTTGATAGCCAACCTTCTTCAGTATTCAGCTCTTGAAGTATGGATGCATTTGTTCTTTTCTTTACCCAAGATATTCTTAGAACTCAGTCTATAACATTTATATTCAAAGGCATTTATGCGCTGTTCAGCTTGTTTAGTAAGTGTCCAGGTCTCACAGGAGTATGTTGCAATGGGAAAGATGCATGCTCTTAAAAATCTACTTCTTTGTAGTTCTAACTGTCCCACTCCATAATTTATTCAGTTGCTTTAATCTTTGAAGAGCAATTGATAGTCGTCGTTTAATTTCTTTCATTGTGTCACCGTTACTGGTAATCAATCACCCAAGATATTCAAAATTTTCCAACACCTCCAATTGTTCCTCATTAACATATATTTCTTTCTCTATAGTAGTTTTATCTGTATGCATTATCTTTGTTTTTGCTATGTTAAAATATAAGTTGCTGATTTTCACTATTCATTTGGGTTGAGGCTATTAGGTTTCCTATACCATTCTGTATTGTGGATAGTAATACTGTATCGTCAGCATACCGAATCACTGGTATGTCATGACCACCGTTATTTAGGGCATCATATAGCTCCCTGTTTATATCATCTCTTACATTTCTCATTATATTATCGGCGTACAGGTGAAACAAATAGGGTGACAGCACGCAGCCCTGACGGACTCCTTGCTTGATGTCAAACCAATCTGATGTCTCGCCATCTATTCTAACCTCTGCTTGTTGGTCTAGATAGAGCATTTTTATGAGTTGTATTAAATGTGATGGAAAACCCATATTCCTATGGTTTTCCCAAAGTTTCTGATGTTGTACACAGTCAAATGCCATTGAATAATCCACAAAACATGAGAGTAGGCTTACATTAAATTCTCTGCACTTCTCTATTATTAAACGCATGTTGAGAATGTTATCTCTTGTTTCTCTTCCTTGTCTAAATCCAGCTTGAACCACGTTAATTTCTTCTTCCATTTTCTTACGAAGTTTTCCCATTATGATTTTTAGTAGAATTTTACTTGCATGACTGATCAGCAGGCTTGTCCATGGGACATATTTTTCTGTCCCATCCCATCCCATCCCATGTTAATTTATGCCTGTCCCATCCCATATCATCCCAGCCCATGGGACATTTCCCATGGGATTCCCATGGGAATAACATTCCCATGGTCAAGCCTGCTGATCAGGGCAACAGTTCTATAGTTGGTGCATAATTTCAGGTTGCCATTTTTGGTATTGGAATGAAGATAGTTCTCTTCCAGTCTTTTGGCCATATACCATATTTCCATATCTTTTTACATAATGCGTGATAGATTTGTATGCTTTCTTCTCCTCCCGCTTTAATTAGCTCAGCTAGTATCTCATCACATCCAGGTGATTTACCATTCTTCAGGTTCTTTATTGCCCATGCAATTTCATCTAATGAGGGTTCAGGTTCTGTCTCTGCTGTCATTGGCTCATGTATCTCATTCATATCCTCCACATATACATTCCACTGCAATACTCCTGCCAACTTTCTAGAAGAAACACGCATACGTGGGGAAAATAATATTCCTGTCCACTCTTTGAAAGCGACCATGAACCAGCCAAGGCTGTGGTCAATGACGTGAGGCGAGTTCGTTGTAGGGGCAGATATCTCTAACAATACTTAGAACTCTGTGAGATGGCGTTGGTAGGTAAGGGCGTCATATATATCCGAAGTCTATCCCACCTTATGCTGCCTTGCGGGGTCCACCTCTTTAGACAAAGAGTGGCGAAGCTGATCTGTTGACAAATCAACGGAAGGCAAAGGAAAACAATTTTGCATCTCTTTAGCACATTATGATTCTAAACTATTGCAATTTATGAGAGAGACGAGATCAGAGACTGGTGATCGTGTGAGATGGCAATATGTGATAGCCAACATTTATCACTATCGGACATAATGATGACATAATGGTGGACAAGTGGGAGCTGACTGTTGACTTGAAAGGCCGTGGCGGGTACTCAGTAGTGACCCAACCGTTTCTATTGCGACCCTAGATTGTACTGCACTCCTAGTCGGCTCAGCATCAAACGCTGATTGAGCTGATCGTCCCACGCGGGTCGAGGATCGAGGAGCAGCACGTCTACAAGATGGAGAATTAAAGTGGCACGGTCGCTAGTCTGAAAAAAAAAAGAAGGATATACTGTCAGGCTATTCGCCTTGGACGTAGACGCAAGAAGTCTAATCTCTCACTCCGTGTATGACAAGCTTAAGCAGCTGGGCATCAAAGACAAGCAAGAACCCGGACAGAGAAACAACTTGGCGAAGCAGCCGAAAAGGCCTCGTGATGGCTATGAAGCATTAGAAACCTGAAGTGGGACAGGTCATTGCAGTAATATATTCACGTCCCTGTCTGCAAATTTCAAAATAACCAAAGTCCAACATCGAAACCAGCCAATCTCTCAGCTAAGATCTAGAACTGGTACTATCTCTGGACGATTCTGTAGCCATCACTCCAAACGACAGCAGTGTATTTGAGAATGAGACTCTGCTAATGTGGTCGAAACACCGCGTTATAGCAATCATCGAAATCAATGAAATGTCGGCCGAAGTGCAACGTCCAGCCAATGGTGGTGTTAGTCGTCTTGCGAGAGCCACACTCCGCAGCAGAGACGGGGTGAGGGTCGAGAAGCCCAAACCCACAACCAAGTAGCCCAGAGGAAGTCTGGCTTCCTGGAGCCAGAGTGTGGCCCCGTGAACCATGAACGAGGTGTGAAGACGGCAACATGACAGTAAAAGAGTATACCGGTGTATAGGCCGCCGGCGTGGATGCAGTGACAGAGACGAGCGGCCAAGGAAGAGGCTGGCTTCCCACGGCCACAGATTCTAGAACATGTGTGAGGGCACGATGCACGGATGTACGTGTCTCTCCTCTCCGACTGAGGGGTGACTTGGGAGCAGGAACAGTTCGTTTGTGGGACAAGCACGAAGACAACAACGTCTCGAAACATGGTTCGAACACACGGCAGGAGAAAGACACCCGGTTTCATGACGCGGGTGGGCCCTGCCCCAGAGAGTATCAAGAAGTTAAAGGGCCAAAACATTCCGGGAAAAGGGGGGGGGGGGGGCAGCTTCTGAAGATGAGAAACTTCCTGTCGTGCTTGCTCCGCGGCGGAGTTTTTATCATTCCATTCAAAGTTGCAGAATCACATCCACCCCTTGAGTCATTTACTCGCCCTAACTTGCTGAGGATGTCAGCCTCGTCTATTGCTCGTCCGCTTACCACAACATTCACACCAGCAAGACTATCGGATCTTTCGTGCCCCCTTACACCCGCACGCCCTAGGACATTAACTGCGATAGTATGAATGATTGTTGAACATATTGTCGGGAACTAGAGGCGGGATTTCTTTTGGTAAGGACATTAACTACAAATATAAATGAATGTTGGACATGTAGTGGGGAAGTAGAGGCGATTTTTTTTTCTTTTGCGTTGAGTCAAGAACCGATATCATAGAGCTCGGGACATTCCCGTAAGTGCTCCGACCTCCGACTATAAATGATTGCTGGACATATAGCGGGGAAGCAAAGGCGATGTTTTTCTCTTGGTAACAGAGTCTCGTAGCGGAGCGAGAGCTGAGGCGGTTCGACCCCCGCTCGTGACTTGCGGGATGCTGAGCCGGCCGCTCAGAAAGCAATGGCAAACTACTGAGCGTAATCTTGCCAAGAGATCAACATACAGCTGAAAGATGCTGGTGTTGACAGCTAAGTCCTGTAAAGGATATGCTTAAAAAAAAAAAAAGGACATTAAATACGATTACTACAACAAATTGTTGAACTGGGGAAGCAGAGGCGATGTTTTTCTCTTGGTAAGGACATTAAATACGATTACTACAACATATTGTTGAAAATATACTGGGGAAGCAAAGGTGATGTTTTTATCTTGGTAAGGACATTAAATACGATTACTACAACAAATTGTTGAACTGGGGAAGCAAAGGCGATGTTTTTATCTTGGTAAGGACATTAAATACGATTACTACAACATATTGTTGAACATATACTGGGGAAGCAAAGGCGATGTTTTTCTCTTGAGTTGAGTCAAGAACCGATATCATAGCACTCGGGACATTCCCATACGTGCTCCGTCTTCATCTTCAACAGCCAGTGAAGAGTCCCAATACTAATGGTACCAGTAGCAGTCTGACTATATGCCTGTCTGGTCTTTCCTTGGAGTCCTGAGTGTTGGCCAAATCCCCTGGTCACTCCCTGCTGCACCATTCTTCCCAGGCTGTGATACTCTATCTGTTCTTCCGCACTATACACTTGATCCCAAAGGACCCCGACCACGTCTGCCTTATCATGCACCAATACACCACTCAACGGTACAGACCCAGCCAATCTATCCCGCCTGAACGTTCCCCTCAACACCAGCGTGTCCTGGCAGGAAAATCCAAGAGATGCTCTCTATCTGTGATCGCTGAATTGATTCCGCTCTGAGGAAATAAGACCGTGCCATACTAGATAAAACAAAAAGAATGAAGTTGAACCGCTTGTATTTAAACCCATGTATACAGTTTGTTCTTGATCCACCAGTTTCTTCTTGTCCCAACAGTTTCTTCTTGTTCCAACAGGTAAAACTAGACTGCGAGGATTCCAGAAACACGACACTCACCAGCGAACCGTTCCTTGTACTCAGACGTCCGGAACTTCCGGTGGAACTGTACAGCGAGAAAGTCATGAAGAAAAGCCGCTTCTTTATCGGTTTTAACTCCGGGAAAGTAATCACAACATTATATTTCAAATATTTAACTGTTTTCCTGATTGCTACACTGATAGAAAACTGAATCATTTTAAAATATATTTGCAACTCAAAGTTCTTTTTTTTTTTCTATTATAGTGGTATCATCACTATCGTTGGTGTCACCTCTTATGAAGATAGCATTCGTCAGATGGTGTCACTTCTACTGACGGTTTCATCTTCTCTGGTGTTGTTACTCAGCTGATGGTGTTATCTATTCTCATAGAGTGACCTCTACTGATAGTGTCACCTCTTCTGATAATGTTGCTTTTTTCTGTGGTGTCATCTCTCCTGATGGCGTCACCTCTTATGGTGATGATATTTCTTCTGATGGCATCACCTCTACTGATGGTTTTACTACCCCTGATGTTGTTACTTCTTTTCAAAGTGTAACCTTAACCTATTCAAGTTGTGTTTTCTCTTGTGACAGTACTAACTCTTCTGAAAGTGTCATCTCTTCTAATGGTGTGACCTATGCCAATTATGTCACCTCTTCAGATAATATTAAAATTTTGAAGGTCTTATTTCTTCTGATGGTATCATCTCTTCTGATGGTGTCATCTCTTCTGTTAGTATCATCACTTGTGACGCAGACATACATTTTGCTTTATGTCACCGTGTTTGATGGTTTCATCTTTTGTGATGTTATCACCTCTTCTAATGGTTTCATCACTTTTGAAGATGAAACCTCTTCTGATGGTGACATGTTTTCTTATGGCCTCACCTTCTGCAATCACGTAAACAGTGCGCAAGAACAGATAATCCATCATGTCCCTAGAGAGAAAGGGACAGCAGGGAATAAACAAGAAATGTGCCGATATTATTAATGTCCTTAGGAAGATGTCAAGAACGGAGGACTTTGACGCCAGTGAACCCACATCGTTGTCAAGAATGAGAGACATGGGAGTAAGAAAAGGCACGACCAGACACGAGAGGTATATTGGGAGAATGAGGGGCCTCGTGTTAACAAACACAGATCTGGCACTATTAGCTGCCGGACGCTGATGCAAATGTAGGTTGGAAGTTCTGAGCACCCATGGACATGTCCGGAGTGTAAGGATGATACCCCAACAGACAACTAACTAATGATTGTGATATCAGAAAACAGACCCTGTAAAGTGTTTGTCCTTTCATTGAATCATTAACGCAGACACCATCCACAGGTGAAGGTGGTGTGCACGATCGACAAGAGTGCCGCAGTTCCCGGCGACAACATCATTATAGATGCTGAAGTGTCCAACTGGACCGGCAAGGAGATCACGCTCATTCAGGCTTCTCTGATTCTGGAAAGCCACTTCTATGCTGAAGGCCACGAGATCGTTTTCAGGTAAACTTCATGAAAGAATCTTTAATGACAGAAAGAATGAACTTACACCGTGTCTTCTTCCTCTTCTTCTTCTCCTCCTCCTCTTCCTCCCCCTTCTTCTTCTTCGTCTTCTTTCTTCTTCTTCTCTACCTCCATTTACCTCTGTGAAGTGCTGATGTGGTGGGGGGAGGGGGGTTGTGTAAAGATCTTTCATACGTACTTTCCAATGCTCTTTGTAAGCTATTATTTATTTCTTTACCATCACTCCATCATCAACGTGGGTTTTCCCTTACTCTGTATCCATTACATGTCTTCATCATGGCTCTCAGATGGTACCAGGGCATTCTCGTGAGGTGGCCAAACCATTTAATCTGTTGTTATATAATGAAGTGCACGACTGGTTCCTGACTGCATTCTGAAAACAATTCACACCTGCGCGACGAAACCGCGCCTTACAAGTCCAGACATGGAGAAAATGCACCGGCAAATCTTATCGGAGAGAATTTGCTTTACAAGATCTTACCGTTCTGCCTGCCTATTGTTTGGTACCCGTTTATCATGCAAGAAACCTTGCGTTGTATGTTGTTTCTTACATTTCTATTCCTCATTATGTTCCACAGACAGTACCTCAGCAAACGTGATGACGTATACGACGTGACCTTGTTAACTGGCAGACGCTGGCGCCATATTCTATTGCCTGTCCCGCCATTTTTGCCAGATTCTGGGCTTGAGTATTGCCAAATTATAAGCATCAAATATATCTTTCAGTTCAAGGTGATGTATCTTATTATCAGCAATTTCGCAATATTTGTTATTGTTATTATACTTCAGAGTCCATTCAAGAAACAAATGAAGATCGTAAACTGATTAGAGACATTAGATGTAGACAGTCAAAATTTTTTGGGCATGTTATGAGAAGAACTGAATTGGAGAACTTGGTGACAACTGGCAAGATCGAAGGGAACAGACCAAGGGGAAGACCAAGAAACAAATACCTGGATGGCTTGGCCACGTGGCATGGTCGAGACAGAAACACGGAGCTGATCCACGACTCTGATGATCGAGTGAGATGGCAGAACATGACCGCCCACGCTTATCGGCATGGCACATAATGAATGAATTATACTTAATATCACCATCCTTATTTCTGATACTCCATCTGGCATCGCCTACACTCCCTACATCTATGCTGCTGCTGGTATCAATACCCATCACCATCATGTACCATGTCGTTAAGCCTTTCATGGTTCTCCATCTCAAACGATCACCAGAGCCTTGGATCAGGTTTGTGTTCTTGTTCCGATTATTCCATGTGTCAAAACCACCTAGTTATTTATCTCTCTGCAATTCCTTTGTTCTTTTCCAATCAATCTTACCAGTTGTCACCGAGTTTTCAAGTTTATTTCTCATTACAACTTGCCCCCGCAAAAAAAACCAAAACAAACAACACGACTATTCACTGTCAGCGCCTAATTTCTGGAATCAATTTATGGCTTTTAATTTTATTTCTTGAAGGACTGCCTCGTCCGTCAATCACAATCCCTTGTACTTTCCACATAAACCACATTTCCACTGCCACAAGATGCTTCTCAACTTGACTGCTTTTTGTCCATATTTCATGTGATAACAAACATTTCTTTATGACACTTCAACACCCTTTTCCTCAATGCAGTTAGCATCTTTTTATTGGTCAGTATGTTTTCCATCTTACAAAAGGGTACTTTTTCTTTCTGCAGCTTAGATTGTTCCATACATATTGGTGTTGCCTTTCCCCTGGAGTAAATTAGACAGGCCGAGAGAGGGAATCATGCTGCAAGGGCAACACATGGTCTCTAAATTTAAATTCAGCCAAGACTTTGTGTTATGGAGAGGTATAACTCCATTTTACAAACTATTGTGGGACGCAGAGGTGTTTCCAAGGCACCAGGGCCGGGTTATATACTGGCCAAGACCTAATGACGCGTCCTCGCCGAGCGTCCTGGGCAACAGGTCCCTTCGGGGTCCTGGCTGAAGTCAATAGGATCGCCGATTCCTCCGAAGTCGGAGAGTGTCTGCCTGTATGGCGAGGAACCACCAGTCTGCTCACCAATAAGCCAGACATGGGACAACGGATACTCACGCAAACCTCAGGTTCTGTATGACATCACACTGATGTTGGACAACAGGATGCTTTCATCCGACATACAGGACTTTGCGTTGGCGCTCAAGCCAACGAACACAAGCAAGCAAGCACAAACTATTGTCTGTCAAGACCTCAAGGTGTCAGTAGTCAGTTAGTCATTCAGCCACTACCACAGTAATTTACTGGCACTGGATAAGATGCACACTGAGAGAACGTGAGGACAATGTAACTCGACACTTTCTTGTCTAGACGTCACAAAGTAAACGAAGTATTGGAAGAGCTAAAACATCTAGAGAAGAGAATTACAGACAGAGGTTACATCAGAGATGAATAATACTGGAGGGACATGGGGGAGCTGCAGGTGACAGCACAAGATAGGACCGTGCGACTTGGTGTCTTTGAGTGGTTATGCCCCAATGGGGGATGAAAGGTACAAGAGAGGGGGAAATTGGGGGGGGGGGGGGGGATCAATTTACGCCAGTGTGCTACCGGGGCCAGTAATGGAAGCAATGAATAGTAAGACTGACACGTACCATGCATGTCCTAGTAGGCGACTAAGGAGGGTTTCCGTGAGTCTGGGTTGCTCACCCTACAGACAAAGGTAGCTGAAGAATCCACAGAATCATGAACACACCTACATGGGCATGGAGTGAGTTGGTTGAGCGCCTGTGCTCCACTAGGGGATGACAGGTTAAAAAAAAATCAAAAGCGAGGAAGGGTCTCAAGTTTAGGTTAGTGTTGATAAAATATAATAATTTAATAACTGGTTTCATGTGTCTTGTCTTCAACCATCGGTCCAGTTCAGGAGGAGTTACGAACGTAATTCACAATCCCGCGTACCGCGTTCGAAACGCAGCTGCGGGCGATTTGGAAACCTTCCGCCTTGCGTTGGTTTTCATACAATGATATGAGTGCCGATCGATCAGAAAGCAATCACAAACTACAGAACCTAAACTTGCCAAGAAATCGCAAACAGCCAAACATGCCGAGGTTGACTGCTACGTCCTTTAAAGGCCATGCAAATAATATTGTTGTTCTCTTCAACCATTTCAGGTGAGGATCGAAGGAAAGGAGGACGTGACCCTTGAGACGCCATTGTTTGTCGGGAAACACTCGCCACAGTTTGGACCCGACGGCAGAGATCTCTTGTTGGGCAAGATGTGGCAAGGCCTGGGCGGCCCAGACGATGAGCCGTCTTCGAAAGATATGCCCTGGTACGCCGGTAAATCTATTTACACCGAGAGTGTCAATGGCGACTTCTTTGATATCCGATCCTAGGCTTTAGAGTGACCGCTGAGCTGACATCATAGGCTTGAAACCTACCCCACGATAAAACGTAATTTAAACAACGTAAAAGGAAAGAATTTAGGACCGTAGAATACGTACCTCAATTATAACCAACGCCGCATAAGGCAGGTTGAACGAGGTCGAATTTTTAATTCTCTCAAACAAACGAACGAATGAATATGTGCTGTTGAATTAGTTAAACATGGAAATGGAAGTGTTAATTAAAGAACACATAGTTAAATAATAAACGAGAACATCAGAAACTGTACTATTCGCTTTTCTAAACAAAATAGCAGAAGTTCATCTAACAAATTGCAGGTTGTATATAGTATTTATCAGCATTGACTATTAGAGGAAGCGAGGCCTAGTGCGTGGCGCGGATATCTTTAATGTTCCTGACCTGAGGCCAGTTATTGGTGACGTTTACCACAATTTGTGTTTCGTTTTAACCTGCTTATGATGTAAATAGAAGCGTGGTAGAACTATTATTAAGTGCCATCTCCACGGCAATGGCTGGTGATACTGGATCTCTAGTTCTACCATCTACCAGGCTGTATTCTGACTATATGTTGTTTATCCATGTACATCTTTGACGTCTTCTAAGCTAGTTTGCCTCCCCTTCATCTCCATCATGGTTTTGGTAGATTGTTTTGTCATGTGACGGGACCAAACCACAAAGTATTTCTCAGTTCCGATCTCCTTAGCAGCTCCCTTCTTATATTGATTTGTTCAAGAATTTTCACATTTGTCTTTTCTTGCATCCATGAATCATGCCGCAGTCTTCCAAAGACTCGATTGTCTAGACTCTGAGTGTTGATAGTATTGGGTGTATTTTTAATGACTGTGGGGTTTTTGAGAATATTGCCGTTCCAAGTTTTTGCATTTACCTTTTATGTTGCATGAATTCCACAGAGGGTGAATACAAAACATTCTCTCAGATTGTGGGAGTCAGTTCATAGCTGCAGCCACTCAAGCCTTTACTAGAATGTTAGGGGTAAAGCAATGCTTTAACAGCCCATACCACCCGCACTCTACAGGAATTATAGAGAAGATAAATGGTGATCTTAAGCATATGCTATCAAAAGTTACCCAGGAACACCCTGAAGACTGGGATACTCATTTACCTGCCATACTGTTTGCATATCGCGAAGTACCTCATTCCAGTACAGGTTTCTCACCATTTGAACTTGTATATGGAGCCAAACCACGCGGCCCATTATCTATGTACCATTCTAAGTTAACTGAAAGTGTAACATTTTAAGTTAACTGAAAGTGTAACTGTACATAAACCAGTATCATCATATGAACATGTAACATCATTGCGTGATAGGATAATGAAATCTTGTGTGTTAGCAATATTTTCAACAACCCCACAGTCATTTCCTCAGAAACCACGTTTCTGCAGCCATCAGATGTTTTTCAGTTTGATTGCTCATTGTCCAAGTTTCATATCCATACAAAAGAACAGACTCTATGTAGCACCTCAACACTCTTTTTCTTTTTTCAATTGACATGTTTTTATTGGTCAGTATGTTTTTCATCCTAGTTAGTTAGTTAGTTAGTCAGTCGAGGTTCCAACTTCACGGCAACGGGTCGTCATCGTTATGCTCCATTCCCGTGCCAGCGAATATCACACAAAATGCTCCCCACTGTCCAATGTGAAAAGTGGAATAGACGGGAGTCTCGGCAATCCAACAAGCCCGCATAGATACACTGTGCATAATGCCGCCGTCAGAATGCCAACACAAAATTCATCCACGAATACCACAGTTCATCGTCGATGGACACGGCAGTCACCAGAAAAAGACTTCATTGACCCGAGTTTTCTCACATGGCTCGGTCTTTTACCGCAGGGCGACCCGATGAAAGTGTCGCATAAAGCACGAACTCCGCAGCTTCAGCGCCGACTCCCAGGAGTCTCCCGAAAAATGCACTCGTGACCCGAAAGGGCAAAACAGACAATTCAGCAACCGCCGATAGCCATTGTTCATTGTTTTTCATCTTGCTAAAGGCTACTTTCGCCATGGCGATTCTTGTTCTAATCTCTACAAGGCATCTCCCGTTAGATGTTATGACTGTTCCGAGAGAATTGTACCGATTCACTTGTTGAAGAATATTCCCATTTACTTGTATATTACATTGTGATATTTCGTTCTTCCTAGTGACGACCATAACCTGTGTCTTTTTACAATTTAATTCTAATCTCAGTTGTTCACTGTGTGTAACAATCGCATCTACTAATTGTTGGAGTGCACATAACGTTTTATTCAAATTTGTACATACGTCATTATTATAACATTATCATCATTGACACTACCATCACCATCATCATCACTGGCATTATCATCACCATCACCACCACAATCATCACCATCACTATCACCATTATTATCACCGTCACCATCGTTATCTTCACCACTATCATCACCATCGCCACAATCACTTGTTCTCACCACCAGAAAAACCACATCATCCATCTACTTCGTAAGGTGGAATCCCACCTGTACCCACCTTCCTGTCCTAACTGACACCGCCTCTGCAACCATACAGTTTGTTCCATGCTTCTGTATCCGTGTCATATTTATCTATCCTCATGTCCTAATTGGCATTTTCTCTGCAACCATAGTTTGTTCCACGCTTCTTTATCTGTGTCACATTTTCTCATTCTCCTGTCCTAATTGATATCTTCTCTGCAACCATACAGTTTGTTTCGCCCTTCATTATCTGTGACACATTTTCATATCCTCCTGTCCTAATTGGCATCTTCTCTGCAACCATACAGTGTGTTTCGCACTTCTGTATCTGTGTCACATTTCCTCATCCTGTACTAATTGAGATCTTCTCTGCAACCATACAGTTTGTTCGCGCTTCTGTATCTGTGACACATTTCCTCATCCTCCTGTACTAATTGAGATCTTCTTTGCAAGCATATAGTTTGTTCCGCGCTTTTGTATCTGTGACACATTTCTCAATCTCCTGTCCTAATTGGCATCTACTCTGCTACCAACCCGTTTGTTCCGCTCTTCTGTATCTGTGTCACATTTACCCAAACTCTTGCCCTAAGTGTCCATCAAAATGTTAGACATGGAGAGAATGGGCAGATGAAACGGCAGAGACTGCAGGAAACATATTATTCTATCAAGCAAACATCAACACCTTCGAAGGATGACTGCACTCAGTGATGTATTACTAAAGAGGGACAGAGAAGAAAACGAAGCAAAATTGGTAAAAAAAATAACTTGGCCTTTCTCCAGATTTCATGAATTGATGGGGAAATCCTTTGGGGATACTGAAATTGCATGTAAAATAAACGGCCATTAATCAGCACTCATAGAAATACGTGAAAGAAGTAGAGATTAGAGGACAATCTACGCACTACAAAAGTGTAAATACATAGTGACTAAACTGGGATTCAGACCTGTCGCCACCAAGTGACAACAGTATCTCGCCGTGTGTACTTCAGTGTATGGCCAAATGTTGGTGTCTATTTGGCCGTGCATAGAAGCATACTTGTTCTATAGTCAGGTGGAGGGGACATGTCCGTTTCTCAGTGTGGTGTCTATGGCTTTCAAATTGCATATTACCCAGTGTCCCCTAATACCTACTTCTTTTCTCTATTCTGTGAATGCCGATCAAAATTTGTATATTCATTTCTTGTAATATTAATTGTGTCATGGCAGTATGTTACATGTTGATTCTCATCATTCAGCTTACGTTGCTTGAACATATCACAGTAAACAATTGAAACCATATGCTTTACGTGTTTAGGGCCATGTTTTCATAATCCTTTACTTTACAACTAGCTTCTTTACATAATTCGAAATAAATATAAAATAATTTGAAATAGTGTTCACAAACAGTGTTTGTAACCGTGATTTTCCTTATATTGTGATACAATTATGATAAATTAAAAATATATGAGAGGTACTGCCAGAGGATGATGTAACAATTGATCAATAATAAAAGAAATGCAGATGATACAGTATTTATTGTAGTATTGATTGCAATCTGTATAAATTGTGTGAGGGCGAAAATGGGAATGTTTCATGCATTCAGATAATTTTATATGTCCTACAACTGACAGAAATCTATATCTCATGGGTGCTCCATTGATGCTCTTCTGCTTCCTCCCACTGACATAACTCACTGGGTAATGTGTCCACATATGTTATCGTACTGCCAGCCTTTAACATAACTCAGATGTTCTTCTAGTGAACGAATATGATTACAAAAGAGAGAAGTTTGTGGACACTGTCAAGAGCAGGAGTTAAGTTAGTTTTGTATCCTTTACAGGACGTCACACTCAACCCCAGCATTTTTTGGCTGCTTGTTATTTCTTGCTTTCTCTTGGCGAAGGCGTTACGGTCGCGGTTCGTGATCTCGTATACCCTCGTTCGAAACACAGCTGCGCGTGATTTAGCAGCAGACCGCGTTGCGCTGTTTTTGTTTTTACGAAAAGGTACGGATGTCGGTCATTCAGAAAGCAATGGCAAGCTACTGAACGCAAACTTGCCAAGACATCAACAACAGCATAAAATGCTGGTGTTGACTGCAAACGTCCTGTAATGGATATGCAACTAACTTTTTGTGATTTCTTGACAAGTTTACGTCCAGTAGTTTGCCATTGCTTTCCAAAAGGCCGATACTCTTACAATTGTATGAAAACCATCTCGAGTCGGTCTGCTTTAACATTGCTGGCAACTGTGTTTTGTCTGAGGTATGCGGGTTTGCTAATTGCCTTTGTAACCCCCCCCCCCCCCCCCTTTCCGCCACAGCGCCGGCTAGATCAAGAGTATACAGAATGACTATCTCTATAGGGACCAACCAGCACTTGACGGCTGATGTGGACAATATATTGCCGGCCAACTTGAACGACCAGGAGATCTCTTGTTGCCCATTTGATGACTGATGTAGACAGTATATTGTGACCTTGAACCACCAGGAGATCACTTGTGCCCATTTGATGACTGATGTAGACAGTATATTGTGACCTTGAACGACCAGGAGATCACTTGTTGCCCATTTGATGGTTGATATAGACAGTATATTGTAACCTTGAACGACCAGGAGATCACTTGTTGCCCATTTGGTGGCTGGATTGACCTGGAAGCTCTGGTCTATAGGGATCCGAACACATGACCACAGTGATGAGAGGTTAGTTTGCTAGCCGCTACATTACTGTGGCTTCATTGGAAACAACGTGCTGCATATAAACGTTGATAATAAGTAGGTCGATATCAGCCATCGAAGAGAAGTGTGCAACAGGTATATATATATATATATATATATAATGCCAATAAGAAATAGAATTAGGTATGTGTACCTCCTGCGAAAAAGTGATATATAATTAGCCACGGACACAGTGCACATACCTTACAACGAACTCCACAATGGTAAACATAAATCACAGATGGAAAATAAAAAATAAAACAAAATAATTATAAAATAATGAATAGGTATACTGGGACACAATGAATGATGTTTCGATTATACTAACCTTCATCAGGATCTTATCTACATATAATGTCGTCACACCCCCCCCCCCCCCCCCCTCTTTTTTTTCCACCCGTATATTGTGACAAAATTATGAGAAATGTAAATTACAACATCAACAATAAAAGATATGCAGATGAAACAGTATTGACTGCAGACAACGAACAGGATCTGTAACATTCAGTGGATTGCACACACTGAACAGCTAGGTTTAGAATTAAATTGCAAGAAAACAGAGATTAAAGTAACATCGAAAAAGAAAGAAATACTACAAGGTAAGTAAATAAGTGAGTGAGTGAGTGGGTGGGTGGGTGGGTGGGTGGGCGAGCGAGCGAGTGAGTGAGTGAGTGAGTTAGTAAAAAGTACGTATGCTTGTGAATAAGTAAGTAAATTAGTTAGTAAATGAGTAAGTTAGTTAGTTAGTTAATTAGTTAGTTAGTAAATAAGTAAGTGAGTGAGTGACAAAGTAAGTAAGTAAGTAAGTAAGTAAGTAAGTAAGTAAGTAAGTAAGTAAGTAAGCATAACTTTCCCCTGCAGATGGCTGCGTGCGAAACATCTTTGGTTCGGTAAGGAGGGGTGGTGCCATTCCTTGCTATCTCTCTTCATTTCCGGCTTGTGGTAGTGAACCCTGGTTTCGTCTCCAGTAACAATTCTTAATAGGAAACCATCACCTTCTGCTTCAAAGCACTGAAAAAGTTCTTGACGAGTATCAATGCGTCGTTGCTTCAATTCTGGAGCAATTTGCCGTGGCCCTCACCTTGCAGATACTTAGCGGTACTGAAGGATATCATGGATGATGTGGTGTGCTGTACCTTGACTAATGTCAAGATGTGCGGCAATGTCACTTACAGCCAATCGGCAGTTCTGTACGAGTCCTTCAACGGCTGTAATCGACTCTGGAGCCACTCGTTAATTACTAGTTTACTAGTCGGTGTGCCTGACCTGGTGATGAACAGTCTGTCACAGAAGTCACGCGGTTTTTCTAGTCCACTTATTCACTCGCTTCACTGACAGGCATGCATCACACTGGATCATTCGCTGATTAATTTCTATACCTTCATCCCCTTCACTGATAAAAAAAAATGGACAACAGAATGCTGCTCCTCTTTGGTGCATGTCAAAATTGGGGTGGCAATCTTTTAACTGTCCTTATGAAGGCATCGTGTTTGTGAGGTGCTTAAAACTCTTGACATCCTTAACAACAATACTGACAGGTTAAAAGACAACGACATTGTTATTGTAATTTCTATCACACTTTTAAGGTTTTCATTTGAATCCTCTTCTTACGTATATTTAGGCACAAAGCAAAAGGAGTTCTTATTACCTTTAAAAACAAAAGTGGTTAAATAGTTCCTTACATTGTTAGACTTTTAATAATGAAGACACAAACAATAGATTGCACGATTTATTGCCTGGCATATTTAGCTGCATCTCGTCAGGTACATACTGCAGAAATAACACAACTTACGTGAATTAATTAGATGAATCCTTCAAACTGAAATATACACATGTTCGCACAGTAATGTCGATTGTCTACCACGGTAATTTTAAACTGACTAACATGTCTTTCTGCTTACACAAGGACAGCTTTCGAAGGTTGATTAGTATAGCTTCAGCTAAACAAAGACTTGCTAAACTGAAGTTACTGATCACTTCGTAAAAATATCATTATTGATATAAAAATGTTAGCTGTATGTCCTTTACAAGACTTTGTAATCAACCCCAGCATTTGTTTGGCTATTTGCGATTTACTAGGCATGTTTTACTTTCAGTAGTTTGCCATAGCTTTCTGAATGACGGATCCACATACCAACAAAATCAACATACGGTGCTCTGTTTCTAAATCATCGGCAGCTGATTTCAAACCAAACCATAGAATTAGCATGTCTGAGAATTGTAAAACATATTCACTGCCTCTAAGACACAAGCATCTGCTACTGACATCTTATTATTGTCAAAAATACATCCCTCTTATAATATTCGCCATATGGCACAGGTGATCATGTCTGTCCACAGCTTTTGTCTTGGGTATCATTTCCCATACCCATGTTCCTCCACACCATGGACTTAAATAATCCTGCATCATCTTTCTGGCTTTCCTCTACCTCTCCTTCCCTCCAACATTCCCATTGTTACAATGTAATCCAGCCTCCCCCTTCTCATGTCATATTCAAAACATAGACTGTCTTTTTCTGATGTGAATAACCAGTTCTTTTTCTGAGTTAACTTCTTTCAAGAAATCTCCACTAAGCTTTATATCAATCGACTGTTCTCATCATTCATTTATAAAACCATATCTTTATAAATTATAGCTTCATACGTATCTTTGTAAGTGGACAGCCAAATTGAGTAATCTGGACATTACGAAGGAAGCTAAGTTGCAAAGACAATTTATCACAAACACCAGAAAGAGACAGTCATCGTTTTTTGGCAACATTATGAGAAGACAAAACCTGGAACATGTCGTGACAACCGGAAAGATTTGCAGAAAAAGAGATAGAGGAAGACAGCATGCGAAGATTTTTAACAGTCTTGTGTCATGGCGTGGAAGGAAGTCAACACACGAATTGATCCAAACCGTCGGGATCGCAATTTGTAGAGAGGCATGATCGCCCACACCAGACGACAAGGCAATGAATGATGATGATGATGATGATCTTCGTAGCTTCCACTTAATTTCTTACTAGTCTGCTAATTGTCATCAGGATTGGCTCGATATAATTCCTAAGAACTCTTTTTCTCATTTTGATGGACAATCTACACACTTAACAATTTACATAAAAACATGTACGCAGTATAATACAACAACTGGAGGTCATGAGTTGACGAAAACACATAAATACTGCTTTATTGTTCTTTCAAATGTGTTGGGTTGAGTTCAGAATTATGAGACAGTAGGAGCTTGATGCAGAATCAAAACTGTAGCTAAGACAAAAGCATACGGTACATAAATTGCACAACAGTTTTGCCACCATAAAAACCTCTCCAAAAACTCCTGGCAACATAAGAACATTCTTAATCATTTCTTTAAATTGATGTTTAGTAGGTTTCACAATCTGGTTAGATATTTTATATAAACTATCACAATGACTGATAATAAATGATTATATTTTTTAGCAAACAATAAACACCAAAAAAAAAGGAAATTTTCAATTGTTGTTATCACGAAAATGTCAAAATAGTTGTCAAATATTGACATGTGATCTAATATACAAGTAGGAACAATACATTGAAACTAACATTTACAGGCTGATGCAGTTATCTAAATACAAACAAATAAGACATAGAATTCAGCTAATTTCTGCTGAAATATCACACAATCTTTCTTTGTTTAAAGAAATGAGCACATGCAAATGAATAGTTCATTTCATGAAATTACAATGTGCGAACACTCCACTGCAATAAACATCCATACACAATTTCTTATTTCTCCTCACACATATAGGTGATTTTATCTCTTCATTCTTTTCTTTATCATTTCTCTGATGTTTATTTTTTATCCATTCAGGTTCATGTGATATGTTTAATATTTTAAATTTACCCTTTAACTACTAATTTTCAAAAATCTTTTCACAGTAGAATTCTTCTCGTGACATTTTTCTATAATAAATTACCTCTATCTATAATTCAAGCAGCACATAGTAAATTTCAAAAAAAAACATTTAACTTGTAATATTTTAAACATTTAGTTAAGTTACTGTTTATTTTTAATTCATTTTCCAACAAAATTACTATATTGCTGCAAATGTCAGTTAATGAATGAACACAGTAACTAGTTAATTAGTTGACAGTTAGTGCGAGGGAATGCGACCTAAAGACTACATGTCATGGCAGGACAGACCATGCCCTAAGAATTGGTCGACAACTGGTCTAGGATGGAAGCTCTGAAAGGTGGACAGTTAGAGTATTGCTTTGCTGATCCGGCAGCTTATGCAGCTGGTCTTGTTCCAGACGTATTGGTGTTACCTTTCCTCTGGAGTAAACTAAGCTGGCCAAGAGAGGGATCACACTGCACGGGCAACACATGGTCTCTAAATTCAGCCCAAGCTTTGTGTTATGGAGAGGTATAACTCCATTTTACAGACTTATCGTCTGTCAAGACGGCAAGGTGCCAGTCAGTCAGTTGACAGATCATCCTTGCAGTACATCGAACCATTCAGTTCATACATTTTAAGATCCCCTTCTCAATATATTCCTCGACATGCAGCGGCTGGCGAGACCAACTCTGATGACATTAGCTACTGTGCACAGTAACTACCAGATTAATAAATATACTCTTGCAGAATTAATTTATTTATGTAAAATATGATCTGGATTATGCAGTCACATTGAAAGAAGTAAATATAGTGATGTTTCAGAAGTTACTCCCTTTTCATCTTCATGATCTCTCACTTTGCATATTTTATGGACCGCAACGGAGATTTCTATAACAAGAATTAATTTATGATCACATCTTTAATTCACAGCTGTGTCTCTATAATTTCACCTGTAGTCTTGCTAATTGAAAATTTGTATTTATGATATTCCACTTTCAAGATAAATACACTTGCTGGTTAAATAACTTAAAAATAGCATTAGTTTAAGATTTTATTTTTATTTTTTTAGATATTACAAAAATTAAATTGTGACTAGGTGGGAAAAGTATTTGAGAACAGAACATAAAGCATTCATTTGCTTAAGGTTTGCTTCCTCTAGCCAGATTCCATCCTCTATCTACCCAGTCTCATTAATGGTTTAAGTCTCAACTTGTCCAGGTTGCAGTAGTCAACAATAAATACAACTCTGTAGCATATTTTAAAAGGGAAAATGTAAATATGCATAATAACTTTCAGGCATAACAACCTCACTTAGGATAGAAAAGGTCATTTCCTGTGATATTATTTTAAAAGTTGAGTGTTAATGCAGCCATGATTATTTTTAATACCTCATATTTAAGACAAATGTTTATTGCTTCCCTCTTCAAGTGTATAACAAATATTTACACTTATTCTCCAAATTTATGTTATCCATTTATTACTTCCTTTTATGATTAAATATTAATTGTCCACCTTTTTGTTTATGCCATATTCTTATTGACAATTATATTCATGCATACCACTTGTATTACTTCCCTTTATTCTTAGGCTCAGTAAATTATTATACTTTCAAAATTAATTCAGAAATACAAAACAGGAGAAGGGCACTTTCAAATTGCCGGTATAGCACAGTAAACACATTCACAACGAACTAATGAATGGAATATTGCGGAAGTTTGAGTCCCTTATGCTTGATTATGAAAATAACTTAGTAAAGTGTTTAGAAATGTAGAAAAAAAAAAACTGGCATATATTGTAATGTCGATAACAGCGCAACAACTAATGTTGTAACAAAGACATGTAATTATGCAGCAATGGCAGCTCTGAAGTATTTGTTCTCCTTGCCTTCTTTGATAACGGTAATAGGCAAAAGTGGGTGGGTTGTGTTTTGCAAGAATTTCTGCAAACAAAAGAAAGATGATATTAGCCAAATTAACGAACTGTGTTGTTGTTACTGTTGTTGTTGTTGTTGTTGTTGATGTTGTTGTCGTTGTTGTTATTGTTGTGTTAACCCACTTTTATCTCAAGCATAGCTAACACACATGCCACTACTACTAGCAGTAGCTGCTACAACTATTGTGTACACTGGGCTGATTTTGCATGAAGATTAGCTTTCCCTATTATCAGTGTCCCTTACCATGAGATGAACCCTCTCCGACTTCTGAGGTACTTTACATCCTTAAGTTCAAGAAGTCAACATTTAAGTCCACTGGTCTGGAATGAACCCACTCGCCGTAGTCACCCGAGGAAGTTTAATCTGAAGTGTGTTAAATATCTCGGCCAGACCGACCTCCTAACAAACAGTATTCTTGCACAGCCTAATATCACCCTTACGGGGAGGCAGTTCATTATCTCGGGCTAGAGTTTCCAAGACATCTTGATGGATGAACATATAGCATTTCCGCATACTTTCCCTAATCATGTTATAATCAAATATAACATTATATTGCAGTGTTGAGGCAGAAGAGTATAGAGAGGTATAACTCCATTCTGGTCTAGTAGTTATTATGATTTTTTCAAAGCACAATATAACAAACTATCATCTGTGAAGACAGTTAAGTGCCAGTATCAATGAGACAGACCATTGAACATTAATTGAAAAATACTGATTAAGTTACACAGGCCACTCGCATCCTTTAAGACTGGGTTCTTGCCTGTGCTATGGAGTGTATGCACTGTGCTGAGATTTTGTGTGGGATCTTTGGGTAAAGACTGGAGCTTGGAGATCTCCTGCTCCTTCTTCTTCTGCTGCCTGCCATGTCCTAAAGGAGGACAGGCCCTCAAACTACTCAGATCTGGCACTTTGTTGACTTGTTCAATATTGGTTAGATTCTGCAGCTTAAGTTTTCTTTAGGATGAGGTGACCAGGAACTACAAACTGAGCCTGTCCTACTAACCTGGATTGTCAAGTTTCACAAACTTGACCCTAGTAACATTACAGCTAATAAAATTAACATGACAAACGACCTGAAGGCAGGATCAGTAGGAGAAAGACATTAAAAAGAACACAAACGTTCTTTGTGATTTACTAGACAATGTTAATTCAGTTGTCTGTTATTGCTTTCTGAACGGCCATGTCTCATACCAGATCAATACAAAGCAGTCTGCTTCAAAATTGCATGCAGCTTATTTTGATCCCTCAACTCTGTATGTTGAGGAATTGTGAAATGCAGTTTCACTATCCCCAAGCCCCAGCACTGGTTACATATATATACAACTAGTTTACTTTTTTGTTAGCTTGTGACATCATGGTGCAGATGAACACGGTGAAATCATAAGGACAGTTTAAAGATGGCCACCCCACTTTTGACATGGACCAAAGAGGAGCTGTGTTCTGTTATCCAGTTTTTCATCAGTGAAGGGAAGATATCTATAGAAATGCATTAGCAAATGAAGGTCCAGTATGGAAATGCATGCCTGTCGGTCGAGCAAGTGTATGAGTGGAGTAGGAAGTTTCAAAACAGCGTGACTTCTGTGAAGAGTTACAGCTGGTGGCGCATGAGTGGTTACACACACGACCAAGAGAATTTTTATGCAGGAATCCAAGTACTTTATTGTTGCTGGAGGACTTGCATGCAGTGATGACTACATGGAAAAATGATACATGTGTTCTTTACTTTTTCAGAATATATTCACACAAAAACAAAACATTTAAGGTTTTCTTTTGAAGCACCCTCATATATGAGCATGAGTAATACTCACATGAGCATACGTCAGAGCATTTTGCTGTTCTCCTTTGGATGCACCCTTGCCAATCCACACAAATAAGTCCTTTTTGTTGTCATACACAAATGCATCCTGGTAAATAAAAAAAAAATAAATGTGCACATGTAAATGTGAACAGAGAGGAGGATTAGGCACACAGATGAATAACATGAGGAGTGCATGAAGGTAGATGCAGAAACTAGCACAAGATTGGATAGTTTGATTTGATATACAGGAACTAGCTAAAGATTGGATGGTTTGATGTGGGAGATACAGAACTAGCAAAAGATAGGAAGATTTGATGTGGAAGATGCAGGAACTAGCAAAAGATTGGATGGTTTGATGTGGGAGATGCAGGAACTAGTAAAAGATAGGAAGGTTTGATGTAGGAGATGCAGGAACTAGCAAAAGATTGGATGGTTTGATGTTGGAGATGCAGAAACTAGCAAAAGATTGGATGGTTTGATGTGGGAGATTCAAGAACCAGCAAAAGATAGAATGGTTTGATGTGGGAGATGCAGGAACTAGCAAAAGATTGGATGGTTTGATGTGGAAGATACAGGAACTAGCAAACAATTGGATGATTGATGTGGGAGATGCAGAAACTAGCAAAAGATTGGATGGTTTGATGTGGGAGATTCAAGAACCAGCAAAAGATAGAATGGTTTGATGTGGGAGATGCAGGAACTAGCAAAAGATTGGATGGTTTGATGTGGAAGATACAGGAACTAGCAAACAATTGGATGATTGATGTGGGAAATGCAGGAACTAGCAAAAGATTGGATGGTTTGATGTGGGAGATGCAGAACTAGCAAAAGATAGGAAGATTTGATATGGGAGATGCAGGAACTAGCAAAAGCATCAATGGTTTGATGAAAGAGATACAGAACTAGCAAAAGATTGGAAGATTTGATGTGGGAGATGCAGGAACAAACAAAAGATTTAATGGTTTTATGTGGGAGATGCAGGAACTAGCAAAAGATAGGAAGATTTGATGTGGTATATGCAGGAACTAGCAAAAGATAGGAAGGTTTGATATGGGAGATGCAGGAACTGGACAATGGATTGTATGTTCATCCTGCAAAGATGATGGTAGTCCTTTAGAGAATACCGTCATAAGGGTATGCAGTGAGTGAGTTAGTTTAGTTAGTTAGTTAGTTTGTTAATCAACAGATCATCCACACTAGACATCAAAATATTAGTTAAGAGCTTAGATCCTCTCCTCAGTATCTCTCTCAGCATATGGCCAAAAGCGCATAGAACAAACTTGATTCTGTTACACACCATGTGAACCTTGACTGCCCATGCATATTAGCATGTCACATGATTATGTTGATGATGATGCATGTTGCCTCTTTGCAAATAATACACTCTTCCATTTTTGATTGTGTGTACTGTCCCCACGGTCGTCTTTTACAAACTCTTCTGTGACTGAAATAATTAACTGTCTGGTCACTCATTCAGACAGGCAAAAACATCATTTCATTATGAAAACAACTTACACCGCTTTTGAAGTCGTTTTTGAAAGCTCTGCCCTCTTTTATTTTTTCAAAATGCAGCTCTCCAGAATTGTCAGACAACCTTGTGAACAGAAAATAATTTATTACTAATTCACATTCATTGAACAACAAAAATGTTAAATAAAAAATAAAAATTCATTCCTGTAACAGGTCTGTGCTGTGGGAATGTGATGTGCCAGGACAATCACATGTTTGGAGAGCTGAGTACATAGATGATTAGGTGGTCAGTCTTTCCTTCTCATAGCGAAAAGAGCTGACATCAAACTCTTCTACTATTATGCTAATGCCCCTGTCAGCATCACACACTAACTGCTGCAACAATGAAGAAGTAAATACATTTACTTTACAGGACGTTGCAGTCCACCCCAGCATTTACTGGCTGTTTGGGATTTACTAGGCCATGTAATTTGCCGTTAATATTCACTACAATTTATCTTTGTTAATCAAAGTTTGGGAAAATAATTATTTTAAGAGCTATATTGAGCCCATCTTGACGTACAGAAGTGAATCATGGATAATTAACAGATAAGTAAGACATTATGAGGAAGCTGCGGAGATGTGATTTTATAGAAGAATGATGAGAACATCTGGACAGACAGAAAGACCAATGAAAATATCTTGAAAGAAGTTCACTCACAAAGAGAACTGGTATGATGCTAAGGAAAGGTAACTCTAGTCTAATCATCATCAAGTGCTCTGCCAACTGCTAAGTGGTCATGCTTCACCACAGATTTGAGTTCTTTATGTTTTGAATCAATTCTATTAATGATACTCCTCCATGCCACCATCTCAGTACATCCAGTATTGTTTCTCTTGGTTATAATCAAGAACTTAAGTCAAATGTGATACCCAAAAAGCATACATATCTCAGCTTAGTTGTAGACAGGCACAAAACAACAAGCTTTTCTCAGGACAAATGAGCAAGAAGAAGTGTGCTCACTGTTGCCAAGGAACACTTCTCTGGAGGAGCTCCCATGCAACTGGAAGCTTCAGAGATATTGATTCAGGCAGAATCTTTTGAACATTAACAGTGGTGCCCGTAAACAATTGTCTACCCATTTCAACAGTGCAGATCAATGTGGGGTGTTGAAATCCAGGTCACAGTCGTTAAGTTTTGCACATTTCATGGAAAAGGTCACAAGACTCTGGAAAACCACCTCATATTTTCAGCCAGGGTATCTTTCGCCATACAGTCTTAATGTGTAACCTAGTTTCATTTAAACAAATATTTTTTATCTAAATCTGACCCTTTCTATTAACCCAGTGGTTATCAACCTTTTTTTGGCCTGTGCACCCCTTCACCATATGTTCAGAATGTCATTCCCCCTTGTCATATTTCTTCCCTATAAATCCCCCCCCCCCCCCCCCCCCCCCCCTACACAGTATATGTAAAAATGGAAACTAAAGTTAATAACACATACTAGAACCAGTCTAGAAGTCTGCATAAAATGTGATTTGCTGGTCTACTGCGTTATAAAATGCATTTCAAAAGGGCTAGAAGTACAGAATCATAAAGTATGGAGGGAAAAACAATATCAACTAATCAGTTCTTGCAATAACATGATCTTGAAATAATCTTAATTCCCCCCTGGAACCCCTAAAATTCCCCACCGGTTGAGGACCCCTGTATTAACCAGTCTGTCATTCCCACTTTTCTGTTTGTGTACTCTCCCCTTTCTTTGCTCTGTGCCCATCCGCCATGTCTCCCTTTAGATATTGAGCAACTCCCTCCCCCTCCCCCCTTCTCTCTCTCTTGCATGCACATGCATGCATGCACCCACGCACACACATGCACACACACACACACATGCATGCACACACACACACGCACGCACACACACACACACACACTTATTTCACCTTAATGTACACTTTACACACTGTCAGTTCCTGTCGACTGACCTATGGAGCACACAGTACACAACTGATTTATATGTCCTAGGTTTCAGATGTGTCTAGGACCTCAGCTAAGTGATCTGTTTTGTAGTTTTATAATGTAGTCGCATCAGTGCCTGTTTTGTTTTTGTGTGCTGATAAAGGTTTACTAGCCAGAATGTCCATTATGTCACTTGTGACAAAGTTCACGTGAAGCTGACCAATTCTTCTTCTTCTTCTGCTGCTGCGTTCATCCGGAGTTTTTTTTTCCCAGACGTGATTGTGTTGTGCCTGTTTACAGTAAAGCTGCGTTCTTGCGCCGTTAGGCCGACACATCCAACTTCTGCGGGCATTTGTTGACCGCGTTAACCTTCCCGGTGACCAATTCTACTTTCCACTTTTGTTGATCGGCTCACTAAACCGAGCAGATCTGTTTGGCAAACTCTGGAGAGGATTACATTTCTTCAGAACACAAAATATGTGTTCTCTCCAGGACAAACATGGAGGATAATCTTAAGCCTGAACTCTCACAGCGTGGTGAAAACCTGGAAAAGTAGTCTTAATGTCCTCAACCCTGCAAAACCTCCTCTGGCATGCACTGCAATAGTACTAAGTGCTGCAACTTTTGAACAGAATACAAGTATACAAGGTCATTACAGCTTCCACCATTGTGTCCTATGTTTCTTTCAAAAGACAGAGGAGTAGGAAAGAAAATCCATCATACTGGGAATATGTGGAAAACGAAAACAAGAACTGGTGGACAGTATGTGTTGACAAGAACTGGTGGACAGTATGTGTTGCAGTCATATGTTCCATGGGGAAAATAAATTTATGATAATTAGAAGAAATTTACAACTTCAGAAATTTCATTTTTTTTAAAACGATTATAGAAATATTATCAACATAAATGTTTACAAAATACTAGATTTGCCTCTCACCAGTTTCACAAGATATTATTTTTAAAAGGATGAACTTTTAAGTACACACCTGTACAGTTCAGGTGTCTTGTCATCATCATGAAACTCAGAATCATCATCATCATCATCTTCATCTTCACCAAAGTAGTCAAAGAAGCCATTCTGTATACAAAGATAAGATAAGAATAAACAGTGGAAAATAGTCCATAATGTTAAACAGTGGAAAATAGTCCATAATGTTAAACAGTGGAAAATAGTCCATAATGTACACATGGACAAATTCATTGATACTGCAGGCTCCTTGCCATCTTGACAGACGATAGTTTGTTACATTGTGCTTAAAAAATAGCACAAAATCTGGGCTGAATTGTAGAGAATATGTGTTGCCCATGCAGCATGATTCCTCTCTCAGCCTGTCTAGTTTACTCCAGAGGAAAGGTAAGACCAATACATCTAGAACAAGACAAGCTGCAGAAATTGCCGGATCTGCACAGAAATGCTCTAACTGTCTGCCTGTCAGAGCTTTGATCCTATACCAGTCGCCTAGCAAGGCTTAGGGCCTGCTCTGCCCTGCCATGACATTTAGTCTTTAGGTTGTATTTCCTCGCACCAGGATAAGGCTTGTACCCTCCCAATTGCGCTCTCTACCCAAAGCCATTGGCACAATGTGGGGTATTGGGTTTGTTAAGAGTCGCCCAACATTCAGCGCTAACAGAAAGCAGGTTGTACCATCTTCTGTCATACTGTAGGTCAGTCATATCTAACTAACACATGGTGTTACCACTGATTGAAATGCATGCATTTGTACAGTAAAATAGTTTTGAGCAATATATTTTAATGGCAAAGATAACACTAACGTAACGGACAGTAGCACCATATACCTAATATTCTGGAAGTAGTAACTGGCAGGCTTCAATTCCGCAATCAAAAATAGAGAACATCTGTTGGATTTTTCCCCAGGACATGCTGGTGTGGTGGGAAACGAGCAGGCGGACAGATTGGCTGGGTCTGCACCGCTGGGTGGGGTATCTGCACCGCTGGGTGGGGTATCTGCACCACTGGGTGGGGTATCTGCACCGCTGGGTGGGGTATCTGCACCGCTGGGTGGGGTATCTGCACCGCTGGGTGGGGTATCTGCACCGCTGGGTGGGGTATTCTGCACCGCTGGGTAGGGTATCTGCACCGCTGGGTGGGGTATCTGCACCGCTGGGTGGGGTATCTGCACCGCTGGGTGGGGTATCTGCACCGCTGGGTGGGGTATCTGCACCGCTGGGTGGGGTATCTGCACCGCTGGGTGGGGTATCTGCACCGCTGGGTGGGGTATCTGCACCGCTGGGTGGGGTATTGGTGCATGACAAAGTAGACATGGTGAGGCCCTGGGGGATCATGTGGATAGTGCAGAATAACGGGTAGATCATCACGGCATGGAGAGAACGGTGCTGCAGGGAGTGGCTAGAGGATCTGACCGACACTCAGGTCTCAGAGGAAAGGCCAGACGGACATGTAATCAGACTGCTACTGGTATAATTAGTATTGGGACTCTTCGCTGAGTGTTGAAGATGAGAACAGAGCCTGTATGGGAATGTTCCAAGAGCTGTTGTGTCGGTTCTTGACTCAACTCAATGCAACTCGAGCTATGTAAAAGAATCCTCCACATTTACATTTCACAATATACACAATGTGTCTCATGATGTGAAAATGGGTCCTTTACTTTTTTTTTTTTTTTTTTAGAAATATGAACGTTTAGTATAATGTTTTAATTTATAAAAATAACAGTTAGTATAATGCCTTAACTGGCAAAAATAACAGTTAGTATAATGTTTTAACTGGGAAAAATAACAGTATAATGTTGTTACTGACAAAAATAACACAGAACTATATGACAGTAATTCAGTCTGACAGCTTTTAATGACAGAGTGAACAAATGTATGCTTACGCCATTATCATCCTCATCGAAAGTCTCCACATTTGGTTTTCCTCCTCTCTCAGACTTTATACCCTGGATAACTTGAACAGCCTTGTGCAAAGACAAAAATGATCTTAATACGTAACATATCCAAATGTCATTTCATTGCTGGCTCAAAATTCATCAATAATGTAAGTATAATTAGTATGGTGAATAATAACAATAATAATGATATTCATAATAATAGACGTCGCAATCAATCCCATCATAATTTGGCTGTTTTTAGTTACAAGGTAATATTTACGCTCAGTCATTTGCCATTGCTTTCTGAATTACCAACGCTCGTACCATCAAAGTCAATGCAAGTCACTCTGCTTCCAAATCATCTGTTGGTGATTTTGAACCCTTGACTTAGCATGTCGAGGAATTGTGAAACAGTTTCACTGCTTCTAGGCCGCAGCACGACTGGGGGAGACTATTTGATATTTCTGAAAGATATGCTGTATGTCAGGGTCTAATCGGAAGATGCCAAGATGGCAATGGAGGATCCTTAAAGGAGCTAAGTTGCGATTCAGTTAGGTCACTTGTGTTTTCCAGATAAGTATTCTTGTTGTCCACTTTTGCTTTGTTCAGATAAACTTTGTTTGAAGTATGTTGTTGCATGTTTCTTATGTTTGTCAGGCTTCCCAGTCAAATTTCACATTCATTCTCTGTATATAAAGTCATCTGAATTTTCACTCTGTGTTTTGCATTGTATCTGTACATTCACATGCTGGCAGTGTAATTATATTAACACTAGCTAACTCTCTCAGTGTAAACACCATTACAGTGGGGGGCTCCCTTGGTGAAATGGTTAAGCCGCTTTCCTCACACTCCAAATGTTGGAGTTCATTTCTGGACTGCTGCATATATTTTATAAGTGCAATTTTCTCAGAGACTCTTGGAGGTTACCACCAGAGCTACATACTCTGTGCTCTTTGCAACGTATTTAGAAAGGCTGTTATGTGGGAAGAGACTGATGTGATAAAACCCAGTGCAATGAATTCACTCCATTTGCCTTTAAACCGTTTAAACCTTTTAAAATTAACTCATCACCACCCAGTGATTCCCAAACTAACTACCTGATAGCTACCTTGTATTTTTCATCTTTGTTGCAGGATTTCCCATTCCACTGGTAAATTTCTAAACCTTTGTCCAGAATGAAAACATCGTTTGATGTGACCCTTGACCTGATCATTGGAACCTGTACAAGGAAAGAAACAATGTGTGGTAAAAGATGTGAGAAACGGACATGTCACAAATGTCAGATATAGGATATGTAACAAATGTCAGATATAGGATATGTAACAAATGTCAGATATAGGATATGTAACAAATGTCAGATATAGGATATGTAACAAATGTCAGATATAGGACATGTAACAAATGTCAGATATATAGGATATGTAACAAATGTCAGATATAGGATATGTAACAAATGTCAGATATAGGACATGTAACAAATGTCAGATATAGGACATGTAACAAATGTCAGATATAGGACATGTAACAAATGTCAGATATAGGATACGTAACAAATGTCAGATACAGGATACGTAAACAATGTGAGATATAGGACATGTAGGGTGGGAAATCTGAGACTAAGAAATTAGGCAAAAAAGTGTGGAACGTGAGGAATGGGATAATAACAACAAGAATAGTAAAACCAATAAATACAATAACAATAATATAATTAAAGCAAGAAGTGTAATATGAAATTCATGTTTTTAAAGCTGTATGATAGAGCTGAGGAAAGGATGCTGAAAAGAAATAGTAAGATGATGAGAGAAGTGTGTCAAATACTGATAGCAATGCATACTTGATTATGAAACCTTCACTTGGAGAAGCACTTCCAAAAACTATTAAATTGAAATAGAGTCAAGAACCCTTTGATACAGTCTTGAGGTATACTGGGGATATGGTCGCATATTTTATTGTTGAATCCATGGCTGGAGTGGTCAATATCTCACCTGCCACCTTCACTTTCCTGGACAATTTTTTTTAGACTGGAACGACCTGAGAGCCTAGGTTAGTTTTACAATATCCTCTTGTCATGTACCAATTGTGCATGACTAAAGATAATTACCCGTAACACGGTCGAAAGGAGCAGTTTTGCTTTGTGCAAGAAGCACAATTTCAACCCGGTTCCAGAGAAGAGAGGTCTCTTCTGGACTAGGCTGTGAGAGGTCGACCTTGGTCCAGGTTGTACGGGTCGAGAGTCAGTTTAGGCAATGGGGATATTCACCTCACCGCCAGACATATTTTAGTTGTAATTATTATTGTGATTAGGCATTTTAAAGTGATAGAGAATGCTGATTAATGACTGTGGTTGTCATCTTTGCTTATGAAAAAGTGCCAGCGTAATAGAAGATGCTACCTAGCACAGCATTCTGTCAAGTTATTCTCATTGATGTCTTACTCTGTCACGCTAGTATAATAGCTGAAGGAAGTGAAAGAGAGAGTAAGTTACAAGCAGTCAGTGATCGTGGACGAGCCATTAACTGGTGTTCACTACAGACAATCAGTTGTATCACTGCAACACTCAAATCATACGAGCCAGACATTAAGGTCAGAGCGTTCCCTTGGCAAACTCTAAAGAGCCAAGTAAACCTAAATATGATCATGATGAGGATCTATGAACACAAGAGATTCTCTGCCATTATACTCTTCAATGGACAGTCAAGCATGTGACCAGCAGGCAAGTTGGCAAGCCACTGTGCCATCACTGCTCTGCAGTTGTGTAAATCCCCTATATGAATACCTACCTCGGTTACTGTGACACTGGTTTTTTTGCCAGATGCATGTGTAAATCCCCTATATGAATACCTACCTCAGTTACTGTGACACTGGTTTTGTTGCCAGTTACATGTAGCAATCGTGGTTTATACTCCTCTGCTTTCACGTGCCTGAATCCAGTGTCTGCTCCACCTTTCATAATGCTGTAATTATAAATTATTTGTGTTCTAATTATCATGCAGATGATTTCGACTCTCAAAATAATACCTCTTAATTGTGTTATATTTTAATGATGACTATTAAGTAAACATATTAATAATTTGTTTTTGGGCATTTATTCGCTTTTGAACTCAAGCATAGTCCATACATATGCTACTACTTCTAATGCACTGGACTGAATTTTGCATGTGGATTAGCTTTCCCTATTACTAGCATCCCTCACCACCAGGCAAACCCACTGTGACTTCTGAGGTACTTGTAATTTACATCTCCAAGTCAAGCACAAGAAGTAAAAATTTTAGTTCAACTGATCGGTGTAGGGGTCGAACCCACTACCTCAGTATCAGCACACCAGAAGTTTAAGAGTGAGCGCTCTTATCCATTTGGCCATGCTGAACTCCACTAATAATTTCAACTCATTCTGTCCTTGAAGGTCCTAGAAGGTCCTTGAAGGTCACAGCAGTTGTCCTCCCCCCCTCCCCCAGAAAAATTAGGGGAGAAGTGGACCTTGGGGAGGAGAGAATAGCAATAACAACAAAATCACAAGTGTATTACTTTGACAAGGGCCAAATATACATGCCTTGTATGAAACGAAATATGCTGTCAGATTTCTTTAGTATACTGTAACTACAGGTAAGCAGTGTATTCATTCATGACATGTTAATTGGTATGTATGAAGACTCACAGATACCACATAGATTGGTATATATGAAGACTAGCCAATCAAACATAATATTGTGATTAATATAATTGAAGAATCACACAGGGCCTTGTGATTAGTGTACATGAAGATAAGCCAATCACATATGACAATTTGATTAATATACATGCAGACTAGACAATCATACATGCCATGTTGATTGGTACACATGAAGACGAGCCAATCACACATGACACTTGATTAATAAACATGAATAATCACACATGACATTTTGATTAATGTACTTGAAGAATCACACATGACTTTTTTGATTAGTATACATGAAAATGAGCCAACCACACATGACAATTTAATTAATATATTTGAAGAATCATACATGACTTTTTGATTAGTATACTTGAAGAATCACACATGACTATTTGATTAGTATACATGAAAATGAGCCAATCACACATGACAATTTGATTAATATACATGCAGACTAGCCAATCACACATCACCTTTTGATTAATATATATGAAGACTAGTCAATCACACATGAAATTTTGATTAGTATAAATAAAGACGAGCCAATCACACATGACCTTTGAATACTAGCCTATCACACACAATGTGCTGACTCACACATTTGAATAATAGCCAACAAAACAGCGTTGCATGGGTTTGAAGGAGTTACTGGATGTTTGTAATTTCTAAGAACTTATTTGTTTTTGGTTTTTATATTTCTGATCTACACATCATCATCATGTAGCGCGTCCTTTCTTCTTCTTCTTCTTCTTCTTCTTCTTCTTCTTCTTCTTCTTCTTCTTCTTCTTCTTCTTCTTCTTCTTCTTCTTCTTCTTCTTCAGCGTTCCGAGCCATTGAGGTCCTTTACCGGAAGTAATTCTCATCACAGCGTCACTGGCAAGTTTCCTAAATCTTCGCCAGTTTTCCTGATTCATGTAATTTTATGCCACAATATCCTGTGTCCATCTTCATGCTCTTCGTCCCATGCCTCATCTTCCAGGATACATGTCTTCCATCCCTGTTCTTCTCAAACCATTGTGACATTTATCATAACCAAGATATTTCAGTTTCTGAGTTATGAAGCTGATCCTGAGCCAGTTGTCTTTAATGTTCAGATCTTGCAGAAATTCAGTATTTCCAGTACATCAATGTTATCTCTTACTAATTTCTTACTCATAATAATTCTGATAGTGTAACTGTGCGGGCAGTTGGTTTGTCAAGACTCCTGTCTGTTCTACTTCTCACATGGGGTAGTGACTCAGGAGCATTTTGTGTGATTTTCACTGGTACATACATGGAGGATTATGGGACAAACCTTTGCCATGAAGTTGGAACTGCGACTAACTAACTAATAATTATCATAGTACTTATTTGACACTGAAGGTAATTATTCTAAATTTGGTACTGATAAAAATGTTGTTTAATGTCCATAAATTTCCTACTGCTATGAATGCCTCACTGCGGTATGTCACATCTACCTTAGTTAATTATAATTGCCATGTCACAAATTATTTTTAGTGAGTCACATTGTCAGAGTCCTAAGGGTATATGTAGGCGCAACAGACTGAGCCATCAGGACAAGCATAGAGGAAAGACAGTCACTTGGCAGGGAGTTGAATGCGAGACAGGTATGATAAGTGCAGGGAAAGGTCATAACTGTTGACAGACACCGAGAGGTCAGGGGCAGTTAGACTGCAACACTGTACAGACTAGGGACAGATGGATTAAGGGAAGTCAGGCAAGAAACACGTGGCCACAGGACACGTGGTAGGAAGGACTGGACAAAGGCCCAGACAGACTGTCCTAGACCAGCGATGGGGACGGACATGTTTGAGAGAGGACTGCTTGTATCTGACATGAGAGATGATTGAAAGCTATTACGATTGACGAGTTGTGTAATTGCGAGAAGGCGAGCTGTATAACTGCCAGACAAAGAGCGTGCTCTGATTGAGTGAGACGTTAACGATTGTATGCAGCTTGAGTGCAATGGCTAGACCAGTGGTTCTCAACCTTATTTGTCCAATGCCCCCCTTCACCATATTTTCAGAACGTCATTCCCCCCCCCCCCCCCCCCCATTTCATATTTCCTACCTAAAAATGTGGCCCATCCCCCCTTCACCATATTTCAGAACGTCATTATCCCCCCCCCCCCCCCTTCGTATTTCCTACCTAAAAATTCCCCCTCCCGCCACTACACAGTATACGTAATAATGGAAGCACATACTAAAACAAGTCTAGACGTCCACATAAAACGTGATTTGTGGGTCTACTTACTTTATAAAATGAATTTTAGAAGAGTGAGACGTACAGAACTGTAAAGTATGAAGGGAAAAAACAAGATCAAGTAATCGGTTCTTGTATTAAAGCAATCTTGAAATAATCTTCATTCCCCACCGGTTGAGAACCACTGGGCTAGACTGTATGCTAGCAGCGTTGAGTGTTGATACATAGATTGTTGAGTGTACATACTTATTGCAATCATGTTTCGAGTACCGACACAATTGGGTTACGTCGGTACTTCAGTTGTATAGCTAGTGTTCTCTATATTAGTGTGACGCTTGAGCTAGTAAATAAATGTTCTGAATTGGGACAGACCAAGAGCCCATCTCTGTGTGCATTTCTCGTGTGAAAGAATATCAATTACCTTCTACGACCAGTTATGTGTGTGAATTAGTAACATTAGGGCTATACAGGAAGTGGCGGCAATCGTCTGGTTTCTAAACCCAAAGGACCATAAACAACGTTACATAGCATTTGTACGACCTAGACAACGACAAAACAAGTTAATACCGACTGACAAGACTGGTGTAAACTTACAGACAGCAGTACTAATGTTATTTTCTTCCCAGCCAGACCAGCTGCAGTCAGTTAACAATGAAGAAACAACCAGTATAGCCAGAAGACTGCACATGAATCAACCCTGACTCTTGTTTGTAAACCAAGCTTTGAAGGAATTCACAGACTACTCATAAAGCTAAGTTTTGATTTGAGTCTATTCCACGAAATCTGCATCTCTATATCTTTTTCATATTGTGTAATAGAGATTCAATTTGTTAGTATATATATCATTGCATTTGTAACTTTTCACCATAGATTACTAAATAACTAAAATGACATCTTTAAACGATTATATTGAAATCGGAATTAAATGTGGATTCTCATGGGAACAGTTGATGGAGTGGAGTGAAAGAAAATTGAAAGAACAGAACGACAGAGATGAACGAGCGCAAGATCGTGAAATGAAAAAAGCTGAAATAAACAGTAAAAATAAACAAGCTGAGATAGATAGCAAAAATAAACAGGCAGAACTAGACCTAAAACAGGCAGAAATAAATGCACAAATGAAAAAGGAAGAACTAGAAGCCCAAATTAGATTAAAATAACTAGAAGTAGAAACACAAAGTCACATAGCAGCTAAAAAGCTATAAATAAAAGATAAGGAACAAAAATTTAAGAAATATCAGGGAACTATTAAAAAATTTTGTACAGGCGACAAGATATCAGCTTAGACACAAAATTTTGAAACAATAATGACTCATTACGAGATCCCAAAAGAGGAGTGGAATATTATCTATGCAAGACGAGTGAAATTTATTGATTATTGCACATTTTCATGAAATAATGTATGAGAGCAAAGAGGTAAGAAGGGTAGAATATCAGACGGGCCGGAGTGCTCAATTCTTAACCCTTTGATAATAATAATAAAGTTTGTGTGTTCGTTCTCTTGCCTTTTTATATTCTTATTTTAATATCCATTTGTGCCTATAGCTATATCGATGGTGTTGCCAAGTTGTGTTTATGATTCCATATTTGGAAATGGTTTTTAATGAGTATAGCCTTTTTTATGAATAACCTTGCTTAGTTCTCAGTATCTTTGTCTTTCCCCTGTGAATTTTCTGGCCTAAATTATGTGAATGTCCTTTACTACATCATCTATTTCAAAAATTGAATTATTTTGTTTGTACTGTATGGTTCTGAAATGTGGACCACGAATAGACATAACAGAAAACATATACAAGCATTCAAGATGTTTATAAAAAAATTACAAGAACCAACTTGATTGAAAAATTGACAAATGAACAAGTCCTGGAATATGCTACAAACATGACCTCTCAAAGATATCAAAAAATGAAAACCTTGTGGCTTGATCACATGCCAGGATATTAAGAAACATCAACCAGAGTATTGGAGGACACCGTAATCCTACTTCTTCTTCTTTTGTTCACTTTTAATGTTGTCTCTTGTAAGAATTTAACTTTTTTTTTTTTTGGGTTCACTCAGTGGTCAACAGCTTCACATACCTAGGAAGCAAAATGACATCTACAGGGGACTCAACACCAGAAATCACACTGGCATCTGGTGCCTTCAATAACTGTCAAACATCTGAAGTCAAAGACACTCAGCAAACACATGAAACTTAAAATCTTCAAATCTTGTGTGATTCCAATGTTAACGTATAGATGTGAGAGTTTGAAATCAACGGTAGCTTTAGATAAAAAATTAGATAGTTTTGAGAACAAATGTGTTAGAAGAATTCTAAACCTCCACTGGGCAGACTTCAGAACTAATACGCAAATAAGACAAGAGGCTAAGCAAGATATTGTATCCAATTTTATAAGAAAATTCCATTGGAACTACATCGGCCATATACTCAGAATGGACAAGACAAGACTCCCCTACCAAGCCCTCATATGGTTACTGGTAGATACAAGAAAACGGGGATGACCAAGAGAGACCCTGCATAGAACCATCATCAGAGAAGGCTCATTCTACAGCCAAGTAAACATCCAAGATCTACAACAGGTAGCAGCGAACCGCCACGCATGGAGAGCCATGACTTCTACCCTATGTGCCACCTTGTGTCAAGGTCTCACATCCGAGGTTGCGACGCGTTGTCTGTACCAACGCCAGACAACATAACAACACGCAACCCTGAGTGATGTTAAACACGGCAGAGAGAATGCGGCATTATCGACGACGCCCGGATAAGCAGCCACGCACAGCAATTGAGCGAAGCAGTACACCCCGTGAACCTTGCAGGGGTCACACCAGCTGACGTGAGCATGTAGCGTGTAGAACGCCAGAACTGGCAGACGGGTTTAAGTTGTTGAATGAAGAGGTCGCATGGGTATGCGAGAAGTGTTTGAATCTGCCTTGAGAGCTAGCCTGTATGACAGTGGGAGACTGGTTCGAATGCTTGAAGAGTTTGACTTGTAAGTGAGATGTTTATTGCTTGCATGTATTATTATGTATTGTCGTGATATTGTTAATGCCGTAATGATTGCTATGGATTGTCATTGCGCGATGTTTGTGCGATAATAAATGCAGCGCGTAAATAAAGCATGTGAATAATACTTTCGGATATTCACTTCGTGTGATTTGATAGTTTGATATTGCTTCACACTTGCCAGAAAACGAGCTACTTATCTTGCTCTACGCAAGACTCTGACACTACAGCCAAGTAAACATCCAAGATCTGCAACAGGTAGCAGCGTACCGCCAGGCATGGAGAGCCATGACTTCTACCCTATGTGCCACCTTGGACTCAAGAGGAAGACTAACTAAGTGGTCTATAAAGTTTATCTTCCACTGTTGTTTCTCTAGGCCAGACGTTTGCCTAGATATTTCATACTTTGGGCAGTCTTGTAGTATGTAATCTGCTTTCTGTGCACCAATCCACATGTGTACATGGCTGATTTACCAATCATAATCAACATATTTCATGACGCGATTGTATGGTATCCTGATTGCAGTGGTACACATCCATGCTTGTTGCCTTCGTCTTCAGCACCTTTCCTTTGGTAAAGAAGACTGTGGTCTTACTCGAGTTTAGATATGTATATATGTACACACGTGCAGAAAGTAAGGAGTTAGGGCCCAGAGCTGGAAACAGAGGAAGGAATAGACTAAGGATAATTTATAAAACAGATGAATACAGATCTCTCAATAAAGACATGCATGAAATTAAAGATAATGGCACAAGACAGACCATTACAAACAGAAAGATCAGGAAGCTTCACAGTCACCTCAAAGGCTGAAACACTTGATGATAATGGTGTAGCCATAAAGACTAAAATATTATATTCATCCTTTCATCTTTATGTTAATGCTAGCACATTAAAAATATCCGACCTACGTGATTGTTTTAAAATAGGATTTAAACAGGTCAGATTCGTGACCTTGAACTTCACGGTGCTGTATTGGAACGTCATCTAGAAGTGTGTCCAGTTCTACAGTCTTGTAAGCCGCGGTACAATACTCATCCTGCAAACAAACAAACAGCAAATAAGGCAAGGAGTTAGTTGTCAGATTCAAATTGCACATCAAACCATTCAATCCTAAGTTCTCAGATTCCCCTCTCAGTATGTCCCTCGGCATGTAGCATCTGATAACAATAATTCTGTGTTTGTTGTTTGTTCTTCTTTGGCTTCTTACATAGCGTTCTTGTTTGGGTTCATTCCTTTTGACTTCTTGTTCTTGCAGTCTGGTCATGGTGGCAGATTCATAGTCATCACTGCAGCAAGGAATACAGCCACTGACTAGTGTTCACACTTTTTGTTTAATGTCAGTGAGAAATAAAAAGAAATTATATTTTCCTTCTTCTAACAATAAATCAATTCTTCTGTATCGATCAGAAGCACGGATAATGACTAAAGTGATTACACATAAATTACAAACATTCATTAACAGATTAATTAACAAACAAAACGTTGGGTTGGACCAAACAAAAAAAAGGGGGATGGCGGAAAATTGGAAATAGAGGTGTGTCAAATGTATGTTGTATTATAACATAATGGAGCAGGTGGCCAGAACGCCAGACTCTCCTTTGGGAGATCCGGGTTCAATCCCTCGGTGAGATGTGGGATTTTTTTCTGTTGGGAGCAAAAAGAAAATCCTAACCAGCACAGTTTGCGGTGACTGCACTAGCCAGGTGGCCTTAATTCATCAGGCTCAAAGACCCCTCTGCCATACACCACAAGTTACTATATTGGCAGTAACTGAGTTTTTTTCCTTCAGTTTGACAGTATAACATAATGACAACATTTCGGCAATATATATATATATATAAGCCCATGGCAAATACGGAAAGTCACTTACAATGATTAATCATCCCATGGCATTTTATCAGTTAACTGGTGCCTGCATAAAATAGGACTAACATGGTATGACAGAATCACCAACATAGAGCTTATGGAGAGAACTCGACATATACCAGTGAAATAAGAGGTGTAGAAACGACGCTCTTACTGGATAGGATACACATTGTGGAAACCTGAGGAAATATAACCAGAATGACTTGTGTCTGGAATCCACAGGGCAAGCGACACAGATGAAGATGTGACCATACATGGAGAGGAGAAGTAGCCACAGAAATGAGTAATATAGGGTGTGTATGGATGGAGCTGCATGAGATGGCTAAGGAGCTGCATGAGATGGCTAAGGAGCTGCATGAGCTGGGTAAGGGTCGAAAAACTTGGATTGAGTTGCTTGAGGGTCAATGACCTATTGAAGGTATAGGTTGAAAGATTACTAAAATAAAACAACGAAGAATTCATAACATGCTTGCAATAAATTAATCCATACATATTAAAATAAACTTAACTTAAATATGTTAAATAAACTAATAAAACAGATTTACCATAATTAACACCTATGCATTAATTCCAATTAAATGTCAGTATATTGATTGACATAACAGTACTTTCATTCGCATATTTTTTAAAATTAAATGAACTGACCACCATATGCATTAAATGAACATGTGGTTATGTTTTTTTAAAACAGTAGCCAAAATAAAATTTTAGACTTGAATAAATTGTGCTAAAAATGTGAACTGAATTAATTAAATATACCTTTATTCACTGGAACATGAATACAAGATGACAGTACATTTGTCTTTATGCTGCTAGACACTTCATAACATTAACACACACACAAAAATGACAAATTATTATATCCGTAACATTGACTGGGCATGGGGAGAACGTATGTATATGTGGACATATAATTAAGTGAAACACACCACTAATGTAAGTTTTACATAATTTTTTTTGAGGTCATGGGCATTCGTCATTGCTCACTTGAGACATTTAGATTAACATACGTAAGTCTGATATGATGGCAATTACACTAGTAGAGATGTGTTGTGATAGATCTTCATATATATTAGGTCAGGGCATAATGAGGTGATGTGGCTTGTTTCTTTTCTTATTCTCTTTCCTTTCCAGAGGAATGCTTTTTACCCACAATGATCTCTGTTCTCTGTGTCTGTGTCTGACCTGTCTCCCTCTTTTCTCTGTTGTGCAATGAGGATGATCAGTCGACTAACTAACTAACTAACTTTTCTCTGTTTCTCTCTTTGTCTGTTTGTCTGTGTCTGTCTGTCCTTTTGTGTGTCTCTCTCTTTCTCACCGACTCTCTCTGTGTCTGTCTCTGCCTCTCTTTATCTGCTTGTCTCTCTCTGTATATCTCTCTCTGTATGTCTGTTTGTATTTCTCTCTATGTCACCCTCTCTCTCTTTCCCTTTCTCTTGCTCTCTCTCACTCCTCTCTGTCCCACTCCATCTCTAGCTCTCCCTTCCTCCCTCTCTTTCTCTTTTTCTCTCTCACATTTTATCAACATCTTAACCTGAAATATCACTCAGAGAGCAACATTGGTAACAATACAAACACCTCAAAAACAATAGGGGTTATTATCATTGTCATTACATTGTCATAGCAATTATAATCATCTTTATTTTCCTTAGCACCACCATTATCATTGTCATCATCATCATCATTATTGTTATTATTGTAGTCACTGTCATCATTATCACCCTCCTTTTCATCATCATTTTTAAAATCATTTTGTAGTCATTGTCATTATCAGCATCTGCATCATCATAATCATGGTTATCATCATCATCATCATCCTCATTATAGTTTTTGTAATCATCATCATTGCCAGCAGCAACACTGTAATTATTGCAATCATTATCATCATGCTCAGCACTATAATAATTATCATCATCATTCTCATTGTTATCATCATCCTTCACTTCCTCATCATCATTTTTGTAATCATTTTGTAGTCATCATCATCATTATTATCATCATTCTCATTGTCATCATTATCATCATTTATTAAATCATTTTGTAGTCATCATCATCATCATCATCATCATCAGTTATGTCATCATTGTTGTTACCTTTATCTTCATCATCATCATCATCATCATCATCATCATCATCATCATCATCATCATCATCATCATCATCATCATCATCATCATCATCATCATCATTACTGTAGTCATTGTCATCATCATTATCTTCACTGTCATCATAATCAACAACAATGTTGCATCATCACAGCGACTCATAACCACACATACTGACCTGTGTGCTGCATTTTCCTATCCAGAAATGAACATCATACAAGAGCTGGTCTCCCCCCTGCTCCCTGTAAGTCTGAGAAATAAATACAAACAACTTTACTAATCCACTCCTTGTGTAACAATTCTATCCATCAAACTGTACCATTCATGCACATTTTCAAACAGTAAACTAAATTATATTCTTCTTCGTAAATGGAGGTTAACATGGCTGATAGGGTAAGAGCATTTGCTTTTATTCTTCCAATGTACTGATGCTGAGATTGCAGGTTCAACCCATACACCGGTCAGTTTAACTAAAATGTTGACTTCTCATCCTTGACTTGGAGGACGTAAATTACAAGTACCTCTCAAGTCGGAGTGGAATCCCCTGATGGTGAGGGATACTGGTATTAGAGAAAGTTCATCCTCAAGCAAATAACCACATGCACTAGAAGTAGTGGCAAGTGTGTGGACTACGCTTGAGTTTAAAGCCAGCAAACAATAACAACAACAACAATTCTTTTTCTTCTTCCATTCGCTTCATAGCAAGTTTGCATGGCATCCTAATTGATGTGGTGTGCCTCCTGGTTGGTTACTACCGTCTTCAGCACCTTTTCTTTTGTTGGGGTCGACTGTGGTCTTACTCGAATTTAGATATGTATGCACGTTCACATGTGTCTGTGCATGCATGTATCTAGAACAGTCTGCTGTTATGGCATCAACAGAGGCTTGTCTCCTGTTAGTTAAAACAGTTCTGCCACGTAAAGGCTAGATTTGGACTTTGCTGCCAGAAGTGATGAATGCAAAAGCCGTGGGGTATTTTGTAAGGCTGAACACTCACCCTCGACTCTATGCCTCTGGTTGTAACAGCAATTTAGAATCATTCTTCTTGCTATCCAGGTGTCTCATCTTTAACAAGCGTCAGCATTCATGGCACTGCAATCTTCTCTGTCACCTGCCCAGCTGTTTTTATATTTCCGTATATATATATATCTTTTCTCTTGTTCTACATCTCTAGTCAGTATTTCGAAACACAGCTGCAAGCGATTTGGAAGCAGACTACATTGTGCTGGTTTTCACACAGTGATATGTGTGTTGGTCATCAGAAAGCAATGGCAAACTACTGAACGTGGACATGCCAAGAAATCATAAACAGCCAAAAATGCTGTTAAGGATATCTAACGTATCGCTCAATTAGACTTGTCCAAGGATAGGGATCGAATAAAGAGACACAAACATGCTGGTAGACTATTATGGGATGTCACAGGCCACGGATCGCAACAGGACCCTCTTACACGCTTTAAGGCACATTGCGCACCCATCCTTTAATAGACCAATCAGGATTCAGTGGGTCATGTGGTCAATACCAATCCGGCCATCTTTGCTTCCCAAGACATGTCTTGGTACAGAAGACAAACCCAACACAAATTTCAGTTGATATTTGATGCACCTGGCCATAGGTCTGCAGAATCAGTATAATAGGCATCAGTAATCTATGTCATGAGAAACTCACTTGACACTGACATGCAATCATGTGGCAGACATGACACTGACCACACCCATGGAGTGCTAATTGTTCTAAAAATATGGAACTAGCACCAGATACACCTATTGGTGTTAAAAAGGGGTGGTTTAGTATTTTTATTTGGGGTACTTACAATGAAGCCAGCTCCTTGGCGAAGTGGTTATGGACACAGTTTGTAATCCTGTATACCCGCGTTCGAAACACAGCCGTGGGTGATTTAGCAGCAGACTGAGCTGTGTTGGTTTTTTATGAAATGGTATGAGTGTCGGTCATTCAGAAAGCAATGGCAAACTACTGAATGGAAACTTGTCAAGAGATCACAACATTAACAAATGCAGGTATTGACTGTGACGTCCCGTAAAGGATATGCAACTAACGTTTTTTTTGTTAACTTACAATGAAACATCCCATAAATAGTTTTCTTCAGAAAATAAAATATAGGAATATAGAAGTATTTGGTATACATTTTACATGTGATGAAACTATTCCAGGTGCAGCAAAAAACAAAAATAATCAAATTAAAAAGATGATACACATACACACATGCTTATAGTAATGGTAATAAAGATTTTTAAGATATAGTTTATCATCATCATCATCATCATCATCAGCAACATCATCATGATGTGCCATGCTAAACTATAAATAGACAGTGATCATGATGTATGTATAAGGACACTTGCCTGTTGGCCCAGTGGTCATGTGTTTAAATCTTCATTGAGGCAGAGATTTTATTTGTTAATTGACCTGGTTTCCAATGACCCAGACTAAAATGGGTACCAGGAACTGTTGTGGGGGGTGCAGGTGGTCAACATTATACTGACCACATCACTATCAAGTGCTGATTGGTCTACAGAAACATGGGACTAGCCCTGTATAGTAGATGTACATCAAAGCGTGATTTTTATTTATTATGTTCTTATAAAACTTGTTATTTACCTTTCATAAGCTGTTTGTTAAATATACAGTAAAACATATTTATAATTATTTGTATACATTCCCATAGGTTTACATTCAGCAGCATTTTGATACGTTTACCTTTCTACATTTTCATTTACTAGCATTTTCGTAGCTGAGTTGTGAATTTCAGTACTTTTACCCTTCTACATTTTAATTTACTAGCATTTTCATAGTTGAGTTTTTATTTTGTTTTAACCATGATGAAATACCTGTTGCGCTAAAGCAGCAGTTGTCCTTCAACTAGTTCTTTTTCTCAAGCTCTTAAAATACTAATAAATGCATTCTTCTTGCTCTATTACAAAACAAGTGCCAGACAGTTCAACTCAAGTGCTCAGTCCCTCATGCTCCAGTAGTCTTGAACACAAACCAACAACTTGTGCTAATGATCAAGAATGAAGCCTACTTACAACTGACTAATGTGGATATTATTAAAAATTCTAAGAAAATAAATCAATAAATGACAACCAGGCATCTTAACAGATGTCGTAAAGAAATTGATTTTCAAAATGTCAGGCCATTTATCTGTTAACGTTTAGCATAAGCTGAGGCGTATTGATTGTGCATTAAATACATGTTATTTCTGTATACATAATCTCATATTAGTACACACATAACGGAGACAGGCAGAGCTTGTTATTTTACAGACAGTTGCAGTAAGAATAAGAAGATCAATGTAATAAAAAACAAAATCATGCATGCAAATGTAACAGCAGAAACTAAATGAACAATGTGTTCTAGTTTTAACAGAATTTAGGAACAGCTTGAAAAGACACAATTATTGATCATGTTGATGGTGAGAAAATAATGAGCACAGAAAAAAAAATAATAGGATAGAAAGTAAAGATTTGAGAGGTATGAAAAAGTATTTTAGCAGCAATAATTATGCTATGGATTGTCATGTTAACTGATTCAGTGTAAAACAAAAAGTAGATTTGGACCAAACTTGGTACACAATCAAATGAACATGTATTATAATGTAAATTTCCTTTCACTGAGCAGTAACATTTTGAAAGATATCAAGAAACAAAACAAATAACATGATATGGCAATAAATCGTCCTTCTGTTTATTTGAGAGGAAACATTTGGTGATATATTATCCTTTGGCAGAGAATCAGTTAACAGCTAATGTTATTTTCTTTATGTATAATGTATAATGAAGATTTTAATTTAACATAGACTGTTTACTTTTACATGTTACAGGCAATTGTTTGTTTGAAGTAACAACACTTTGGATGAGAAAGATATCGTAATAACTATAACTAACGATTGCATGTTTTTTCAGTGACACCATGAGTCAGCTAAGGAAGATCAAAATGGACTGGGACAGAAGGCAGTGGTCTGAATCTCGGAGAAGGTCATGACTGACTAATATCTATGTCATTTTTATGCCAGGGCATGAAGGTGTAAGAGGAAATGAATGAGCAGACAGGCTAGTGGGCTTGACCGCTGTGGGCAGAAGACGAGCAAGAGACCAGGCTGACATCAAGAATACCCTAAGGGAGACAGGGTTAGTAAATGATTCAAAGGATGGATGTGATTCTGCAACTACGACCAGGTATACATTGAGCCTGCAAGAACATCAAGTGAAATGGTGTGAAGCTAGACAAGAGGCCCATGCCGGAAACAAAGAAGAATAGTAGACCAACAGTGAAGTGGTGTCATCAGTGACTACATGCCAAGAGAGATACTGAGGAGAGGATTTGACCACACATGGACTAATAGTTTGATATCCAAAAGGGTGATCTGTTGACTAACTAATTAACTAACTAGAGCAGGGGCTGGCAGATTTTTTTGTAGTGACATGCTGGAGGTATTTTTCAAAGCCACTCGGCCTGAAAACCAAAACTCTTATAAAGTCACTCAGCAAGCCAAAATAAATTCACCAATAAGTATATATGCCCAACAGTTTAAAGAAATCCATGGATTAAGACAGTTTGGCTAATACTGAATGAATCAATCAAGGCAGAGAGACAAGGAAGGTATACAGTGAGCACATCCAGAAAATGGAAACAGTTTGTGCTGTAGTGGGACTTAAAGGTTTAGGAAGCTGAAAAAGAAGATGTAAGTGTAAATTCATATTAAACTCATTCATATACACATACGTCCTCACATTCACTGAGTTAATGGCAACAATGTGTTGTGTTGGAAGATAATGATGATGATGATGATGATGATGATGATGATGATGATGATGATGATGATGATGATGATCAAAGAAAGCCTGATTTGCACCAATATTAATAGAGTTGTTGTTGTTGTTGTTGTAGTTGTTGGTGTGGTTATTGTTCTCACTGAGTGTGACAAATTATCCTCTATGGAATGTTTGCTTGAAATCTAAAGACAAAGGGAGATCATACATCAGCATGGTGGTTATAGAAACAAATATAGTGAATGCTTTCAGTCAGAACAGTGATGGCAATAGTTTGATGAAATAGACCTCTCTAATCTTGTCGAAGATCATGGACATTGTAGTTGAATCTGGAATTTTTGGCAAAGATGATGAATTAGGCAGTTCATTAAATTATGTATGATAGTTGTAACGAATATGGAAAAGAAAAGAATAAAAGGCAAGAAAAGATTACTCTTTCTGGGTGCAAACATCAGTGAAAATGTACTTGCTTGAACATAGTCCTTGGTGTTACAACACACAATTTTTAAACGGTGTAGACACAACATTACAGTTTCTGGTGTAACAATGCCCATTTCTTAAACGGTGTGGACACAACATTAAAGTTTCTGGTGTAACAATGCCCAGCTTTTAAATGGTGTTGACACAACATTAGTCCTTGGTGTAACAATGCCCCGTTTTAAATTGTGTTGACACAACATTACAGTCCTTGGTGTAACAATGCCCAGTTCTTAAATTGTGTTGACACAACATTACAGTTTCTGGTGTAACGATGCCCAGTTCTTAAATGGTGTTGACACAACATTACAGTCCTTGGTGCAACAATGCCCAGTTCTTAAATTGTGTTTACACAACATTACAGTCCTTGGTGTAATAATGCCCAGTTCTTAAATGGTGTGGACACAACATCATTAGAGTTTTCATCACCAGTAGGTAATATTTTCTAGTTTATGTTATTTTGAAAAAATTTCAACAGTTTATTATTTATTTATGTAGATAAATCAATTTTCTATATGTAGATAAATCTATTCTTCTTCTTCTTCTTCTTCTTCTTCTTCTTCTTCTTCTTCTTCTTCTTCTTCTTCTTCTTCTTCTTCTTCTTCTTCTTCTTCTTCTTCTCCTTCTTCTTCTTCTTCTTCTTCAGCGTTCCGAGCCATTGAGGTTCTTTGCTGCAGATACAATCCGTCTCCATTCATCTCTCTGCTTGACCTTCACTTGCCAGTCGTTGATTCCAAGTGAGATAAATCTATTGTCTATTATATACTGTATTTAGATAAATCTACTATATAGATAAATTTTATCTATTATATATTGTATGTAAATAAATCTATTACCTATTATATATTGTATATTATTGTCACACAAAGCACCTTTGAATTGTAATGGTTTATTAAGCTTGTATAAGTTGAAAGAAGGTACCCAACAAACAAAGCTCTTTAATCTATTCATTTTTTACTTTTAAATGCCATCTATAATGAGGGAGCGTCATTCTTCTTTAAATATCTGAAATGGTATTGCAGGCTTGAATTTTCAATTCTTTTGTATTTCGTAGTTCTTATTTTCAAGTTGTGGAAAACTGACCTGATAATTTTGTCTGCTACCACTATTTAAATGACACAGTAAACTCAATTAACACTTTTAAAAGACACAGTAAGCTTGACTACAGCCCAAGGGCTAATAACCAGTTAGCAGTGGACGGTAACGTGTAGGTGTAATGTAAACACTTCAACAATATATCACAAGTTAAGCACACAAAAATACATTTTGTCCACAATTTTGTTTGTTGACTTACAGCCTCTTCATCATCATGAAATGCCTAGCTTGGTTGTTATTGTTGACAAGGATAAAGTTATATATTTTAAACAAAAATGAAAACAAAGAGTACAAAAATGGTAACAAATAAAGGGTATGACATGAACACATTGATAAAAAATATACCATTGACAAACATGCTAAATACATTATACAAGTAACTGCCTTTTCACTAAGATCAAAGCACAGTAATGTGCTGTGATTTGGCCATGAGGACAAAGACCTCCACACAAATGGAAAACCTAACCATTAATCACATGCAAGAGGTCCTCAGTGGACCACATAGGGCATAAACATCCTACATGTGGGACTAAGAGGCCATCCAAAACAATTTTAAAACAGAATAGAGTACTGTTTACAAGTACATGTTGTCAAATTAATTCGATGTGGAGAAGTTAATGGATGCTAATAATAATAATATGTAGGTGTAATGCGAGGAGGAAGTTTTTACTGGTGAAGTTAAGCATGGCTACTTGTGCACAGTTCACATGCTTACTCATGAAGCATTCATTAAAGTTTTCAAATAAAGTTATAAATAATGTACATGAAAAAACACATATTACTGATTAAAACAAAAGGAACTTCTCACAGTTATGATACAGTAAAAAGAAAGCAGCTACTTTAAATAGTTATGGCAATAGTAAATGAAAATGTTGGTCATTCTAAAGCACAAAACGTATATAATATGACTAGTTAAATTTAGTTTAGTTTAGTCAAGGGATCAACATCACGGCACACGGGTACAACCCATAAGTGCTCCGTTCTACTCCTAACTCAAACCTGAGTCTGGAGAAACTCAGCTCAGTGCACGAACTCCGTAGCACCGGCGAGGATCCTTAAATACTTTGGGTAGATTTTTAATTCGAAATTTTGCCCGGGCAGCGCCAGTAGGCTACTCTTTTTCGATTTCCAACTGCCAAGGGATTTTTTACGTGCGCAACAATACACACGGGCATCCGATCTCACTACCCAGAGACCAGGGGACATTTTATTACTAGAAGTCCACGAGAAAAAATTCCTGGTCCTCACCGGGGCTTGAACCCGGGACCTCCAGCACTCAAGGCAGACACCATACCTCGAGACCACTCAGTCCCCTATATAATATAATATGACTGATTGCATCCTGTATATTTTCTGTAAAGGGCTTGAATATCAAAGGAAGGCTGGTGTAGAGACTTCTCTCAGCCCTGCACCAAGGTAACATATCAGAGGAAGGTTGATGTAGAGACTTCTCTCAGCCCGGCACCAAAGTATCATATTCACAGAGGCCATGTTTCAGAGCTCTCCTCCCCCTCTCCAAGCTTAGAAGTCAACAATGTATGCAAACCCAGTGATAGTATGTCACATCTGCGGAAAGACCTAACGATCGTTGGACATCTGATCAGATTCGGGGACCAGTTAGTGGATAGTCTACACTGCAAAAAGATGCTCAAAGTGTTGCCTTCTGTGTGACTTGGTCCAGGTCTTGACCTCAGTGACTAACTGGACACCTTGACGTCTTGACAGACAATAGTTTGTAATATGGAGTTATACCTCTCCATAACACAAAGCCTGGGCTGAATTTAGAGACCAAGTGTTGTCCATGCAGCATGATTCCTCTCTCGGCCAGCCTAGCTTACCACAGATGAAAGGTAACACTAATACATCTGGAAAAAGGAGACAGCTGCAGAATCTGCCAGATCAGCAAAGCAATACTCTAACTGTCCGCCTGTCATAGCTTCCATCCTAGACCAGTTGCCAACCAAGGCTTAGGGTCTGGTCTGCCCTGCCATGACATTTAATCTTTAGGCTGCATTTCCTCACACAAGGGTAAGCTTGTACCTTTCGAATTGCACTCCTCCGCCCAAAGCTGTTGACATAATGTGGGGTGTCTGGTGAGCCCCGCTCAACATTCGGCGCTAAAAGAAAGCAGGTGGTACCGTCTACTGTCATACATCTGACTAAGACATGATACCTCAGTGACACTCATTAGCATATTGGCTAGTACACACATCTGTTAGCCTGGTGCTTATGGATTCAAACCCATCCTGCGATGGGATGTCTTTCATAACCACAAGATCCCAGGGTCAGTACAACTTCATACAGCCAATATCATCATGTGCCCTGCAAAGTCATGTAAATGTTCATGTCTCTCCATAGATCTCAGCATTCATGCTCTGGATAAACTCCATTAATAATGTTCCTCATGCTATCACCTTAGATCATTCAGGTTAATGTCTCTCTGTGTGCCTTGCCCCTGCCACTGATAATCTAGGCCACATCACAATGTTCTACAGTGCCACTCCTCTCATTACACGGCCACAGAACATTGTTTGACTCTTTCCTATTCACTCATTCAGTAGCATGTCTTTTGCAGAACATAGCTCCCTGAAATAACCATCCGGAAAACTTGCAGAACCTAGCTCCCATACAACCATCACGGAAAACTTCTTGGTCATAAACAAGATGTCCCACGTCTGATACACCTATCTGGAGATCATCTGCCACATCCTGCACACATCCTTCTCTTCCCAGACATATCCCCTTCCATGATTGTTCCTATCCAAACTTTCATGGACGTTTCAAATGACCAAAATATTTAAATGTTATTTGTTTTATCGTATTTAGTAGCCAACCTTCTTCAATATTCAGTTCTTGTAATATGGATGGATTTGTACTTTTCTGTATCCAAGATATTCTTATAACCCGTCTATAACATTTATATTGGAAGGCATTGGGAAAGAAAACAAAGGTCATTACTGTATCTCCTATAACAAACATGAAGATATGGAAACCCAGTACTTTTCATGTCTAAATGCAAAAACTGTGACTACTCATACAAGCAATCAAACAAGAACAGCTATGAAAATGTAACCTTGAATAACTACAATAAAAGGTAACTAAGAGAATGGAAAAAAAATTGTGTTTTGCTATATGTAGCTACCTCTTAGCACAATATAACTGTTTTTATAGATTGTATAAAATACTTACATTAAGGATTATATATGAATCTCCTTCATAGAATTTTCCATATTCATCAGTGGGGAGATGTGTAACTTTGAAATTCTAGAAGCAAGAAAGTATTAAGGGAATTAAGGTTGCAGAATCAAGACTAATTCCATATTTGATGATACATTTAGTTAGAAATGATGTTATAATGGCGATATAAGATCAACAGATAAGAAAGAAAAACACACACTCACACAGACACACGCACGCACGCACGTACGCACACACACACACACACACACACATTTATATATATATATATAACTTTGCTTGCATATGTACATAGACAAGGAACGTGATCCTGTATATAAGCCAAACATAAGGTCCACTGCAAGCTTATAAATGAGATGAACGAACATGTTTGACACAGTTCCGCTTTCATTTCTTTTCCTTCTCACTTTCCGTTTGCAGTGTTTATATTTCTGGATTATCAAGCGGCTCTAGGGAAATATCAACTGTTTTTGTTTTCATTTGTGTGTATATTTTAATCATTTTGTTCTTGCTGTCCAAGATAAAGACTTTAGTCAAAATGTTTGTGTGTGTTTTTTAAATAATTTTTTCATCTGCTGTGCTTTATAGTTATCATTTATGTGTTTTGTTTTATTTACACAGCAGGACCAGCATGCTACAGCAGACCAGCATATCACATCCGGATGAGTATGTCCCAGAAGGACCAGCATGTCACAACCGGACCAGCATGCCACAGCAGGGGGTGTGCAAGAACAGCACTGGAACTTCACATCTGTGGAATTATCCATTATACTGTAACGGCCAATGATTCAGTGCAGCACATTCAAACTAGCTGGGATTAGGTCAATGCTGGTCATGTGTTCCTTTAAAGGTTTTAGCCATTTTATTAGCATGGGACAGTGATCCAAGGCCCAATACATAAAGACATTAACAACATTTATTTGGAGCAACACAAACATAAAGACATTAACAACATATATCAGCATGAACACAAACATATACACATTAACAACATATACAAGGGGCTTCTCATAAGTCTTTAGCCTGACCATGAAGGAGTAGGTGGAGAAAATTGAAATTTGGCACAGTGCTTATTCCTTCTCAATGTAGCCACCACCTGAATTTATGCATTTCTGCCATCTCTGCGTGACCTTGAAAAGACCTTCAGAATAAAACAACCTATTTTTCGAAACTACACCAGCTATCACAAGCCAGTATGACATCTTCGTAACTGTGAAGACGATTTCCTTTCAGCTGTATTTTACGATTTGGTGAATCCAAGTCTCATCTACCGTCCCCATGGTCTTTTACATGTTTTTTGACCGCCACATGTTGAGCAACTGGCCGCAGCAATCAACCCGTGTTTGTTTCTGTTCACATGTCAGCAGGCGCGGGGCACACACTTTTCTCATGTTCAGTCTGTTGTGTAAAATTCTAAAAACTGTACTCTTACTCAGTTTTGCTGAACCCGATATCTCTGCAATTGTAATTTTCCTATCGTGGTCAATGATTTTCTTCACTTTTGCAGTATTTGCATCATTGCACTCTGAGGACGATCGTCCTGGTCTTGGCAGATCTGCAACTTGGGAATGGCCACGCTTAAACTGCAAACACCAATTTTTTTACAGAAGCATACGAAGGACAGACTTCCTCAAACACTGGCCCCCATCTCCCTGTGTATTTCTGTAGGTGTTTTACAATGTAACATCAAGAATTTATCACAGTCCTGGCGTCTGATTTCTCCATTGTTCTGACAAACCGTTGGATGTGCAGATCTGTTCAATAGGGTGTATTGTGCCATGCACCATATCGGGAAAACCAGTTGAGTTGGGAAATTCATAATTCACATGTCCATTCAAAATTTAATGAGCTATACATGTGCCAATTTTCTCCGACTACTCCTTCATGGTCAGGCTAAAGACTTATGAGAAGCCCCTTGTATCAGTTGGAACACAAACATAAAGACATTAACAACATGTATCAGTTTGAATACAAACATAAAGACATTAACAGCATATATCAAGATGAACACAAACATAAAGACATTAACAACATATATCAGGTGGAACACAAACATAAAGACATTAACAGCATATATCAAGATGAACACAAACATAAAGACATTAACAACATATATCAGGTGGAACACAAACATAAAGACATTAACAACAAATATCAGTTGGAATACAAGCATAAAGACATTAACAACATATATCAGGTGGAACACAAGCATAAAGACATTAACAACAAATATCAGTTGGAATACAAGCATAAAGACGTTAACAACAAATATCAGTTGGAACACAAACATATACACATTAACAACATTTATCAGGATGAACACAAACATATACAAATTAACAACATTTATCAGCATGAACACAAACATATAGACAATAACAACATATATCTTAATGAACACAAACATATAGACAATAACAACATATATCTTAATGAACACAAACATATAGACATTAACAACATATATCAGGTGGAACACAAACATATAGACAATAACAACATATATCAGGATGAACACAAACATATAGACATTAACAACATATATCTTAATGAACACAAACATATAGACATTAACAACATATATCTTAATGAACACAAACATATAGACATTAACAACATATATCTTAATGAACACAAACATATAGACAATAACAACATATATCTTAATGAACACAAACATATAGACATTAACAACATATATCAGGTGGAACACAAACATATAGACAATAACAACATATATCAGGATGAACACAAACATATAGACATTAACAACATATATCTTAATGAACACAAACATATAGACATTAACAACATGATATCTTTAATGAACACAAAATATAGACATTAACAACATATATCTTAATGAACACAAACATATAGACAATAACAACATCTATCTTTAATGAACACAACACATATAGACAATAACAACTATATATCAGGTGGAACACAAACATATAGAAATAACAACATATATCAGGATTGAAACACAAACATATAGACATTAACAACATATATCTTAATGAACACAACATATAGACATTAACACATCTATCTTAATGAACACAAACATTATAGACATTAAACATATATCAGGTGGAACACAAACATATAGACATTAACAACATATATCAGGATGAACACAAACATATAGACATTAACAACTATATCTTAATGAACACAACATATAGACATTAACAACATATATCTAATGAAACACAAACATAATAGACACTTAACAACTATAATCTTAATGAACACAACAACATATAGACATTAACAACATAATCTTAATGAAACACAAACATATAGACAATAACAACATATATCTTAATGAACACAAACATATAGACATTAACAACATATATCTTAATGAACACAAACATATAGACATTAACAACATATATCTTAATGAACACAAACATATAGACATTAACAACATATATCTTAATGAACACAAACATATAGACAATAACAACATATATCTTAATGAACACAAACATATAGACAATAACAACATATATCAGGTGGAACACAAACATATAGACAATAACAACATATATCAGGATGAACACAAACATATAGACATTAACAACATATATCTAAGAACACAACATATAGACATTAACAACATATATCTTAATGAACACAAACATATAGACATTAACAACATATATCAGGATGAACACAAACATATAGACATTAACAACATATATCAGGTGGAACACAAACATATAGACATTAACAACATATATCTTAATGAACACAAACATATAGACATTAACAACATATATCTTAATGAACACAAACATATAGACATTAACAACATATATCTAGATGAACACAAACATATAGACAATAACAACATATATCAGGTGGAACACAAACATACAGACATTAACAAAACATATAAGGACAAATACAAACATAAAGACATTAACAACATGTATCAGGACAAACACAGGCATAAAGACATTAATAACATTGCTCATTAGTTATACATACAACTATTTTCCAAATCTTAAGTCCCTCTTTACTCCCAGCGTCCTTCCATGCAGGCTCAGTTTTTGCTGATTCCTCTGTTGGACAAAACAACACATAATCATTTACTTGTGTAGAAAGCAATACACAGATAAGGGGTAAACCATACAATTAAGAAAGTGACAGTAGTTTATACAGTTCTGCTAATTGAATTCTGGCTGCTTATCACAAGAGACAGCTCTGTTCTTGTGTTAACAGACAGTATACTAGTTCCCTCCCATGGTCAAAAAACAAGATAAAGACAATTCTATTTTCATTCAATCTTCCCTGCTTAAACAACCAGAGCCATATTTTAATGGCTTTCTTGAACCTGAAAACAGTTTAAGAAAGTATAGCTTTAAAACCTGCACACAGTTTCTTAAGTCAGGTATGGGTGTCAGTGGGATGTGTTTGTAATGTGAAAAACAAGACAACAGCAATTAGCAGGTATTGTTTTGGCAAAGAGTCTTAACTAAAGGACTCGCTTTAATTTAATTTTAGGAGGGCGAGTCAATAAGTAAGTCACACAGTTATGTGGGATGGCAGGTAAATGTAGTTTGTGTTTTTCTATAGGTGTCATTAGGTGAGAGTAACATCAAACTTTATATTCCCGTTCATCAGGTGGCGCTAGGTGTCTCATGTGCATGGGCAGTGCATAAACAAAATGGTGACTGTACTTACGGAGTGTACAATCAAAGAGCTGTTGTTAGTTTTTTGTGGGCAAAAGTACTGCCTGCGAAGGACATTCATAAAGAAATGCTTCCTGATTATGCTGACAAATGTTGGTCCCATAAAGCGGTGAATAGCTGGGTAGAAAACATCCTTCTTCGCCTTGCCAAAAATTCAATGTTACGCCATCAGCTGGGAAGGTTACGCTAACAGTGTTCTGGGATTGTCAAGGAGTGCTTTTACCCAATTTCAAGAAGAAAGGTGACAATGTGAATTCTTAATCATACTGTGAAGTTCCATCGATGCTTCATGATGTAATTCAAAGAAAACGTCCAGGAATGCTGACTAGAGGAGTGTTGCTTCTTCATCAGAATGCCAGACCACATACGGCTGGATTCACTCAGGAGAAAATCAACCAACTAAGGTGAGAAGTTCTGGAACATCCACCTTACAGCCCCGACTTCCAGTCCCTAGCGATTTCCACCTTTTTTGGTCCACTGAAAACCCACCTTGGTGGGAGACATTTCACGAATGGTGCAGAAGTTGAATGTGAAGTGAAAACATGGTTTAGAAAACAGAGCACACACACACAGTTCTATATTTAGCCGGTTTGGGAGGACTGATACAACGATGGGATAAGTGCATCAATGTTGGTGGAAATTATGTCGAGAAATAAAGGGACAATGGATGTATAAAAATAAACTAGGTTCAAGTTGTTATCATATTTAATTATTTTCTACACTCATTTGTAACCTACTTATTGACTTCCCCTCATAGAATACTGTGCACTACCTCTGCTGGCTATAAAGCTACTCAAATTGACCAAACTCTACTTAGAGTGGCTCTAATACTTGAAACTCTACAAGTAAAGATTAAATACCAATGTGGAGCTCATGGAGAGAACTGGACAAATACCTGTGTGGAGCTCATGGATAGAACTAGACATATACCAATGTGGAGCTCATGGATAGAACTAGACAAATACCAATGTGGAGCTGATGGATAGAACTAGACATATACCAATGTAGAGCTGATGGATAGAACTAGACAAATACCAATGTGGAGCTGATGGATAGAACTAGACATATACCAATGTAGAGCTGATGGATAGAACTAGACAAATACCAATGTGGAGCTGATGGATAGAACTAAACAAATACCAGTGTGGAGCTGATGGATACAACTAGACAAATACCAGTGTGGAGCTCATGGACAGAACTAGACAAACACCAATGTGGAGCTCATGGATAGAACTAGACAAACACCAATGTGGAGCTCATGGATAGAACTAGACAAATACCAGAATGGTGCTCATGGAGAGAACTAGACACATATCAATGTGGTGCTCATGGATAGAACTAGACAAATACCAATGTGAAGCTCATTGAGTGAATTGGACAAATACCAATGTTGAGCTCATTTAGAAAACTAGACAAATAACAATGTGGAGCTCTTGGATAGAACTAGACAAATACCAATGTAGAGCTGATGGATAGAACTAGACAAATAACAGTGTGGAGCTGATGGATAGAACTAGACAAATATCAATGTGGAGCTGATGGATAGAACTAGACAAATACCAGTGTGGAGCTGATGGATAGAATTGGACAAACACCAGTGTGGAGCTGATGGATAGAATTGGACAAACACCAGTGTGGAGCTCATGGAGAGAATTGGACAAACGCCATTGTGGAGCTCATGGATAGAGCTAGACAAATACCAATGCGGAGCTCATGGAAAGAACTAGACAAATACCAATGTCGAGCTCATTTAGAGAAATAGACAAATAAAAATGTGGAGCTCATTAATAGAACTAGACAAATACCAGTGTGGTGCTCATGGAGAGAACTAGACACATACCAATGTGGAACTCATGGATAGAACTAGACAAATACCAGTGTGGAGCTCACGGAGTCAACTTGACAAATACCAATGTGGAACTCATAGATAGAACTAGACAAATACCAATTTGGAGCTTGTGAATAGAACTAGACATATACCAGTGTGGAGCTCATGGAGAGAACTGGAAAAATACCAGTGTGGAGCTCATGGATAGAACACGACAAATACCATTGTGGAGCTCAAGGAGTGAACTGGATAAATACCAATGTGGAGCTCATTTAGAGAACTAGACAAATACCAATGTGGAGCTCATTTAGAGAACTAAACAAATACCAATGTGGAGCTCATGGATAGAACTAGACATATACCAATGTGGAGCTGATGGATAGAACTAGACAAATAACAGTGGAGCAGATGGATAGAACTAGACAAATACCAGTGTAGAGCTGATGGATAGAACTAGACAAATACCAATGTCGAGCTCATTTAGAGAACTAGATAAATACCAATGTGGAGCTCATGGAGAGAACTAGACAAATAAAAATGTGGAGCTCATGGAGAGAACTAGACAAATACCAGTGTGGAACTCATGGAGAGAACTAGACAAATACCAATTTGGAGCTTGTGAATATAACTAGACAAATACCAGTGTGGAGCTCATGGAGAGAACTAGACATATACCAATGTCGAGCAAATTTAGAGAACTAGATAAATACCAATGTGGAGCTCATGGAGAGAACTAGACAAATACCTATGTAGAACTCATTTAGAGAACTAGACAGATACCAAAGTGGAGCTCACGGAGTGAACTAGACAAATACCAATTTGGAGTTTGTGAATAGAACTAGACACATACCAGTGTGGAGCTCATGGAGAGAACTGGAAAAATACCAGTGTGGAGCTCATGAATAGAACATGACAAATACCATTGTGGAGCTCATGGAGAGAACTGGACAATTACCAGTGTGGAGCTCATGGATAGAACTAGACAAATAGCAATGTGAAGCTCTGCCCTGTCATGACATTTAGTCTTTAAGTTACATTTCCTCGCATTAGGGTAAGGCTTGTACACTCCCAACTGCACTCCTCTGCCCGTAGCTGTTGGCACAATGTGAGGGTTTTGGGAATGTCGGCCAACATTTGGTGCTAACAGAAAGCAGGTAGTCATATCCGACTAAGACCTAATGTTCATTAAACACTAAAGAAGGCCTCCAAGAAAAGGTCGACTATTCAAACAATGGACAGAGGGAACACGGAATATGGGAATCTTCATATATGAAGCCCATAAATGGGCACTCTCCCACTGTTTATGTTTCACCTCGATACCACAAGAAGTACAAGAGGAATAAGATAAGATTAGATGATGACATGAGAACAGATTTGAAATGGGTTAATGAATATTATAGTTGGGCACATTTAGACATGTGACTTTACAAAAGTAAGCTGAAAATTCCTTAAGCAGCCAAAATAAGTCATCTAAATTTTTGAAGTGGATAAAAGACAGAGACTAAGATCAGAAAAAAAGGCAGTCACAAAGATTTGAGAAGTGGGAAAACTGCAACGTGTTGTGGCAACTGGAAAGATTTGTGGAAAAAAAGAAATAAAGACAGTGAGAGAAGATGTTTGAGAGACCTTTGTCAGGGCATGGAAAGATGTCAGCACATGAACTGATACACATGCTGATGGAGATCACAAGATGTGGAGAAACCTGATCACACCAGCCAGTCGGCATGGCCTCTCTCTCTCTCTCTCTCTCTCTCTCTCTCTCTCTCTCTCTCTCTCTCTCTCTCTCTCTCTCTCTCTCTCTCTCTCTCTCTCTGTGGGTGGGGGGGTGGGTGGGTAGGTTTGTGTGGGTTTTGGGTGGGTGGATGGCTGTGGGTGGGTTTGAGTGTGTGTGTTTAGATTTGAGTTCGTGTGCATGTGTGTGTGTGTGTGTGTGTGTGTGTGTGGCAGTGACAACACCAGCTTGAGATACACCAAGTGGTTAACACCATTAGTTGTTGCACCGGATGACCCCCAAACCCCAGTGACACCTCTGTGACGTCCTCACATTGTACTCTCAAGTGACTCTCTCTCACCTTCTCCAGCCTGCACCACTACAGCAGGCCATTCTAAACCTTATCCACACGTCTTTTGAATTCTTAACCTGATATATGCAACACTTGAGAAGTACTTACTCTTCACGTGTCTGTCCTCTTTTGAACCAACCAACTCCATGTTGGAGTCCTTCCAATCATACTTCTTGAGCTTCAGTAACCCTGGGGAGAAGAACATCCATAAGTTAGATGCCACACACATAGTCTTTACATAGGCGTAGCTCATGGTATTTGCGTAGATGCCACACACAGTGGTTCACACATGGATAAATGCAACAGACCCACATACATATAAAGTATACTGCTGGGCTATGCAGTGAAAAAGTAAATAGTTAAACAATGAAAAATATTTTCCCATAGTGAAATTAAGTAATGAAGACATAAACAATAGGTTGTACAAATTAGTTCCTGAAATTTTCAATTGCCATGGTGAAGGTAGCCTTTTGCAAGATGGGAAATATAATAAAAAATAAAAAGACGTCAATTGCAACAAGAAAAAGAATATATACTTATTATGGATGTGAAGCGTGGACAATGAACAGACAAGCTGAAAAACTTCTTATGGCTGTGAAAATGTAGTTTCTGAGAAAAATGCAAAGAATACCATGGACAGACAGAACAACCAATGAGCAAGTCCTACGAGAAACAAATGAAAATCGTAAACTGATTAGCGAAATTAGACGTAAACAGGCGGCATTTGTGGTCACGTTATGAGAAGAAATAAACTGGAGAACTTAATGACAACTGGCAAGACTGAGGGGAATAGAACAAGGGGAAGGCAGAGAAGTAAATACCTAGATGGCTTGGCCACGTTGCATAGTAGAAGCAAGAACACTAAGCTGATCCACGACTCTGGTGATCGAGTGAGAAGGCAGAACATGACCGTACACGCTTATCGGCATGGCACATGATGATGTTTGAATAGTGGTGTAGGGTAAAGAGAGAGGGATAGTGCCTCACAGTGAGTGGCGGCTATATTCTAAGGGATAGATCAGCATACGGGTTGGTTCCCATCTCTTTAACTAGCCCATGTATGGCTCCACGAATACCGTTTGTGAGCGGCGGGGCAACAACACTGGCAACCGTCTTAGCTGACTGGTTAAATTACACGAGTGGAGTATGGATGCTTGCTTGCTTGCTTGTGTTCGTTGGCTTGAGCTCCAACGCGAAGTCCTGTATGTCGGATGAAGACATCCTGTTGTCCAACATCAGTGTGATGTCATACAGGACCTGAGTTTTGCGTGAGTATCCGTTGTCCCATGTCTGGCTTATTGGTGTGCAGACTGGTGGTTCCTCGCCGTACAGGCAGACACTCTCCGACTTCGGAGGAATCGGCGATCCTACTGACTTTAGCCAGGACCCCGAAGGGACCTGTTGCCCAGGACGCTCGACGAGGACGCGTCAATAGGTCTTGGCCAGTATATAACCCGGCCCTGGTGCCTTGGAAACACCTCTGCGTCCCTGGAGTATGGATAATATCTACTCAACTGAGAATGTCCATCCCTAGTACACAAAAGACTAGGATGCCGAACAAGGTGGATGAATCTGTATAGACCAACAACTTCGAAAGTGAAACAGCAGTGTAAGACAAACACGAGGCGTGTTCAGGACACAATGCTGAATATGGCTGGCCATTGTGGAAGAGACTGGGACCTCACCACGTATTATCCTAAAGACAGCAATGAAAATACAATGAAGGGAAAGCAGCAATACGTGCAACATTCATGGGAAAGAATGACAAGAGAGCTGATGAAAGAAATAAAAACACTATTATATAAACCATACTGGAGGGTAAGGTTGAAGGCTAGCAGATATAGACAGTGATACAGGTGGGAAGATAACATCAAGAGATGGACAAAAAGCCGTCTGGCAGTATTTAAAATCAAAGCGAGAGACAGACAGTGTTGGAGATCCATTGCAACCAATCTTCATTGTGGAGATGGCATCTGATTGATTGATCTCATCAGGTGCATATTTCAAATGTCACTCAACATAAAACTACCTTTCAGAATCCAGAGAAAGTGCACTGCACGTGCTGTTTAACACACAAAATGGACGAATATTAAGATTTCCTGAAGCAGCTGTATAGAGGATGAACCTTGAACCCTGTCGTCAAAGTACTGGAAGTTTAAAGACTATAGTGCTGTTATCCTTTTGGCCACACCAAACATGAATTCCTATATTATCTTTTTGTGTTGTGCACCGACAGCTTTCTCATGTATTCCTATATTTAGCTGTTTGTGTTGTAATTTGTCAAAAGCTCTCCTGCAACAATGGGCACTTGGTAGGTTCAATGGTCAATATAACGCCGGCCGCAGTTACTTCCAAAACCTTTCCTGTTCCTGGGTCAACCGGGGTACTCAGTTCAATTTTATAATTTCAAATCCACCTCTGTGTGATCCATCCCATGACTAACTAATCACAACAGACGTAATTATATCATGCAAACATGTGCGATAAAAATGTAGCAAGCAGAATGAAGAGAAAGATCAGGTACTTGTAAAGTACTTTTATTTTCTTATTGTTTGCTGATGTAGGTTTGTTGCCACAACATCCTTTAACTAGTATAGCTTAGTTTAGTTTAGTTTAGTTTAGTCGACGGATCAACATCACGGCACACGGGTGTAACCCATAAGTGCTCCGTTCTGCTCCTAACGAGCCTGAGACCGGAGAATCTCAGATAAGTGCACGAACTCCATAGCACCGGCAAGGATCCTGAAATGCTGTGGGTAGATTATTAACTCGAAATTTTGCCCTGGCAGCGACGTTAGGCTACATTTTTTTTCGATTTCCAACTGCCAAGGGATTTTTTACGTGCGCAATATAACAGAGTTAGTAATAGGAAGAAGGGGCAGTGAGGTGTGCATAGTCAATAATGAAATAGTGCACGGACAAGCACCATAGTAGGGGGGTAGCTAAGAACTGCTATGTAGCTAGGGGTGGTCGTCCTATGACCAGCATCGTAGGAACGAAGGACGTGTGATTCGCTGGGCAACATCAGGATTTGAAGGGTGGGTTGTTTTAACGTATGTTTATTCCTGAACTGATGTGAATCTGATTAAAGTAGCTTAATAGAAAGAACGGCCTTGGAGTAATGTTTGTTGCTTGTTCGCCTTAACCTGCCACTGTTACATAGGCGAAATGGTGCCTACGACTCAGGATGTCCAGTTGGGTTGTCGCGGAAAATCAAAGTGCTGTCCAAACTTACACATCTTCTTCTTCATCTTCTTCGTTCATCCGGAGTTTTTTTTCGGACGTGATTGCGTTGTGCCTGTTTACAGCAGAGCTGCGTTCTTGCGCCGTTAGGCCGACACATCCGACTTCTGTGATCATTTGTTGACCGGGTTAACCATCCCGGGACTTACACATCTGAAAACCTTCAACTTGATCGGCTCGTGCTGACGCACAATCGAGAACTTCTAAAAAACAGACGCCATGAGTTTGGTTTTGTTGTCAACTGCCCATGCAAGGGTGAAGAGATGGCGTACAATTTCAAGTAAGTCGTTTTTGAATGCCTCTCAAGGTTGAAATCATTTCAAGTCAGCCGTTTTTGAATGCCGCTCAAAGTTGAAATCATTTCAAGTCAGTCGTTTTTGAATGCCGCTCAAAGTTGAAATCATTTCAAGTCAGTCGTTTTTGAATGCCGCTCAAGGTTGAAATCATTTCAAGTCAGTCGTTTTTGAATGCCGCTCAAGGTTGAAATCATTTCAAGTCAGTCGTTTTTGAATGCCGCTCAAGGTTGAAATCATTTCAAGTCAGCCGTTTTTGAACGCCGCTCAAGGTTGAAATCATTTCAAGTCAGCCGTTTTTGAACGCCGCTCAAGGTTGAAATAATTTCAAGTCGGTCGTTCTCTTGAATGCCGCTCAAGGTTGAAATCATTTCAAGTCAGCCGTTTTTGAACGCCACTCAAGGTTGAAATCATTTCAAGTCGGTCGTTCTCTTGAATGCCGCTCAAAGTTGAGTTTGCTTCAAATCGTTTTCTGCCCGCCCACGGGTGAAGTCTCTTTTTCAACACGTTTTCTGCCCGCCCACGGGTGAAGTCTCTTTTTCAACACGTTTTCTGCCCGCCCACGGGTGAAGCCTCTTTTTCAACACGTTGTCTGCCCGCCCACGGGTGAAGTCTCTTTTTCAGGACGTTTTCGGCCCTCCCACGGGTGAAGCCTCTTTTTTTCAACACGTTTTCTGCCCGCCCACGGGTGAAGCGAAGCCTTTTTCTCAACACGTTCTCTGCCCGCCCTCGGGTGAAACGTTGTTCGCTGGTGTCCCTGAAAAGCCCACGGGAGCTGTGTGTTAGAGGAACTCCTGAGTTATCGTTGTTGGAACTTTGCAGACTTCTTCCTCCCGCCGGTGGATGCATAGAAAATAGGGTAAACTTTATAGTATAAATGTTTAAACATTATAAATGTGATTATGATATAATTATTGATTAATATTATTGATTAGAGGTTGAATTACCCTAATTTTCAGATATACTATTAATTACTATTATTGATTAGAGGTTGAATTACCCTAATTTACAGATATACTATTAATTACTATGGTTGATTAGAGGTTGAATTATCCTAATTTACAGATATATTAAAATGGCACAAGACGAAGCGTCGTTGACACAGGTTTTGGGTGGAGTTGGGAGAGCCATATGCAGGCCAGATATTACGTATAATAAAGCTTTATAGCATAAAGGCGTGGTGAGCTACTATGGAAATCTTTTATAGGAAGCTAGGACGTGTGACAGAGTTGATGGAAAGCTTAAAAATGGACGTAGATAGGATTTCGTCTATGATAGAATTGATAAAGAGGCAGACGCTTGAACGAACGGAGCACGAGACAGCTATGAGATATTTTGGTGTAGGCAAGCCCAATAGATGGCAGCCGGTCAATAGGAATGATAACCAGTGTGGCTACAATACTAAAGTTATTAGCTATATAAATATGAAAGCAGATAAGAGTGAGACACAGAGATATATAGGAATTAGTAATGGTCAGAAAAGGAAACAGTGGTCTTGGCCTTCAAATAGTGAAAACGCAAAAGCTTTACGAGAAAACTGGTTACAGATCAGACAGTTGCGATATTCAGTTGCAAGGTTTAGTAAAAGAGAAGATCAGGTCAATAAAACCTCAGGTGGTCAGAAGGTGTTTGCAGTTTTTAGGGGTGGACAGGAAAGAGAGACACAGACCCAGCCAATCAGTAATGTGGAGAAGAGTACTCAGACACAGATCGATAAAGTGGGGTTGGAAAAGGGAGACACAGTTGAAATTGAGAACGATAAACAAATGAATGACAAGAGGAAAGTTAGAAAAAACGTTAGGGATAGAACTACAACTAGTCTATTAGTCAATGTAGGTACAACTGGTATATCCGATTCTTCAGATGGAGACATTGAGTTCATCCCTGACCGAAGTATGAAAGGTAGTGGTATGAATAAGAATGTCAGGCGTTCTAGTTCCGACTATAAGGATGTTATTCCCGCGTCTGCAGTAAAGTATAATAAGCCTATTGAAGGCGAGATAGGAAGATTTAAGACATATAAGACTTATACTGAAAATAGCGAGCAGACTGACGCAGTAAAGAAACGAACAGCAATTAGAGGTGGCAAAATGAAAGTAGTTAAGAATAAAAGACAAGTGGCAGGGGTCTCTTTTAACCCGAATTATACAGACGGCGAGAGAAAGATTAGGGAGTGTATGAGTTTATGGCCTAAATACTTTACAGCTGCAGCTATTGATAACGAGTTTGATTGCTACTACTCATGAAGACAGACACTATTATCAGAAGATACTTTGTTGTAGTTAGAGTTGAAAAGTTGACTGATGAGTGACGTGACGGAATATGTTGAGAGAATCTGACTCGTTAATGGTGTAGGATGAGGAGGTTGATGAGAAGTGAGTGAGTAGTAGAGTATCGGAGTAGTTATGTTGTAGATACGCAGGGAGTGTCTTTGCGTGCGTAAAGGTGTGGACAAACCTGTGTTCGTCGCGCTGATTAGAGAATGAAGTGAAGAGTGGAGTTTTGAAACGTCGTCTGTTTGGAATGCATGGATAGAATGATGTTAGGTTATTGGCAATAGCGCATGGATATACAGGGTGGTTGGTATATCTAGGACTCGAAGCAGTGTGAAAGGACGTATTTCAGAGTTGAAGAGAAATTGTGTAAGAATCAACGAGAGGATGCACTGTCTGAGCGAGCATAATATACGTGTGTTAAAAAAGAGAAGTTGACGATACGATTATGGTGTGTTGAGTGTGTTTGATTATATGTCCGAGGAAGCAGATGGTGAATGTCGAAGTGGTTGGCTGTAGAGAATTAGCTAGGACAGGTAATGTCATGCGTGCATATTGTGTGTTTGGTTGGGATGATTAGAAAATAGACGAATTAGAGCTTGAATGCTATGTTGAGTGATGTGTGCTGGAGCAGTAGACGTAATGTAAGGCTGACATGGAGAGATGTAGGCCTGGTTACGAATGTTGATGGCTAAAGCTAATGTGTGGTTGAGTTGGGTAGGCTCTGAGTGAATGATTGAGAAAAGTTGAAATAAGAAAGTAGTTGGATTGTGAAAGTACTATGTCAGATATTAAATTAACGTTTTGTTTATCGTTTTATGAAGCAGATGCAGTATCGTATGCTGAGGTGAGATTGCCTGCTGCAGAGGAATGAAAGAATATAGCGAGGACGCGATTAGTATGTCTCGTCGGAGTGAGGTTTGTTGTGAAGAGCGGTTGAGAAGTTGGATAATGATGGTTAGTGTATAAAGGAGATAGACAGTAATGTGCTGGATTGTCCGTGCTGTTTCTGAAAGTGTCCTGATAAATGTATTTTGAGGCAGATACGACTTGTATGAAGAAGAGTATATATTATTTTAATTAATGTTGGGGGATATGTGTATCCATACATATTAATGAGGTCTATAGTAAATAGACATCTTCTGGTGGTTTTCGCATTGCGGGGATACCGTGGTTAACGGAATTGATATGTTTAGGATGCCATTTAATTTTAGGATATGACTTGTTGTGTTTTCCTTCTTTTACGTGCGTAAAAGCGACCGGTAATATTGGATGACAATAAGTAATTTTGTCTTGATTTAAATTGATGCTTGTTTCATTATGTATATTATTTTGAAAAATGTCAGGGGATAAATGATGTTTTGTAAACCATGGGGGGTTGATGTATTGTTTTAATTTGTGCTGTGTCTCCATTTGCTCATGATTTATAATTTCAGTTAAATTGCCTCGGTTGGTGTTGGCATATTATTTCGATATGTTATTTTGACTTATAATTATCAGGTTGTATTATTTTGCTCTGAGTTTTAGTAGTGTTCAGTTACGTGAATTAAGGGTATAGTCAGGTACAATTAGACCTAGGGTGGGGTACGCCTCGCCGCTACGTAAAGAAATTACGTTCATAAAGAGAGACATATTCGCCTTGTTAGTGGTGGTAAGTTTCGATAAACATGGAGTGAGGGCCATGTTTGGAATGTGAGGGGTTAGTTTAACTGAGGGTGGCCAGAGATGGGGCTGTGGATATCAGCACATATCATAATGGTCCAGGAATAAATTAGATACGTTCATGGCAAATGAACGATGAATGCCAGGGATGTTTAAGAGAGAGGTTACACATGGATTGAATGCCATGTTCCGAATGTGGGGATTATGTTAGTCCTGGGGTTTAACTTGAGGGTGGTCGGAGATAAGGCTGTGAATAGCAGCATAAGTCATGGTGGTCGAGAATTAAGTTAGATGAAGGTCAGAGATAATATATGTTTAGTATTAAAAGGGGGCTGCGTTAGTCAGCAATAATAGGAGGGCACATAGACTGAGCGCCATGTGGGGGGTTGTCTTAGTCTGGGGGTGACCATAGATGAAGCTGTGGATATCAGCACATATTATAATAGCTGAGGATTAAATGAATAAGAGGAAGTAAGTAGGTTCATTGTTCAAGATGTGGGGGTTGGATCAGATTAAGTAAATTCATAATATATGAACTACGAATGTTATTATTTGCGTGTTGTGGTTGCAATATGTGCAGGGATGACTATAGTTTGAATTCCAGAGAGTGGGATGCTGTGGTTACAGCAAACATGGATTGAATGCCATGAAGTTTGCGTGAAAAAAAAGAAAGGGGGTCCGTGATATGTGGACAAATTGATTGCAGAAGATATTGGTATAGGATAGACAGAGTAGAATATTTTTGTTGCTGTAAATACGGCATAAATCGAAAAGTTAGAGGTGTTAGGAGATAAGGTCCATAATAAATGGACATTGATAATATTATTAGGTTGCTGAGGGTTTCAGCTTATGCCTTGAGTATCAGAGATATGAGCAAGCTGATATGAAGTGTATCCCTGGGTTGCTGGAGCGATGTATGTAAGGATCAGAGATTAGGTTATGTAGGTGATGTTTATAATGTTGGAGGAGGTTTTGAATAGTAGGGCCCATAATGGACCTTTTGATTTGTGTCCTCGGGATGTGTTTTGTAGTTGACATTACAATTCGAGGTTGCTATGGCTGAGGTAACGTTCAGAGCCATAATATCAGTAGTGTCTGTAATAAATAGACATTTAGGGGTGGATAATATTTTTGGTGTTTGATGCTGTGGATATCAGCGCAAACTGTATTAGTCAGAGATTAAGTAATATACATAAATTAGGTGAGTTTCAGGGATATGATAAGAAAGCTGGTGGAAGTGTTGCCATAATAACTGGTATATTTGGGTTGTGAGAGATATGTAATTGTTTTTTTTTAGACTTTACTGCATAAAGTCTCAGGGCGACATGGTGGGGTAAATGTGAGTATGGTTTTGCGAGGAAGAGTTCTTGTTCTTTGATCTCCGGTGGCCACCGATTCTTTGTCTTCCTATCGTGTGTTAGTTGAATGGATTCAAGATGGTTGAATTTGGAGAATTAGTAATGCTGAAGTAAGGGTTAATGGCGTAGTCATGTTGATGATAATAATAGAGAGTATAAAGTGTTTTTGAAGAGTATGCGTTTTCGAATTTTTATGGTCGAGATCAGATATTGATATGTATGTACATGATGAAAAGTAAAATTAAAAAGGGTTTAAGCGGATAGCTTGTGACCCTGTAGATGAGAAGAAGAAGTAGCATTGATGTATGTAGAAGAAGAAGTGTTGTATAATGAATTGGCGGATAGCTAAGTTTCATGCGGGGTTGTAACTTACTTAGTTTTAAGGCTTAAGTAATATTGGAGGAGTGACGGCAGATAGTTATAGGACACCCCATAAGTGGTTGAGTAAAGTTGTGTTGTGGGGGGTGGTAGCGGATGGCTATAGATCTCAAGAGAACTTAAAGTAATGATGGGGTAGTGATAAGAGTCAAAAAGACTCTGGTGATAAGACATAGTAGGGCCTTATAAAAAAGTTCCAGGTTATATTACTTAGATGTTTTTGCTAGAAATTAGAGTAGGGTTTTGGGTTAAGACTTTTCGGGGAAAAGTCTTGGTGGAGGAAAGAGAGAAATATAACAGAGTTAGTAATAGGAAGAAGGGGCAGTGAATTGTGCATAGTCAATAATGAAATAGTGCACGGGCAAGCACCATAGTAGGGGGTAGCTAAGAACTGCTATGTAGCTAGGAGTGGTCGTCCTATGACGAGCATCGTAGGAACAAGGAGAGTTGCGAAGGACCCACCATCTAAGAAGGACGTGTGATTCGCTGGGCAACATCTGGATTTGAAGTGTGGGTTGTTTTAACGTATGTTTATTCCTGAACTGATGTGAATCTGATTAAAGTAGCTTAATAGAAAGAACGGCCTTGGAGTAATGTTTGTTGCTTGTTCGCCTTAACCTGCCACTGTTACAGCAACAATACACACGGGAGTCCGATCTCACTACCCAGAGACCAGGGGAAATTTTGTTATTAGAAGTCCACGTGAAAAAAATCCCGGTTATTTATCCCGGAGCCCTGATAGCCGTTGTGGTTGTTTACTTCAAACAAACCAAACCAAATCTTCCTTTAACTGTGTTCTCGCACAGCTGAACTTATACACTTGTTGTTTTTCCACTGTTGGTGTACATATCGACATCTTTGCTGCAGTTATCACAGCTACGTGTTACTGAGGGACAGAGAGTGATGGAAATTCGTGGCATTAACCGGAATCAATATTACACTACTCAGGACAAGAATACATATTATGTTGCTTGGGGACTTTTCATGAATCAGTCAAAATAGCATTGGAAGCCTGATATTTCAATGTGTTAACATCATCATCACCATAATCATCACCATCAACATCATCATGACCACCATAATCACTATCATCATCATCATCACCATCATCATCATAATCATCACCATAATTATCACCATCACCTACACCATCATCATCATAACCATCATGATCACCATCATCCCCATCACTATCATCATCAGCATCATTATCACCATCAACCTCATCATCATCACTATCATCATCATCACCATCATCACCACCACTACCATCATCAGGTTAGTCATTCCTAAGGCCGCTGTTGTAGATGTCTGATCATGTTTTCCCCCCCCCCCCCTCCCACACCGCACCTTGTTGCCAGCAACTCTCTTCAGTAATACGACAGTCTGAAGCCCTATGTTCGTGCTGGTCTGGTCTAGTTTCTTCTCATAGTTCCTCTTTGCTTCTCTTGTTCCTAAAATACTCAAAGTGTACTGGGCAACTCTGGGACCAGGCGCTGACTTGCGGCAGAGATCTGTACCACTACTGTCTCTCCCCATGACAGGGATTTGATTATGAAACTAACTGTTCGTTTATTCTGTTACAACAGTCCTTTTAGTTAATCAGTTTGGACATCTATCTCGCTGGTCATCTGAATATAATTTAATCAGGTTCTTCCAAAGTTTCTCCTTCTCAACGCTATGAATGCCAGATCATGGTTGTTCAACCAAATCTCTTAAAAACATAAATGGTTCCCTGAAGAATTTCTTTTGTGCCTTGGAGTCCTCTTCTTATTCCCGCAGAACTGTTCTGCTCCACCGAGTGCAGTGTGTTTACTCTTGAGGTGCTGCCACACCTAACGCAAGTCTTGCTTCTCACTATCACTGGTGATCTTAAACTGTTTCTTCTGCATGCTTACTGCCGCAATTAGCTTCTGTCACCACCTCTACTGGCTGAAGACTTCCCTTCTCTCATGCCTCAAAATTAGCACAGGTCGTGGAGATACACAATATCTCCTCACATTCCTAGTTTTTATTTTTATTTTTCTTGTTAAGTGCAGAGTTCAGAATTTGTTCTGCACCCTTTAGTCATCCATCCACCATGTGCCATGCCGATAAGCGTGTGTTGTCGTATGTTTTGCCATCTCACTCGATCACCAGAGTTGTGGATCAGCTCCGTGTTTCTGCCTTGACCATGCCACGTGGCCAAGCCAGCCAGGTATATACTTCTCGGTCTTCCCCTTGGTCTCTTCCCTTCGATCTTGCCAGTTGTCACCAAGTTCTCCAATTCATTTCTTCTCATAATGTGCTCCAAAGTTTTTGACTGTCTGTGTCTAATGACTCTAATCAGTTTACGATCTTCATTTGTTTCTTGAAGGACTTGTTCACTGGTTTTTCTGTTTGTCCATGGTATTCTTTGCATTTTCCTCAGAAACCACATTTCCACAGCCATCAGATGTTCTCCAGCTTGTCTGCTCATTGTCCACGCTTCACATCCATACTAAAGTACAGGTTCTATAAGTTAATATGTAGCACTTTGACACTCTTTTTTCTCGTTTCAAGTGATATATCCCTGTAGTCATCGGTGGGAAACTGAACACGTCAACTATCGTGTGTTGATTGGCCTATTAAAACTATGGGCTAGCACCATTTACCCATGACTCTTCAAGGCGTCGAAAGAAGGTTCTTGCTTTGTTCTTTCATGTATGAATGATCTCTTACATGTGGTAGAAATGATGTAAACTGTTCGTACAGAAGAACTTTCTAGTTTTTAACTCAGTAAGATGTTCCCATTCGTGCAGCCATTATTTAAATCTTTTTTATGTAACTTCTTGTAAAAACTGACATAAATTAAATATTTATGTGCACCAGTACTGTCACAAATCTCTTTGCCCTTGAACTCACCTGACATTGCCGCGTGCTATTGTTGTGCAAGAAACGGCAGGAAAAGATAAGCTGGGGTCTTCCACGCAGATCTGAAACATGGGTGAATGACACTAGTTACTCCCTGCCGGAAAATGTCATGCATTCAAAGTACTTAGGTTATATTTAAAAGTAAAATGCTTGAATTATATGTCACTTAATGAAAAACAATACATATTAAAGCAGAAATAGCAGGACTATTTAACTTTCCCTATCATCATCATCATCTTGTGCCATGTCGTTAAGAATGGGTGGTCATGGTTCACCATCTCATACAATCACCGGTTTTGAAGCAGATCTGTAATGTTTTGAGTGGTGTGGTAAGTGTATCCCTTGGCAAAGTGGAAGTAAGGCGCCTCCTTCCTTCCGCTAGCCTACGGGAGACGGTGCCCTTAGGCAAGGTAGAATGCGCGTTTATCTCCGCCCGTCCCAACCAGAGTAATGTGAAACGGGAACAGATGGTGGATTGATCTTTAGAGTATCCAATATATATTTGTTGGTCGTGGTCTCAGGTGTTAAATGGTAGTCAGAGGATCTCTTTGTAGAGACAATGGCTACGGTCACCGACCAGTAGGGTCACTGCCAAGAAGGAAAGCACTGCTAGACTCCCTTCTTTGCAGATACCTAAATATCATGAAACGTCCCTATACACAACAGTAAATGTATCATCATCATATGCCATGATGATAAGCGTGCGCAGTCATGTTTCATCAGAGTCACGCATCGGTTCTGTGTTTTTATCTCGTTTATGCCATGCGGCCAAGCCATACAGATATTTACTTCTCTGCCTTCCCCTTGTTCTTTTTCCTTCAGTCTGGCCAGTTGTCACCAAGTTCTCCAGTTTATTTCGTCTCATAACCTGCCCAAATAATCTTGACTGCCTACATTTCATTTCTCTAATAAGTTTACAGTATTTAATAGTAAAAGTATAACACAACACCTTTCTATGAAGAACATGAACAGGCAAAATAAACATATAATTGCTCCAAAACACCAACAAATACCATGGCTCCAAAACACCACCAAATACCATGGCTTTAAAATACCAACACATACCATGGCTCCAAAACACAAACAAATATCATGGTTCTAAATCACCAACAAATACCATGGCTCTAAAATACCAACAAACAGCATGGCTTTAAAATACCAACAAACAGCATGGCTTTAAAATACCAACAAATACCATGGCTCAAAAACACCAACAAATACTCAATACATTATTTGAAATATCACATTTTAATAATATGTTACATGTGTTTTGTAAGACAGTGCGATCAATCCAAGGGTAATTTTCTGGGCAGTTTAATTTTAATAGTTTGCCATTGCTTTGAAGTAACAACACACACCATATATTCCACTTATTACATTATATTACTCGTACATACAGATAGACATTCTCTATACAGACATGAGTGGACTGAGGACAAATGATAATGGGAAAGCCATCACCAACATTAAAGATCAAATGATAATAGGAAAATTCTCACCAACATTAAAAATCAAATGAACGGATGTGTTTTTTGTTGCATAGATCTATTTGTTCTCTTTTTTGTTTAATGAATTGTTAATACTCTTCTGCAACACTCATATTCAAAGTGCTTTCCCACCGCTTTGTTTAAATTTTCACAGCCGTGATGTTGCCCCATAAAACATATATGATCTCTGTACGTTTGTTGTTCTATCTGTTCCAGTCCATAAAGATTTTAACTGCTTTAGAATTATCAGAGCAATGTTTGCATTTCTTTTAATTGCTGTCATCCCATGTCCATTGATCGTCAGCTGTGAAGTTTAGATATGCAAAACTGCGCACTTTCTGAAATTTATTTCCATTGATAAATATATCTGTTGACAGACTTGTTTGATTAGTTGCCATTATTATTATTAATTATTTATTATTATTATTATTATTATTATTATTATTATTATTATTATTATTATTATTATTATTATTTTTATTATTATTATTATTATTATGAATTGCACTGTTATTGTTCACTTTTCATTGGGAGTTACTTTCTTCGTTTCACAACAATTTGGTCTGAAAATTCATAGAAGAAAGACAAAGATAATGGCACTAAATAAAGCAAATAATAACCCAAACTCCTTTGGTGAAACTTGGCTCTGAAAAGGTGGAATCAATTAATCAATCAATCAGGTGCCGTCTCCACAATGAAGGTTGGCTGCAATGGATCTCCACCACTATCTGTCTCTTGCTCTGACTGTACATTCTGTCAGACTGATGTTCATCCATCTCTTGATGTTATCTTCCCACTTGTATCGTTGTCTACCTCTTGCTCGCTTGTCCTCAACCTCCTCCCTCTCCCTGCTTTTGGTTTTTATATGAGTATTAGTGTTGAATATATGTAGCATTTGACAATTCTCATTTTTAATGCGTTGTTAATCTCTTGAGATGTGAATACTGATTTTATGCTGCTGAAAGTATTTTTGGCCAATCTTATATTCTCTTTTAGATTTCTATTTCACTTCTGCCATCATCTGTTATTACATGTCCAAGATAGGAGAAACGTGTTACTTATTCTAGTATCTACTCATTTACTGAGATGTTCATTTATGACCATTTCCTTTCCACTGTTAATTATCATAGTTTTCGTGTTTTGGATGTTAATATCTAAGCCACATTCTGCACTATGCCTGTTTACTTGTTTCACTAGGTTTTGTAACTCTTGCTCGCTTTCTGCTAATAACGCGGTATCGTTTGCATACCTAAGAATGTTTATGATTCTTCCATTGATGTTAAGTCCACGTAGTTCGACTTGTTTAAACATTCTTTCTGTGTATAGGTTGAAAAGGCTTGCGGATAACACACATCTCTGCCGTACTCCTCTTTTTATCTCTATAGGTGACACATAATTATTTCCACATCTAATTGACGCCACTTGTTCACAGTCAATCAACCAGGTGCCGTCTCCGCAATGAAGGTTGGCTGCAATGGATCTCCAACACTGTCTGTCTTTTGTCTTGACTGTACATTCTGTCAGGCTGATGTTCGTCCATCTCTTGATGTTATCCTCCCACTTGTATCGTTGTCTACCTCTTGCTCGCTTGCCCTCAACCTTGCCCTCCAGTATGGTTTTTAACGTGGTCAAAATATTTGACTTGTCTCCTCGTTATTTCTTTCATCAACTCTCTCTTCATTCCCAGTTTTTCTAGGACCTCTGCATTTGATTGTTTTTGTTTCCATGTTCACAGTATAAGTTACTAATAAGTCTGATGTCCTTTCCGTCTACTCCCACATCTTGAAGGCAAGCAATTAATCGTTCGTGTTGTACTCAAAATCTTTCTTTTAGTCTATAAAACAGACATATATATTGTTCAGTCAACATCCTCAAACAGGGTGGAATAAAACACACATTTATATAGCACAAATATGCCAGAAAAGATAAAGATATTGCAATAATAATGCAAAAGGCAAGAAGAGCTTTCATCGCTCTGGGAAATATGTGGAAATCACAAGAATCAACAGAAATTAAATATAATAGCCAACATACAACTTTTAATTTTAGTATTAAATACTCGTAAGTAATGCTATACCAGAAACACTCAGAGTGACTGAATAAAATTACTAATAACTGCAAACATTCATCAGTTGGTGTCTGCACAAAATTGTTGGACTAATGTGGTATAACATCTTCTTCGTCCCCCTGTCTAGGGGTAGCACCATCATTAGTTATACACCTCAAAGGTCCGTGTGTCAGATTTCAGCATACACCTGGTTTAAGATTTGCTTCCACGTTGTATGACAGAATCACTCATGCAGAGCTGATCGAGAGAACTGAACAATTTCCTGTGAATCAAGGGGCGAGAAAAGTAAGCTATCGCTGGAAAAGGCATACATTGAAGAAAAACATCTTTAATAACGTAGCTAGATAGTTCTTTTCAACCAAAGGAAACAGAAAAAAGGAAATGCAATGGGAAAGATATTAAGATCCTGCAAGAGATGGGACAAGACAGGAATTCATGACGTGAGCATGCGTTGTGTGTGTGGGGTGGGAAGGGGGGATAAAAGGCTGAAGAATAACGACGAGGATGAGGAGGAGGAGGAGGAGGAGGAGGAGGAGGAGAAAAGAAGAAGACGAAGAAGAAGAATGCGCAAATAACCCAGTATAAAATCTACTATGTTATCAAGGCAATCTCATCCTCATGTGCCATATCGATAAGCGTGGGCGGTGATGTTTCGCCAACTCACGCGATCACCAGAGTCGTGGATCAGCTCAGTGTTCTTGTCTCGACCATACCAAGGCAATCTACGCAAATGTAATGTAATAGGAACAAATATCAAGGGCTATAATTAATTAACTATTGATTCCTCCCTCTGTCTAAGGGCGTTGCGTCACACCTGGTTATGCACCTTGGAGGCAAGTGTGAGATGATGTGTTAATACTTAATCATAGTCACTCAAGGGATATAATTATGATTCAAAC